>OZ021726.1:92041499-92641499 GCA_963978545.1 Linyphia triangularis
CACACTAAAAATATATATTCCACAGTAAGAAATATTTTATTTAACACCCTCAAAGGTAAGGTTAAAGTTGCAGTACTTGTGAATGTTTTGTATGAAACAATAGCCTAATAACAGATAAAAACAAATTTAAAAAAAAAAAAATCCTTTATATGCATTGTCAATTTTTATATTCATTAACATAGCTCCGATATCAAAAACATTTCTATCAGCAAAATGTGCTGCAAACAACGTTTCAAAACTTGTTTATTAAAAATGAACGTAAATTTATGCACTCACGTCCAAATACAATTTACAGTAGAACCTCGATTAACCGCCCATCTCTTATCCGGAACTCTCTGTTAACCGGCAATCATTTAGCCGACATCAAAAATCTCCCAAATGAGTAATAAATCATTTGTTCGTTTTTAAACCGTAATCTTTTCTCTTGCTCTAAAGTTACATAAGTAATGGTGAGGCTTTTGACTGTTTTTCTAAGGACCTGACATGGTTAGAGCAACCTTCGGATGCAGATCAAACTGAACTATTGCCTTCAAAAAGACTCCGAGATAGAGCAGCGAAACAAAGATTATCAAGATTATTGCAACAAAAACTCATTTCCAACTATTATGTCATAAAAAAAACATTAAAAGTCCTGTATTCAATAAACGAAAATCATTTACTTTTTGTTTTTTACAAGTCTCTTTTATCCGGAATTTTCGCTTAACCGATCTACCTTTGGTCCGAATTAGATCGGTTAATCGAGATTCTACTGTATTGAGAAGGGAAGTCTTCAAGATTGGTTGTTTCTTTAGAACTCTTCCCACTTTTGTAAACATGGTGAAAAGTTTTAGTTTTGCAGTAAAAGTGTTTTGTAATAAGCTGAATCAATATAATTTTTTTTCAAACACCTCTAACTTAAAATAAGACTGCTCTATAAGTGCAAATAGGCAAGATTTTAAATTTTTTTCGAGTTTTTTATGGCTTCATTTATTAATTTGCAAACTGCAGTTAGTAAAAAATACAATTTTTTCATAACTGTGATGATTTGTAGGGCTTTATTGAAAAAAAACAAAAAAAACAACAAAAAAACGTCACCGTCAAACCCGTCACAGTAAAATTTTTTTTTTTTTTTTTTTAGTTTAATGGTTGATAATATCACTTTTAAAATTAATATATCTAGTACAGCTTGATGCTAATAAATTTCCTTTTCTTAAATCTTTCAATAAATCACAGAAATATTCAAGTAACTTGAGGAGGGTGGAAAAAACTCTTACAAATAGGTCACACTCGTAACGCAAAATAAAAAGTTTATAAAATTAAGAATCCCAATTCATTGTGTAAAAATGTTGTTGCTTTAGAGCTAAACTGACTACAAATATTCTGAAAAATGTCGTCTGAATCTCACACACTTCTTGTTACTGAATATTATTGAAAGAAGTAACACGTTCACAGAGATTATCATTTAGAAAATGTTACTGAATATTTGTAGAATTTAATTTGATGTCAAATTTTTTTTAATCTGATGAATGGTAATAAGAGTGAAGAATAAGGCAAAAGTTTTTATTTTTTATAGTTTCTGTAATACGTAATATCAATAGGATTAAAATCACAATTGCAACAAATATTTTGAAAATTGAATTTCGAATACGTGATTCAGAAATGACTGTTTTATTGAGTGCATTTTGTTGTATTTTAACTCTGGATCTTTATGAAAAAAACGATTTGGAATAAAATACTTTTGGAGTGAAAGTAAATAAATTGTTTGGATTTATTTTGTAAATTGGATTAGCTGGTTGTGCTTTTAATAATACTTGCTTGACTTAATAATCTTAAAACATATTTTACTATATTATTGATTGCTTATCAGTAAAATTGGATATTTTTCGTGTAGTATTTTTAGAAAAATGTAAGATATTTATTCATTAGATAATTTCACTTCCACATTATTTTAAGGGGGTACGGCACCTCCATAGGAGTTCAGGTTAAATTCAATAACTTTTGGGGGTTCTCATTTAATAATCAATTGTTCAATCATTTTGAAACTTTCACAGTATAATATTTAGATACTTTTGAATACTTTAAACCTGAGATTTTTGCTATTTTTTAAAAATTAAAATAATTATGATTTTCTAAAAATATGTTTAAGAAATTTTTTTTTAAATTTTAGACTGATTATTATTATTATTATTATTATTATTATTATTATTTTTTTTTTTTTTTTTTTTTTTTTTTTAATATGCTTCATATTTAAAAAAATTTCAAGCCTTGATATCATGTAGATTTTAAGCTATGTGCCCCCAAACATGAAATAGCGACATTTTGAGAAATTCGGCTTTGTAGTTAAAAAACACGCATTAAATACCTACATTTTGTGTACTTCAAAAAATTATTAAAAATGCTTTGAAATAAGATATAATTACATCATTTTAAAGAGAAAAATTTATATTTGAATAAACAATAATAAACAGTATTAAAAGTCTGAAATTTTTTCATGTGCCGGATCCTCTTAAATAATAATAATAATAATAATAAAAATAAAAAAAATCCTAAATATTAAACTTCAGTCTTGAAAATTTAAGATGTAGTTGCTACAGAAATATAAATTTATTAAATTTCAGATTTTTTTAAATAATAAATTTCCAATGCAAAAAGTAGCATGCATAATTAAATGTCTATTCATTTCAATATCATTCATTTTCTTGAAAAAGGTATTACATAACATAAATATTGTTATTTTGCATTTGTTCTTAAAGTCCTAAATCGCACAGTTTTAACCAATGCAAATTAAGGAATCAAACAAATTACAATTAAATACTCAAACATTATTGTTCATTTTATTGAATAAAATGTTATACCAAATTACGAGATATTTTTTCATATGATGAATAAATTTAGTATAAAATAGATAGCATGGTTTTAATCGTCTATTCTAATTATCTAGTTAAAAATAATTGCATTCATTTGTAAGCTTCTGATATAAAATACTAGATTGCATACATGAATTTTAATTGGATATTTATTAAATTGATATCCGTCTTATTTAAACAACATATTTAAAATCGTCGCATATCTTAATGAATTTATTAAATTCATTAATATGAAAGTAAACTCATCTCTATGTTTAAACAATCTTTATATATACTAATGAAGTAATGTAAAAAAACAAACAAAAAAACACTTTCATTACTATTCCCAATTCTATGCGTAACAATTATTGCTTTGAGAAACTTTTGAAGCACGAAATAAAAGCCTAACTACCTGCTTAAAATTCATTCGTTGCAATTATTTGTCGAAATAAAATGCTGAATTGAGTTGTTGAATATTTTCCTTGAAATAATTAGCCTTTTCTGTTCCATGTAGTTTTCCTCTATCTTGAAAGATATAATGCATAACTCATGAACAAATGTCAGATACGCATTTTGAGCAATTAAATTATTACATCCAACTTTGAGCATAAATTATTACATCTGAGTAATTATTTCATACTTTTATTTACTTTTCTTTCAAATACTTTAATTAGAACTAAACATTAAATCGTTTATTCTTACAATCATTTTGAGAAAAAATAACAGTTTACTACTGGTCTAAACGTTTTAAGGTATCCGAACACGTTCAGAGAACTTAAAAAAAAAAATGATTTTAAGAAACTATTTATTTGTATTTTTAAAAAGTACTACTATTAAAAATTAGGGATTCACTTACAAAAAAAAAAAAATCTAATAATTTTATAAAAATGGTAGTTTTATAAGAAATTTTGAATAAATTTCCCAAAATCTTCAAAAATGCTAGATGGAAAATTAGCTTATTCCAAAAATAATACTATTAAATTAAACTGTATACTTCTATCTGGAGGATATAGTAATATACAAAAAGAAACTTCAATAAATAATTTTTTTAATTGCCTTGAAGCATGACTTCTTCATTTTCAGCATTTTAAATGTATTATTTTTTTAATAATGCTTCATAATCATATAAAAAATTACTTTATTAAAATTTTTTTAGTACATCCTCTGGATAACAGTTCCCAGAATTCATTAAAAACTTTTTCAGCTATCATGTTTCAAATACAGGAACTTGTGCATAAAATTGAACTATGATAAAACGTGTTTTAAGTTTAAAAGGTCATTTTCAAGTAATTTATCTTTATAACATTTACCTTTACATTTCTTTTAATTAACAAACACAAAAAGTGAAGACTGTTTTGGAAACTAGATAATGTTGACAATAACATTATGCAATAAAAAAATAATTAAGAAATTTCTTCAAAACTTGACTTTTCAACGGATACTTTAAATAATGAACGCGAGACCGAATGCTACATTTTCGTTACCAATATGGATACTAGAAATTAAAAAAACCCAGGTACTTTTCCGTTAAAGGGAGCCTTTGCCAATATATAAAATATGGTGAAAACTTCCAAGTATGGTACGGATTTTGCTCCAAGATGATTTTTGCCAACAAATAGCAGCAGCAGCAGCAGCCATTTTTTAATAGCAAGTGAACTGCCTATGGTTGCCATAATTTGCCGCTGTTTTATGTAAACATGTTAGGAGAAGCGTATAGATAGAGATTCCTACATTATGCGGTTCAATAAGATGAGTAAACTCAAGACAATTGACGACATGTTAGCATTTAATATTTACAGTTATTTACAAGCAAAATATAGCTACAAGCATAATTAGCCTCTGTTATAAAACACAGCTCATATGAGGAAAAGATATACTTTCATTGTCTTATAGCTACATAAATTTATAGAACACGACAAGTTGGAAAATAAAGTAAAAACCAAGTTACGTTATCCTGGCAACGCGTAACTGCCATCCAGGAACAAGAAATAAACTTTGATGTGTGGGATTTTATTAACCTCGTGCACCACAAACAATTTTTGGAGCAGAATCCGTACCGTACTTGAAAGTACCAACGGCCCCTTTTAAGAAAAAGTACCAATGAATGTGTAATCGGTCTCATTTAAAGGGCACTTTGTCTCTGCAGAGTAAACTTTCTCAGTCAAAATTGCTAAGCTCGCCAAGTTGGCGAAATGTAAAAAGTACCTATGGGAAATTTGGTAATTTTCTTTTTATTTTAAATGAAAATATGAAAACGCAGTATGAAGCACCCGTCCGTTTAAAATATCAAAGCAGTGACCAGTACAGAAATGTAATTGACGCTGCCTGATTACTAAATAGGCATGTTTGTTTAAAAAAAATGCATAATTTAAAATTAATACTTCTTAAATTTGAGTTTACACATTCTATTTAGATGCTTAACTTTTTAGGGGCCCGTAATTTGAGTTGTAACGTTTTTGAGATGAAGTGTTGGTTTAAACTTGATAAATGCTTACTTATGCAAAAATAGAGAAAAATGCGATAAAAAGGAATGAATTTGTTTTAATATTTAATAAAATGCAGTGAATTTTTACAACAAAGTGGGATTTTAAGTGATTTCGTTGGGTAAATTGTTTATTGATTTCATGCTTCAACCATCGATATAGATAAACAACTGGATAGACTGCTCCATTGTTAATGCAAAGAGAAAAATGCGCCGGGGATTGCGAAGCTGGTGGGAAGATTAACCAATCACAGTTAACTTTTATAGTTCGATGGAAATGCGAAAAACCTTGTAAAGTGTTAGAGTATATATTTTATGGCACATTATTACTAATTAAGGTCTACTATTGACATTTCTGCTGTGTACAACCCAGAATTTTATTTTCAATCCTCGGCAATCCGTATTTTCTATCCCACCAACGTCATCTGGCAACGGCTTCATTTTCCCAGCGTTAAGCAGTCTATCCAGTTGTTTATTTATATCGATGGCTTCAACTTCAACCTGACACATTGCAATGAGGTCCCTGGTTAAAAATCGGGCTTCCCATCCCCCCGGCGTCTTGATCGGGCCCTGGTAATTAAAAAAGGTGAGATGCTTCTCACCCCTAGTTGTTAACTCCTTCTTTTCCATAAGTTCTTTTAACAATGCACTTCTATCTTACGTTGATTTCTCTATTACTTTAACAATGAGGATCATTAGGCATCTGAACAACAATAATAAGTTACATCCTATATGCTAATACAGCAACAGAGATATAATGTCTTTGTTGTGGCAAAAGTTATAAGACTAGAACCATATAGTGTCGTGTTAAAAGTTCGGGTACTTTTAGATAGATATTTTGTGATAAGTGCATTTAAGTCGTGTTCAACTCGCCTTCAAAATGAACGACGACGACGAATTTATGGACTGGGAATGCACGGCTTTAGTCAACGAGCCAATGGACTGGGAAGAGAGTCCCTCTGGAAATCCGTGCGTGGCTGACGCAGTTGTGGTTGCTACCCCCACAGACCGAAAGGTCGTCGTCGGCCGCAGACGGGTGGCCAGAGGGGCTGCCTTCTTGCCCAATTCAAATTGAAAGAGGGTGAATGGTGATATGTGGTGATGGAATCCGAGTGACTGCACGGGGGACGGATGTCCGGTTGTTGGAATTTAAGGAATGGTAAAAATTGAAGGAACGGAATGGAAAAGAAGTTGCTGGAATGACTGTATACAGCTGTAAATATGTTTCTGATTTTCAAGTTTTAATGTTTAATTTTGCATCCGATATTAATTTTATGATGTGTGGTGATGGATAATGTGTGACTGCACGGGGGACGGATGTCCGGTTGTTGGAATTCATGGAATGGTGAAGATTGAAAGAATAGAATGGAGAAAAGTTGATGGAATGACTGTAAAAATGTTTGTGATTTTCAAGTATTCATGTTTCATTTTATATCCAGAACTAATTTTATGCAAGCGCTGCTTTGAAATTTTTTTCCACTGCAAGTTTTTCCTACTTGATTCAATGTCCTCATGAAAAAGAGTGGGGCTTCAGACATATTACCAGAAATGTGATTGTGTTCTGAGATTATTGATCCCAAGCCTTGGCACCGAATATGACACTTATACAACCAACTATGACTCCACTATACTGACTAAAGTGTTGACAGTGACAGCACGACAGTGAATCTATGGGATAAGCTTCAACCAAAGTTCTGATGCTGGCTATTGTTCAGACTACGATAGTGATAATGAATCTTTGAGATCAACTGCAACCGAAGTACTGATGATGTCCATTGTACAGACTACGACAGTGACAACGAATCTTTGAAATCAACTTCAACCAAAGTTCTGATTCTGTCCATTGTACAGAATACGATAGTGACAATGAGTCTTTAAGATCAACTTCAACAAAAGTTCTGATGCAGTCCATTGTACAGACTACGACAGTGACAACGAATCTTTGAAATCAACTTCAACCAAAGTTCTGATTCTGTCCATTGTACAGAATACGACTGTGTCAATGAATCTTTGAGATTAACTTTAACAAAAGTCCTAATGCTCTTCATTATATCGACTACGACAGTGATAGAAACCTATTATGAAACTCATTTCAGCAAGAATTCTGACTAAAATAATTTAACTGAACCTGTTACACCAACTTGTACTCAATTCCTGAAACTGTCCATTATATCGACTTCTGCAATGTTTGTGACAATGAATGTACTGTATTGGCTTACCAAACATCCTTTCAAACGAATTATGTATAGTGTCATGATATATTTACCTCCATTTGAAAATAGCAATAAATAGCCCGACCACCCAAAAATATGTGTTTTTATTTTGCTTATTTTGTATGAATTGTACATTTAAAAATTTCAGTCAACTAAATTGTATAAACATAAAAATTAGTATATGTTCAAAACTGAAATTTTAAAAAATTTTGAGAATGATATAAAGTTTATATATTTTCATCTTTATATTTTCCATAGCATTTGCAACTTACAACAAAAAGTAAGATCATGTAAGAGGAGAAAAATCTGTATCACTAAAATGGGCACACCTTGTTTAATGTAAGTTAAACATTGAATCTTGTTTAATACTTTTTTCTAATTTGTCATCATATTCTCCATTCTGTTACTAGTTGTCCAATCTGTTACCGAGAGATTAATAAATAATATTCTTACTTTCAAATTTGCATGTTTGAATAATGGGCTTATTTAGTCTTGTAATAATTGACATAATATACTACAGTCAATTTGCAATAACTCGAAGTCTCATAAGTCGAATATTCCTTTATCTCGGAAGTTTTAATTAGGTCCCAAGACAATTTAATGTTTTTCAACACTAAACTATTTCCATATCCCGAAGTGTACATTTTTTAAGTCGCGGTTTTTGTAAAAATTTCATTATCATTACATACTAAAAAAAAAACGATTTTTGATTTTTCCTCTTTACATCGTGTTTTACAATTTAACTTGTTATTGGGAAAAACTCGTTTGCATTGACGCGTATAAGAAAGTAAACATGCTTTTGCCTTTACTCTCCATTCCATATTTAAAGTGTGAGTCAATGGTGTTGGTTTACGTTGGCTTTGAATAATGCTAAAAACGTAAATTGAATACGCTTAGTCCAACTCAAAAAGTTAAATTGACCAATGACACTGAACAAAATCTGCGATGTGAGAAGAAAGACGTTGCTTTAAAGAACATAATTCTTCCGAATACTCTTTCAACCATTTTGAAAAACAAAGACGATTTTGAGAAAACATGCCTCGAAACTCGATCCATCGTGTAAATGAGTCTTTCTTGGTGTCGAAGCTGCTGCATTAAAATGGTTCGAGACATATCGAAACCAGAATTAAAAAATCCCTCTTTGATGTTAAAAGAAAAGGACTTTACTCGTTTACTAAAAGTTAAAGTTCATGTTTGTTTTTTTTGTGTTTTTTTGTTGGTACTTACTTATTATGCTGTTGACTGTTGACAAACTTTTTGCTGGCGGTGAACTACGAGATCTATATAATTAGCCGACATCTTCATTCTTTTAATTATTACTTGGTTTTAAGGAAGTTTTAAAGAACATTCTCAATAACATCAAATTAGCGGAGAATTACTCGAGATTTTTCTAAGAAAATTAAATTTACTGAACTGCAATACATGACGTACTTAAGCGTTCAATATGATTGATAATAATATAAAATTATTTTATATAAATAGTTTATTTAGATATACAAAAAAGCTGGCAAAGGAGAAAAAAAAAATTAACAATTAGCAATCATTTCGTAGGCGATAAAATATCGCCAATAGTCAATTTTATAATGCCAAGTACACTTTTTTATTATTATTTATTGATTTTATAGGCTTTGAGGCGAGTGGTGAGTTTCTCCTCTATTTATATATTCTAAGAGCTACTAAAATTATAAGTATTATAATTCTAACCCAAATAGAAGTGTATTAGAATCCGGATTCAAATTTTTCCCCTTTAGGGATTTCGGAGGGGGAAATCTAGATTTTTTCCTTTGTTACATGTTAAACTTTACATGCATGCCAAATTTCATATCTCTAACTCTGCTAACCTCTACTTTCTAACTCTGCTGTTCCTCTTCACCACATTTACGGTACGTGACTTAGAAATGATTGTTTTGTTGAATGTATTTTGATGTATTTTAAAAACTGAATTTTTATCGATTTGAAATAAAATACTTTTGGAGTAGTAAATAAGATTAGCAGGTTGTGCTTTTAAAAATGTCGGCTTGACTCAACAATCTTAAAATACATTTTACTCTATTATTATTTATTTATCAGCAAAATTGGAAATTTTTTCTTACAAAATTTAAAAAAAAAAACATAAGATATTTATTTAATATATGATTTCACTTCTACATTATGTTAAAACATAATACTTATCCTTAATAATTTTTCTCTTAAATATAAAATTTCAGTCATGAAAATGTAAGATGCAGTTGCTACAGAAATATAAATTTATCAAATTTAAGGTTTTTTTAAAGTAAGAAATTTTCAAGGCAAGAAGTGGCATACATTATTATATGTCTAATGCTTTCAATATCATATATTTTCTGTAAAAAGTATTACATAACATAAATATAGTTATTTCTCATCTGTTCTTAGAGAGAAGAGATTCATTCGATAGATGCAATGTACTCCATATTCCATATTACGGCCTTAAAAATCTATTGTTCAAAATGCAAGTGGGTACTCCTCCGTTAGTCGGGTACCAGTTGGCGACAAGCCTAAATGTTTACATGTTTAGATGACGCGTAAATGCATCTCTTTAAATGACACAGTTTTAAGCAATGCAAATTAAACAATCAAACAAGAATACAATTAAATACCCGAACTTTATTGTTTGTTTTATTGAATAAAATGTAAGATATCTTTTTATATGATGAATAAATTTAATATAAAATAGATAGCATAGTTTTGAACGTCTATTCTAATTATCTATTTAAAAATATTTGCATTCGTATATAAGCGTCTAATTTAAAATACTAGATTGCGTACACTTGTTCTAATTATATATTTACTAAATTGATATCCGTCTTACATAAAAAAAAAATTTAAATCGTCACACATCGCTTAATGAATTTAAAAAATTTATTAGTATGAAATTAAACTCTTCTCTATGTTTAAACAATCTTTATATACTAATGAAGAAATGTAAAAAAAACAAAAAAAACAGTTGTATAAGTAACAATTATTGTTTTGAGAAACTTTTGAAGTATAAAAATAAAAACATATCTACCTGCTTAAAATTCATTCGTTACAATTATTTGTCGAAATTAAATGCTGTTTAAAGATGTTAAATATTTTTCTCGAAATAATTTAGACTTTCTATTCCGTGTAGTTTTTCTTTATCTTCAAAGATATAATAAATTATTCATGAACAAATGTCAGATACACACTTTGAGCAATTAAATTAATACATTTTCTTTTGCATTGAGTACTTATTTCAAACTTTTATTTTTTTTACTCTCAAAAGTTTAATTAACTTAACATGAAATATTTTATTCTTTCTACCATTTTGGAATTTTTTTTATATTTTACTACTCGTCTTTAAGTTTTAAATAATGAATATATTTATTAACGACTGTTTTACTAATTTCAACTTTTAGTTTCAGAATTCCTTCTAATACACAAAATATAAAAATTTAGCAATTTCTATAGGTAAATCTATATATATATATTATTTTATCCTTTGTATTGTATTCTACTTTGACATTAGGAAAAATATTTTAGTGTAAGTGTGAAATATAAAAATGCTTATGACATAAGTTCTTTATGCTAGGTATTATTTCTAGTGAAATTTCATTGAATGTAGACACTTGAAACAGGCTTGTAACCAATCACAATATGCCTCTAAAAACAAATCCTAATTTTCACATTTCACTGTCCGATCACAAACACCTCATTTTTTGAGGACAACAGTAGTTGACTGTGACGTAACCAGAACGTAACTAGAACTTCTATACGGGGATATAAACGATTCCCTTATTTCGTATATTGATTTTCTATACGTTATTCATTACATGTCTGGTGGAATTTATTTCTGATATTATTTAGAGCTAGGTTTTTCTTGGCAATAGCTTAATTAAATAATATATCTGACCAATCAAAGTAACACATTTAAAAAATTAATTAGAATATTTAAATTCAAGTATCGAATTAAAAAAGCATTGCTGCAGACAGCTGTGGTTTTTGACATCATATCATACCTGGTCATACTCAATTCTGAAAGGTATACAATAAATATTGAATATTCCTACCACAATTGCATGTATTTAGTGAGATTTTTTTATTAACCAACCAGAATTAATTAGTTAATGGACTTGACCTTTTTCGAAGCATCTATTACGAGCAATTGAGTTCTTTATTCATTAACGAGATGATATTTGTTTTTTTTTGTATCTGTAATTAAAATACGACCTCTCTAATTAGATTTCTGATGAGTTCAGTTCATTGTATTTTTATTTATTGATCATGAATGCAACTGACACAATAATACGAAATTATATGCCATAATTACTTATTTAAAGGAAAATTAATGTTGTTGATAAAAAAACAAAAACTATTTCTTATTATGATTTTCTGTTTCAAAATTTTTTTTCTGAAAGAATGCTATTTTAAACATTAAAACTACTTTAATATTGGGAATATTTCCTTTACTTAACATTTATTGAATAATTTTGGTTTGAAATCAATATAATGGTTGGGAAGTATTGTTATTTTTTAGTGAATTAATATGTTTGTATAACTGGGTAAAGTTTTTACAAAAAATAATTTTTTGAATTGAACTGATTTTGTTCACAATATTTTTTTTTTTTTTTACATAAAGTCGTAAGAATTGTAGGCATTATAATTAAGGATTACTGAAACGTTATATTTACTTAAAAAACTAGGGGTGTGGAACATCGCACAACTTTCAATTACACTATAATACTGACGTGGATTTGTGTCGTTTGTATATTTTCATCCTTCATTTAGAACAAATGGCCAGTTTGGTGATATTTGTTGCGATAATTCTTGTATGAGTCTTTAAAAAAAAAAAAAAAAAAAAAAAAAAAAAAACTTTACCGAAATGGTAATTTTGGCGATATACTTTTCGATAATCCCTATATTATCCTTTATTATAAGCGACACTGACAGGAGACGAAAAATTGATCGTTGATGAGGTATGCTCATGGAAAGAGAGCTCTGTGTTGAAGGCATTCATTTGTCAACTTTTTACGCCATTAAAACATTTTTACGAGAAATTCGGTGGTGAGGATGTTCAGAACACCTTATGAAGCATTACCACAGCGATTTTTATCAAAATCGTTAGAGAGTTATGCAGACCACACACACACACACACACACACACACACACACACACACACCTAAATCAGTTTTTTGAAATCACGATGTTCCAAAACGTGGAGAAATGCAAAAAAATCGACATTAAGTCAGTTAAATTAGAACAATTTTTTTAATCTAAATAATTATTTCAATTAAACTGATTATTTTTTTTAATCTAAATAATTATTACACTTAGTCTAATTATTATTTTTAATTACGAAAGGAAAATGTGTGACAGAATATTAATCTCAGCCTTTGATTGAAGTGGTCCATTTAACCATAATCTTAAAATGTTAAAAATAATTTGCAAAAAAAAAAACGGAAATTAAACAGACATACAAAGAACGAGTTTCCATTTTTTAAAAATTCCATTCATCTTATGAACTAGTAAACGTTTTGTTCTATTAGTTTTATCCCCAAATCTCGAGAAAATTTACTGTTGTTGCAATAAGTATATTTGCAAATATTCATTTGATGGGTAAAAACAAATAATGTTCCGAAGCGCTTGTTAATTTTGACAGCTGTTTTGACATTGCAATTAGTGCTATGAAATTATGCTACAATGGACAATTCCCGCATTTGTTAATATTTTTTTTATTCGATTCTAAATGTTTCGAAAAGGCCATAAACATTTCTACTCACTGCGCTTTTTCTCTTTTTAAAAAAAAAAAAAAAAAAAAAAATGCAACCTAAAATCGCTTTTTAGATTTCGTCGGAAAAACGACACATTTGGCTAGAACAAAAATGTGACGCCACTGCATCTGAAACAACTTGGATTGAAACTGAGCAGCGGAAACCAGTTTCGTAAGTTTCTCCCTCAAAACGTGCCATCCGGTATGGGATATGACAATCGCCCACTAAACATCGATGGCAAACTAACACCAATTACTTGGCAGAAACCTCACGATAACCATAGAAACGAAAGGATCTCTTGACGTCACAGCCATAGCGGATTGCTTTGATTCAACTGCGAATGGACTGAGTTTCGAGAAATTATTTTTTCTTAATATTTAAATAACTATTTTTTTAAAGTAGTGCATTTATTTATCTGTATTTCATGGCTCAAACTAAAATAAAGTATTAAACATGAATCACGAAGTGTAAAATGTGTCATGCCCCAATTGAAACCTATTGACATGTTTCTTTTTTACGTTTAACAATTCAATTGTGATTGAGAAATTTACACACATTTTTATACACCTAGATATTTTTTTTTTTTTACAATTCAAAATATTTTCAATTGGAATTTATTTGACATAAAAAATTAAAGAGTCATCAAATAAAATGAATTATTTTCAAAATAATGAATTTAAATAAAAAATTGGATTTGGAACTGTTATCATTTGTGATAATGTTGTGTTTGAATAATAAACAGATTTAAAAATATATATATAAATAATTTTTAAATTGAACATAAGAAATGAAAATGAATATTTGTTTAGAAAAGCGTAAAAATACGTGTTCTGAAAAATGTCATTATTACTACGTAGAAGAGAATAAATATATTTTAGTTTTTTGGAGTTTAGTTTTTTAGATAAAAGTTAATTCGGATGAATAAATTATGAAAGATAAAATATTTGGAAAATATGGAATACGAAAAATATTCAAGTGTAATTTAAAAAAGATTAAAAATACTTGGCTCATGAAAAGAAAAAAAAAAGTAAATGTGAAAAAACCAAATTGAAAAATAGTAAAAAAAAAAAAAAAAAAAAAAAAGTCTACTAAGCTTAAGTTTATTAAAATACAATAAGCCACTGAAGATTATAAAAAAAATTACTGAAAAATAATACAAGATGGAAAATTTTTTTTACTTTTTTTTGGAAAATACGCGCAACATTTATAAAAAAAAAAAAAAAAAAAAAAAAAAAAAAATTGTTGAAAAACATATAATATAAATTGCAACTAAATCTTTACAGATAAGGAAGAAAAGAAAGCACTAACAACTAAGATCTTTTGCTACAAATGCTGAAGTAACTTTTTTCCACCACTTTGAGTTATTCCAAAACAAAATGCAACGAAATGAAATATTAAAAAAAAAAATGCATTTTTTGGAAAAAGGAATATTTTTTTACTGAGGTTACGTTACAGCTCACTGAATGACGAAATGAACTTCTTTCAAAAAAGTAAAAGTGCAATATAATGCAATTTCAAAATATTCTAGATGTTTAGTTAGTTTTTGCGCGCAAAAGCAATACTAGGGCCATGCTGCGCCAAGTAAATATTCAAGATAAATTCCATTCGGATAAATTAGAAAAATGATTTCAAATAAACTGTTATATATATTTTTGTTTTGATAGAGTCTATCTACTATATGGTAGCAATTCAAAACTTAATATGAAATTACTCACTGAAATAACTATTATGGTGGTCAGCTTTACGTACCTCGTATTGCAAGGGTTTCAAATACCTATTATTGAGAGTACCACATCTGTGTTATCCGACATAATCATGAGGATCATATCAGGTTACTGCTTAGAATTAGTCCACATTCCGTTGCGAAAATGATAGAGAGATATATAATTCTAAAATTTGAACCGAAACTATCCTTGCTTAGTAGATGCTTACCATACTGATAGAGAGGCAAATGCAGGTTTAGGTACACCAACGAACATCACTCTGAATTGTTTATAGAGTGTAGAGAAATGATAGTAAATTAGTGTTACGAAATTTGTGTATATTTGTAAATATTTCGTAGTGTTAATTTTGTAAATAGGAAAATTTATGTACATTTTGTATAAGGCAGTGAAATAGTTCGTCTGAGCTTGGCTTTCCCGCAATGTGTGTATCAATGCTTGATAACGGGTTTTACAGAGGTAACGCTGGGAAGCGAGTTTTACAAGGAGAAGGGCATTTAACATTATGGTAATGGCAATCTCGCCAAATTGGCGAGATAGAGTCAAGTTGGCGACGGTTTTGGCGATTAATTTTTGTCGCGAAATTTGGCGAGGAATCACCAAATGTCGCCAAATTTGGAGATTATTTGGCGACATTTTCGGTTCCCATGTACATGTATAGGACTTTTCGACTACGATCTGTAAAGTTCTCCAAATATCTACCTCTAGAAATTTCAAGAATATTCTCCTCCCCTATATAAGAACGGCCAAGTGAGCGGGGAGTTAGTTGATTGATTTTGAATCACCGAGTTTGTTGTTAGCTGAGTCTATTAGTTGACTGGAATTACTGATACTGAGTCTCAGTGAACGTTCCGAGTAGTTCTAAAGCAAACTGTATTGCATTGTCTTTTGCGGCGATTTATTAGCAGTTGTGTTGTCAAGTTTTTAACTGCTGTTTTGTGGCCTATTGTTGTGAAAAGAGTTGTATTGTGTCTACTAGAGCGAGAAGTTCTGGAGCTGTAAGAGAATCTGTGAAGAATTATATTGGAATAAATTTCTGAAAGTTTTGATCTGCTTTGGCTTCAAATCTTTCGAACCCATCAACGCAACATTAGAAATACGCGCCGATTTGGCGGGCAAAAATGGCAGAAACCGTTAAAAAATTGACTTCGAATGTGTTGGAACTAGATCCGATAGCCAAATCAATGGTGGCCCGTGATCCGGAAACATGCATTCATCCCCCCTACACACACACACACCACACTTTTCACAATCGTTTTAAATCACAATAAACGTCTTAATAGTCTTTTTAATGCTAAAACTCAAATAAAAGTTTTTTTTTTTCAATTTTTATAAAATGAATAAGATGAGGAAGGAAACACTTATTTTTTTGAAAACAAAATCAATCCTCCTTTCTTTAAAACTTGCGAATCAGTTAATGATGTCGTCATAAAATGGCGTTGTTTCGGTAAACACACTCACCCCACCCACGCAGATTCTCATATGCTGAGTCAGTCAGCTCAACGAATTCTCAAGGGCAGCCGAAGTTAGAAATAATACTTGATCGGCAGCATCGCTATTACATTGCGTAGAGAGAGAAGGCTTCTATTGCTTTCCATTGGTTACCATGGCAACATGACTGCCCGAAACACGTTTCTGTAAACACGGCTGCTGTGTTCGGAGGAAGATCACTTTGATTGGAAGCGGGGGTTTTTCTCGTGAATTATTCAGGCAAGAAGATTGCTGTTTATCGGATTTTTTTTTTCACTTACCGTAGAAATGGATCTTCATTTTAGAAAATTGTAAAATAAATAATTTTAGTTTTGAACTAATAAATTTAGATGCAGCCCGGCTGTACTGACTGTATTGCACGAGGCGCCACTGAGCCAAATATGCATTAATTAGTATTCTTTTTCATGTAGTACCCTACAGCTCTTTAATTTTTACAGAGGTACAGGCGATATTTATTCTCTGTTTCTGACACTAAAATACTTCCGTCTTTTTAAAATGAGCCAGGTTGGCGTTAAATTTTAAGTCACTGATGACGTAATATTCACTTACCGGCTGGCCTTGGGTACTTGAGCCTCGATATACACTGTAAGATGTATCCTTCCGCAGAAAGATATAGTTCCGGACAAATCACAACTTTTATAGTAACTTATATTGATAACTTACGCACATAGTTTTGCATTAAACTTAAACATATGTTGATAACAAAAAGAAAATAAGCGCTTTTAAGTTTAAATTTCAACTAATATTTTACTTTTTTTTAACCACGGATACTATGCGAGTTTTAACGAATCGACCTACCATTGTTCCAGTCAGCCAATCAGGGCGTAGTAAAACCGGTTCACGCATCGTTATAGCGTATTTAGTGAGCTCAAGTAAGCTTGCCCCAATGTATAGTTTTAGGTAGCATGTAAATCAGCCTTCATAAGAATGTAGTTCCACTCCCCAAATGTAACATGTTAGTTAACACAGGTCAGCGATATATCGATACGACGATAATTTTTTTTAAAAATATCGATATTAAAAATATCGATAAAAGTTACCGATATATCGATATTTTCAAACATTTTTAGTTTTTTGATGATTGTTTTATAGTTCCACGTTTTTTGTTTGTATTTTTCGATTTTATCAATAATTAGGTCTCCTCGGAATCAATCCATTATTTTTTTGTATAATCAATTATGTGTTCTTTCAATTCGTGGAAAATGTTTAGATTTTTATTTGTTAGGCATTACGCCGTACCAGCTCTCAAAAAACTATCGGTGCACAGTACCGCTTACTGGTCCCAGTCTCACTATCACTAAAAAGCCGCTTTTTCACACCACTATTTTCGTTTCTAATTAACACACTTGCCTTCATCTAATCGAGCTGAAACTTGGCAGATTGATTTGATGTCGATGACACTGCAGTCTATCAATTTTCTTAGGCTGTCACTATCACAATCCTTAAAAGGCCGCTTTTACAAAAGCTTCTTTTGGAGGTTCGAATCACTAATAAACCCGTAAATAGTTCGCAGTGGCCAAGCACTATGAAAACTATCTAAACTCAAAAAGTTGCAATGAGGAACTTGCACAAGTGAGGAAAATGAATATTTTTTTTTGTATTTTCTAGTGTTATTCAATGAATATATTTGAGCAGTGCCATTATTTTTTTATCTTTATGCTTTCAATTAATCAAAAATCGAGTTTGAAATTAGCCGAAATCAAAGCAAAGGTCACGTGACCAAAAACGCATGGAAAAAAAACCGTGACGTGGTTTCGCAGAGATAAAGTCGCAAAACGAAGGAGAAACCACACTCATTCCTCGTCTAAAACAGGTTTTAGACTGGTTCATTATCTGCGCGTTGACGTTTCACGCGAAAGTAGCTTTTTCCCACCAAATCGTAAAGTGTAAAAACTAAATATTTTTTTAACTATTATCTGAGCTCAAATTTTTGAAAGAATGGTATTGTCTTTCATGATTTTTTTCTCTACTTTTATTTAAAAATAAAACCAATAAACGTGAAAGTTCCTCATTGCACATTAAAATTAGCTGTTGGTTGTATTGGTTGTATTCAGATTATCTGGCGCCGTCAGCAACACTAGGGCTATAATGCGCCGAAACATTCGTCATTAGACAAGCCAACATACGTTTACAAACACCCATGCCTGACACGGGACTCGGAACCCGCAACCTCGCGGTCTAGAAGCTAGCACCCTAACCACTATACCGTTTGGTCGGCCATTAAAATTAGCAATGCATATGATGGGTCTTAAAAAATTTGTGTTTATGGTTTATTGTGAATTCTGCTTCTTCTGTTTGAAACACTACTACTTTAAATATTGCGAGTACTACTTGGAAAATAAGAAACAGAAAACAAGAAAATCGATTTTTTTGTTGTTGTTGATGTTGGTATTTTTATCATTTCTTTTTTTGTAAAAGAGTTCTTTTTTTTTCTTCTAAATATGGTTGTGTTAAACACCTAAAAAAAATACACAGAAGAGAGGATTTCAAAAATATACACCGTACGTTTTGTTCACTATCAAAATGAAAAATTGATGCATATTTGTTAATTAACATTTCATTAGTAATTTGAGATCAACATTTCTGAAAAATTAACGAACTAAACAAAATTCAAAATTTTATCGATATTTTTTCCCTATGCAATGATATAGTATCGATATTTATTTTGATCGATATTTCCGACCTCTAATGTTAGTACACTCTGTCACAGAAAGGGGGAGAAACAGAATGAATTGTGTCAGTCAAAGCCGCTTCTACGAATATTTTATTACAGTCTAGTAAATATATGGTAGTAATCCAAATCTTAATATGAAATTGCTATTTAATGACGTTAGGTGGTGATGCCAAACATGTAAAATTTGGTAACATTTAATAACTGACACTTTATTTCCTGTTAAGGTTGACGACCGATGATGAGTTACTTTCGAACTATTTTTCAACCGGAAATTAAATGTAACAAAATCATGTAATGTTTCCATCCGATCAATTTTGTGAAGTCTATCTCTGATGTAACCTGAGAATTAAGCTTTCGCTACTGATATATTTTCTTCAAGATTTTGCTTCTTCTAGTTCATTAGTTACATGAATGATGTGTTTTCATTGTTTAAACTGGTGACTCGTAAAACTGTGAATTTTATATATATATATATATATCCCCTCGCATTAAATTAAAGTTTTTGCAGTATGAAAATAATGCTTTTATGTGAATTAGTAAAGAATTAAAATCTTATGTACCGGGGTCGAAACCCTGTTCCTTATTAATCGTATTGTTAACGAATTTCTGTATATTTGTAAATATTTCGTAGCATTAATTATGTAAAAAGATAAATTTATGTACATTTCGCATAAGGCAGTGCAAGAGTTTGTTTTCCTGCAATGAGACTCTTGATGCTTGATAACGAGTTGTACAGAGATAACGGTGGGAAGTGAGTTTTACAAGGAGCATGACATTTAACATTATAGTAATGGCAATCTCGTCAAATTGGCGAGATAGAACCAAGTTGGCGACGGTTTTGACGACTAATTTTTGTCGCCAAATTTGGCGACCATTTGGCAACATTTTTGGTCCCCATGTACATGTATAGGACTTTTCGACTATAATCTGGAAAGTTCTCCAAAATCTACCTCTAGAAGTTTCAAGAAGGTTTGACTCCTATATAAAGTTGAGTTAGTTGAGTCAGTTAGTTGACTGGAGTTAGTTGAGATACTGACTGAGTGGAGTTACTGACTTGGTTGTCTGTCAGCGAGCATTCAGAGAGTTCCGAAAGCGAACTGTATTGCATTGTCTTTTGCGGCGATTTAGCAGTTGTGTGTCAAGTTTAACTGCTGTTTGTGCTCTATTGTTGTGTATAGAGCTGTATTGAGTCTACTAGAACGAGAAGTTCTGGAGTTGTAAAGGAATCTGTGAAGAGTTATATTGGAATAAATTTCTGCAAGTTTTGATCTGCTTTGGCTTCAAATCTTTCAAACTCATCCACGCAACAGTGTTATGGCTAAAAAAAAAAAAAAAATTATAATAATAATTAACTACACTATATTTCAAATTTTAACATGATTGATTTTAGACTGAACAATCTGTTATGTTTCTTTCAAGTTCAATAATACATTGTTCGGTACTTATTTAATGTTTAATACTTACATGAAATGTTACGTTTTGTAACGGATTTAAAAGTTTGATATATTTGGTAAGTATTAGCCGCTTATTGATCCGACTGGCAAATGGTTAATTCGCCAATTGACTAAATTTTCGCAATATATCGCAAAAGCCGCTGAAAAAATAGACAGTCTATTTGATTTGAAAATGAATTTGGATCACTTTTATCGAGACATATTATAGAGAAAAATATCAAAACCCATAAAAATAAAGTTTGCATATATGGGATTTATATTTAATTGCCACTTTTCATAGTTATTAATATTAGCTCCTATTTTGTTGTCAGAAGGTGCTTAGTGTTGGCATCTAATTTTTAATTTTAAAAACATCTCTATCAGCAAAATGTGCGTCAAACTACGTTTCAATATATAATTATTAAAATTTAACGTGAATTTATGCTTTCACATCCAAACCTATTTAATTTATTCTGATTGAAACAATTTCGGTAACAAGAAAGAGTCTCAACAACGATCGGTTACATCGTTTTGGTAGACCATATTCCGTACTGGTTGGTGAGATTTGCGAAAAAACTGGTTTCCACTGCTGCATTTCAAGCCAAGCCAGGTTGTATTGTCCATTGTATTTGAGATTAAGAGACAAGTGACGTCACATTCAATTCGAGCCGAATTAATCTTTTTCTTGCCAAAATTTACCGGGGGAACTTTTATAAGTTTTAAAAAAAAAAAAAAAAAAATTACAAAAAAAAAAAAAAAAAAAAAAAAATGTGCATCGAACAGAAATTTTTGTGTTTATGACCTTTTCGAAACATTTAGAATTGAATAAAAGAATAAAAAAATGCGGGAACTGTCCATTGTATTTGAAATTAGCCATTGTTTAGTTGTATTACACAGATCCAAACCATAACTATGATTAAATTTTAATTTAGTAACCATAACAAACGAGCAGAAATGTTGTTTTCGAAAAAGGCTATTCAAATGTGATTTAGGCAAATTAACTAGGATTTCGTGCAGCCCTTTTCGGCCGGATGCGAAGTTCAGCGTTCTTTTTACAGATTGCTATCGCGGGGTCTTTTTATTCGCGGAGCGTGCTACATTGTTACGTTCGTGGAAAATAAGCATAATTTAGATATGTTTTGAACTACTATAAACGATCTCAAGGCGCACTTACGGCCCCTTCTGTTGTGTTCTCTATTAATGAGAAAGTTTTGTTAAGTGCGTGTTTGCTTGAAGAGCCATCGCGAAGGGTCGATGTTCCTTCGAATCGTCTGGTAAATTGTGAGGTTGTTTAAAATTTATTGGCAACGGCGTTTGAGTTTTGAATGTCATATTATTGAGGAATATGCTTATACGTTAATATACGAATTTATGATTTTTTTTTTTTTTTTAAAGTAATTAGTTTTAACCATAAGCACCGACGTGATTACTTATACTTCGGTACAGAGAATAAGTAAGGGGGTGTAGTACGGTAAAAGTTTGTGTTCTAACCTTGAACTTAAAAAAAAATCTGTCAATGGACATTTCCCGTATTTTTTTTTATTTTTTTTTATTATATTCTAAATGTTTCGAATAGGCCATAAGCAGAAAAATGTCTGCACAATGCGCTTTAAAAAAAAAAAAAAAAAAAAAAAAAAAATTGTAATCAAAGTTCTCTTGTTAGACGTTGGCAAGAAAACGATTCATTCGGTTCGAATTGAATGTGACGTCAATGCTTCCCAAACATCTTGGCTAGAAATGCGACAGCGGACACCAGTTTTGCAAGTTTCTCGCAAATCGCACCAACCTGTACGGGATAATGCAATGGTCTACCAACTCCAACTATTTGGCAGAAATCTCACGATGACCATAGAAACGGAAGGAAGCTTTGACGTCACAGATTTTGTTCAGTGTTTTTATTGGACTGGTTTTGGCTAGGAATTGAGGCATTTTATTTTCTTAATATTTAAATAACTAATTTTTTTTAAAGAACTTTTGTTTAAATATTTGGAATCAGAAAGAAATTCTTCATAAATATAAACTAATTTCACTCGTTTTTAAAAAAATACTGGAATTGTCCGTTATACTATTTACTAATGAAATGATGATAAAAACCAGTGTAACAATTTTTTATTCAAATAAAAAATTTGAAGCATGTTATTATAACTTTATTTTTGTAAATTGTATTTGCATTTATCCACTTTTTCTTTAAATTTTCAAAAGTGGGGGTGTTTGAAAAGAAGGGGGGGGGGGACTGCTTCTTCTTACACTTATATATCTAGGCTTGTGGGTCTTATGACAGAAAATAATTTTAGAAGATGTTTAACGTATGTATTACATTTTATTTCATCGAATAGTATATAACTTAGTAAATTTGTATAATGTGCAATGAATGGTACTTCGTTTGTATGTGCATTGAGATATTTTTCCTATTTTATTTTATTCATAAGATTTATAATTGTTGTTTCTAGAAAAAAATACAATTACAGAAATTGTGATTTCATTAAAATATTAACTCTTGTTCAAATCAATAATATATAACAAAAAAATTTTAAACAATATGTGTTGTAGTAAATTTAATTAACAAAAAAAAAAAAAATGTTGTTGCTACTCCTAAACGTTTAAAGAGATTTGATATTAAACGACAAAATTTAAAACCCCTATTTACATCCAATTTCAATGTTCTATAAATTATTTAATTTATATTGTTAGTATAATTTTTTTTTCGCAGAATGTGTTGTTAGATATATATTATTGTAGTAATTGCTTAAATGTAATGAAAAGAGTTGAATATTTTAAATTTACAAGTATTTTTTGAAAGATGTAACTTTTTGAGATCCCAAAAACAGTGATTTGCCTTGCAACACTTTCTAGACAAAATAACAAAAATATTTATAAAAAAAAATTATCAATTTTAAGCAAAAATTTAGATTCAAGATGATAGCTTATTTTTTGTGTGACAACGTTGTTTTTAAAGTTTATGAAAAAATTAAACAATTATTCTGGAATAGTTAAATGTAGATCTGACTCTTCAAATGATTTTTTTTTTATGTGAAAAGGTAAAATTTGCAATTTTATGAATTAATAATAAAATTAATATAATTTTTTAAAACAGATAATAGGATAAAAAGTATTCGTAACCTTATTATTACAGATCGTCGAGGTCGGTAATTGAGTGGGAATTAAAAAAACTAGGGATGTGAAAAATCGCAGAAATTTCAATTACACTATAGTATCGGTAATTGCTGTAAAATGTATAGTGTTATTTACCTTTTACATATTTTCTCTCATTTAAATAAAAATGGCCAGTTTAGTAAGATTTTAGGCAATAATTTTTGCTTTGGGGGGGGGGGGAAATCGACTTTTCTTACCCTGTGTAGTCCGAGAGGTGACTGCAGTTTTAGGACCCCATCGAACATCATTCTGATTTTTTTTATAGAAATTGGAGAAAATTGAATAGATTAGGAATCCACTGGTCTGCCGTGACAAAAATGGCCGAAACTGATCAAAAATCGACTTGGAATACGTTGAACTAAAATCCGATTGCCAAATATGTCATAACTTGCTAAAAAGAGAACAAACTTTTTTGTCTGGCAACACACTGCATTTTGATTTTCAATGAGAAAAAGCGCAAAAGATTTCTGATCTCTGGCTCGGAAAACTTGTATCTTTTAAAAGTAAGCCAAATTGGTGACATTAGTTACGTCATCAGTGACGTAATGTTTATTGCCAACTTGGCTCCCTTTTAATAGATGTAAGTAAACCGTCGCCAGATATCTGAATCGTTTGCAACCTTCTTAATTGAAAATTAAAAAGTGAGGGTTACCAAATAAAAAAAATTCTCATTATTTGGCAAGTTATGGCCCATTTGGCAATTGGATTTAGTTCAACTTATAAAGAGTCGATTTTTGACCAGTTTCGGCCATTTTTGCCACGGCAGACCAGTGGATTCGTAATCTACTCACTTTTCTCTAATTTCTATTATAGAAATTCAGAATGATGTTCGATGGGGTCCAAAAATTGCAGTCGCCTCTCATTCTAGTGTAAACATATGGATGATTGAAAGAAATAACGATCAGCGGCTCAATTCGGTTTTAGAGGTAAGAATATGTAATAACGTACTTATTTAAACAGTTATAAATTCCTATCTTTTGTATCTTATCAATCAACTTTGAGTTACCTTCCAAGTATTTTCAATATGTAGTGCTCAATCTTGAACATTGTTTAATTGCATCTTGTGCATTGCTCTGTAGTTTTTTTCCCCCTCCTCCCAGTCTTGATTAAACGAATCATAGTAATTTTATATAAAAATTTCACACACTTTTTAGAAGTTATTTATTGTAATTTTGCAATAATTTGAACATATTTTACTTAACCCTGATAGTTATTCAACCCTAGTGTATTTCCTAAGTAACATAGCTTAACACTCGCAACTTATCTTAGACAACTATCGACATGCGAGCCTTTATTCAACAAAGAATAAATTTCACCCGTATCGATTTGTAACAAATCTCCTTTTCAATCCAATGCACGTGAAATGGAATTACGGCGGTCCTCTCTTTTTATTTAAAACAGCAATCATAGAAAAAGAGATGTTAAAAATAATAAACTATCGGGGAATCCAAAAATCGATTTTTTCCCCCTCCTAAAGGACACGATAACGCCAATTATTTTTTTGGATGGAAGAAATAAATAAAACTTTTATTGGATGAATATTGAAAAAGATGTTTTCGTTCGCCTGTCTTTTATGGAATGAATTTGTAGATAAATACAATTTATTATTGTATGTTCAAAAATTAAAAGCAGAAATTTTTGCCGAAGTTATGAGTTATTTATCTTACAACATTTATTTGATTGGTCGCATTCAATTTCATGTTTAGCTTTTACAATCTGTCCGATTAGTTTGTTTTCTTTTAAAATTATATTTAGAATGGTCGGTTTGTACGCTCAAAAATTTATTTTTGGGCACAATAACGGCTAATCATGCCGGGACCTACAAACTTGACGTGGATTCCGAACCATAACAAACTTCCAGGCCTAACTCCAGGATACTAACTAGAGGTCGACGATATATCGATTGTTATACCTATCGATATTTTTAAAAAATCTATCGATTTCTATCCATATTAAAAAATATATATATATCGATAGAAAAAATATCGATACAAGTCACCGATATATCGATGTTTTCAAACTTTTTTTAGTTTTTTGATGATTGTTTTGTAGTTCCATGTTGTGTTTCGATTTTCTTTATTTCTCTTTTCAAAACTAAAGTTTGGACTTGGTTGAGAGACAGTTAAAATGGCACCCTAACCAAAAAGAAAACATAATGTAATGGAAAGATAAAGATCATTTATTAGTAGTTATTAACATAGCGCGTTTCTGTTGCTAACGTGTGCCTGGAATTTGCATATAATTTTAAGTATTAAAACATCTCTATCAGCAAAATATGCGGGAAACTACTTTTCGAAATTTCCTCTTGGAAAAAGAAATGTGAATATATTTGCATTGACATCCAAATGTATTTTATTTATTTTGATTGATAATATAATTTATTTATTAAAACAATTTTTATCATTTATTTATTAGAAATTTTTTTATAATTTGTTTATTAAAGCAATTTTGGCATGAATGCATGAAAAGTCGAAATTTCCCCCAACAAAACTTGGTTTCTGGCAAATTTAAAAATCAAATTGCAAAAAAAATCATGTATCGATATATCGATATTTTATCGATAATTTTTTCTATGTAACGATATAGTATCGATATTTAATTTGATCGATATTTTCGACCTCTAATACTAACCCGGCACCTTTGACATGCGAGGCCAGAGCACTAAACCTCACAGCCGTTAGGTTGGAAGAATTATATTTAGATAGTTCTTACGATATATTATCGAAATTGTGATAGCTCATTTTTGTAAATCTTTAAAGCATTGTTCATTTTTTTTTTTTTAAATAAATGTCATACTACGTCAAATTTATTCAAGATAATTCATTTAATATGTTGGAAGGCTTAAATCACACTTGATTATTCAACACTCCATAAAATTAAATATGTGACACTACAGATTGAGAGACAGTTAGGTTGGTTGGTTGGTTGTATTCAGATTATCTGGCGCCGTCAGCAACACGAGGGCTATAATGCGCCGAAACATTCGTCATTAGACAAGCCAACATACATTTACAAACTCCCATGCCTAACACGGGACTCGAACCTGCAACCTCTTGGACTAGAAGCTAGCACGCTAACGAGAGACAGTTAGGAGGAGGTCTTAGTGAGGTTCATTCTCTATACTCGCTATGCTATAATTTTCTAGCCCAGTGCATTTAGAAACTACTTTCCCATTAAAACCTTGACATTTGGTGAGTTAGGTACGAAAATGATCACTTAATGAAATGACATAAATTGTTTTCATTTAATGTCTATCTATTATAAATGAAAATTAAAACAACAAAAGACAAAACCAGGTGGAGCCACTGCATTTGCATTGACGTAAGGTTTTAAAATATAAAATAAAATATATTAGACTCTATTTTCGAGTTTTTAATACATGTCATTTCATTAAGTGATCATTTTCGTACCCTACCCAACAAATGTCAAAGTTTTTTTCAAAGTAGTTTCTAAATGCACTGGGCTAAAAAATAGTAACATAGCAAGTATTGGAAATGATCCTTACTATACTAAACTCCAACTTAACTTGACATCACTAGACGATAGATCTTCACAGTGCTCATAGGCAATTAATCCATTTTAGCGGAGTGAAGACATTATTCTCGCCAAACCTTATAGCCTTTTTGTTCTCTACAAGGTTGTGGTTTGGCGAACATTATGCTTTCACGCCGCCAAAATGGATTAAATGCCTATGAGCACTGTGACGATCTACCGTCTAGTGATGTCAAGTTAAGTTGAAGTTTAGTATAGAACTTCTTTTTAGGCATTCAGAATAAACACATAAATTGGTTGCTTAACTGTAACACGGCTAAAGAAGTGTATGTTGGAGCAATGATATATACGGCTTTATCCAGAAAAACCTGACTGTTCAGCTTATAGTTCTAAAAGGATATTACTTGTAAAAGTATATTACATTACATTAAAAGGTTTATTAAATATCACATATAACTTTTAACTTCGCTCTTGATGCTTAAAATTTCTTTGCATTATTATGTAAAGCTAGAATTAATGCTCGGCTTTGTACTCGGATTATGGTACGTTTATGTTTTTTTTCTAAAAGTTAACTTGATTTTAAAAATCTGTGCAGTTTCACTACTAAAAACTGTGCAATGAGATGAAGTGTTCACAATATTATTAGCCTCATTATATAAAATTACGCAAAGTTCAATGGGTCTTTGCATTTTTTTGCATTCCTGATCAATTGGTAATTATTTTTTTTCCTTTAAATTCATTAATTTATTGTGATTGAAAATTTGCAACAGAGATTCATTAATTTATTGTGATTAAAAATTTGCAACAGAGATTCATTAATTTATTGTGATTAAAAATTTGCAACAGAGATTCATTAATTTATTGTGATTAAAAATTTGCAACAGAGATTCATTAATTTATTGTGATTAAAAATTTGCAATAGAGATTCATCAATGATCGGATTGAAGTTGTGCATTTATTGAAATAATTTTGGTTGATAAAGAATATAGGGAGAAAGAATATATAATATTCTGAATATAGGGACCTCATAATACAAAGACAAACATTTAGTTTTTTTGTTTTTTTTAGATGATGTATTTTATGTCATTCATTCTGAAAACTCATGACAGTAAAAAATGTTTCTTATGATTCAATAAAAATACTTTTTAAATATCAAAACGCTTAATTAGTTTTAACATCGATAAGTAGCTATTTTTTTAATTTTTGGTTTTCTCTTAATGCAAAATCCTTAAAGCAAAATAATGGCTCGATGCATATGTGCATTAAATAATTTAAAAATTATTTATTTAAATATCATTTATTAAAACAATATTTGTTGTTTCAATTATTTAAAAAAATTTCCTAGTTAATTACAATTTCTATTCATATTTAATTTATTATTACTTTATTTTATTTACATTAAAATTTTTATTTCTTTTGAATTTATTATTAATTAAATTTAATATTAATTTATTTAATTAATGATAAAGTGAATTATTAAAAAAAAAATTTGAATATTGTTTACAGTTAATTTATTGTAATTTATTTAAGTAATACACAAATTTAAATTTTATTCGCTTAAGAAAAATAAATTTATTTTATTACTAATTTTAAAAAATATATATTTTTGTTTGTTTGATGACTTATCATTATTATCATCATCGTCATTATGATTATCATCATTATTTTAATCATTACTATTATTATTATTATTATTTTCAATTTTTGCTTTTTTTGCGTTGATATTTCATAAAAATTAGAGATTATTTCCACATGGTTGGTTGGTTGTTTTCAGATTATCTGGTGCCGTCATCAACACGAGGGCTATAATGCGCCGCAACATTCGTCATTAGACAAGCCAATGTACATTCACAATCACCCATGCCTAACAAGGGACTCGAAACCCGCAACCTCGCGGTCTAGAAGCTAGCACGCTAACCACTATACCGTTTGGTCGGCATTTCCACATGGAAACAGACTATACAATCATGACAAATTTCACGAATGTTGATATCGACGGGCTTCAAACAACTTCAGTTTATTAATAGCCATCCTTACATATTCATCAGACAACCTTCTAACAAACTGCAATTTACTGAAGTAATTTCATTGATTATTCAATATACATCACGATTTCTGCAAAATGGCTAATTCCCGTTTCATTGATATATCTTGCACTAAACAAAGTGAAATATATTTCTCGTAATAAAAAATAAAAAAATAAAAATACGAGAAACAAACTCGATCATATTTATACGAACATGCGTGCGAAAAACAAACAAGTCATTCAATGTATCGAAATAAATAACTACAGTTTTTTTGTCACGATACGCAAATGCATAAAATTGATCTCATTCCTTGCTTCTTATTACCAGTCTAACACCAAGCATTGAGCACTTAGTTTTTGTTCAGGACTGCTATCAGACCATTTACGGTTAAACGAAGGAAAAAAAAGGTAATGTTCCCTTCAAGTGTTGGACCATTAAACTGCGATGTTTGTAACTGTATATATCTAGAAATCGATTTTTATAGCTGTGGGGAATTTGGAGAAGCAAAAAGTGATACCTGCATTAGAATTTGACTCAGAATTTCTCTAAAAGGGAATGAATTGACATTAATTTATCAGTATATTTATTGCAAACTTTAAATGTACGATGATATTCCACTAAAAAGTTAAATTAAGAAAACTATGTATAAAAACATGTCGTAAAGTATGTATTTATTTTCTGGATATTATAACAAATAAATGAATGAATGAATGAAATTGCGTTTTTAAACATTCCACTTTTGACCACAGGTTTTCTATACAACTGCAAATAAACTACGTAGCGATTAATTTTTAAAAGATTTGGATATGTCAAGACGAGTATTTTAATTATTACAAAACTGGAGAAGAAGGCTCAATCCGAATTAAAGCAATTAAAGCCGGATATACACGCTACCATCGGAGATCCAGTGTAGATCGCCAGTTCTGTGACGTCAGCTAGGCGATCGCTACGCCGTCTGTCGGTGATCTCGGGAGAGTGCACGTGATTGGTTGATGAGAGTCGTCGGCGCCAGTAAATAGAAGATGTTTGGTTTACTAGGACCAGTAACCATGTGACGTCACAGCCTGGCGATCTGAACTGGAACTTCGACTGGTAGCGTGTAAATCCCGCTTTAAATGCCGTGTTATTTGCATCGATATAAATAAACAACTGGATAGACTGCTTAACGCTGGGAAAATGAAGCCGTTGCCTGATGCCGTTGGTGGGATAAAAAAATACGGATTGCCGAGGATTGAAAATAAAATTTTGGGTTGTACACAGCAGAAATGTCTATAGTAGACCTTAATTAGTAATAATGTGCAAGAAAATATATACTCTAGCATTTTAAAAGGTTTTTCTCATTTCCATCCAGCTATAAAAGTGAACTGTGATTGGTTAATCTTCCCACCAGCTTCACAATCCCCGTCGCGTTTTTCTCGTTGCATTGACAATAGAGCAGTCTATCCAGTTGTTTATCTATATCGATAGTTATTTGAGGACTGTCCAGTATATCTTACTCGTATTGACTGTGCTCAAGCAGTGTTTTAGAAAATGTTTCTAAGGTAAATTTTGCGTATTCCAATCGACCATTAGACTAAAGCCACGGGATCGTTTTTTCATGCAGAAACACAGCTTGAAAACAGGAAGCAAAATCTAAAGTTGCTGCAACATACAGGTGGTCAGACGTAGCGTGTTTACACTCTTGGCGGGAGGATAGCCTCTCGCATGCATTCTCAAGGTCTCCCGCTGGAGGATGCAACCAGACCTATTTTTCGAGCTCAGTGGCTACCACACGCTCGTGAAAACACTTCGCTGCAGATAACTGTTCCCGTTGCTATATACATGTGTTATCGTCTTAACATTTTTATATTTAAAACAACTATATCATGAAATACTATTTGGATTGTAAATTTATCATTTTTGGAAATTGAAAATAATATTCCTATCTTTAAGATACAGAGTATAATGATTTCAAAAACCGTGAACTGAAAAGAGATGCTTGGATTGAGAATGGATTCATGTTGTACTGGAGATCACAAACAAGCGACTGAGCTCGCGTTAAAGAACAAAGCACGTGTGGCCGGGGGTTGTGTGTGATTTACAAGCTGCGTGAAAAGATTCTGCGTTTATACAGCATGAAAGGCAAATTCTGCGTTTCCAGTTGACCATTATCTACATTGGTAAAACTCAGAAGACCGAACACTCTCATTGAGTGAAACGTGAAGCCGAGATCACAAAGCGTTCTGGGCGTTTACCGTTTTCCAAAACGCGTCGTGATTATCACATTCACTTAATGAGAATTTCCTTTGCGTATGAATATGCTAGAGTAAATTACCGAAATTGTATTTAAATAAAAAAAAATAAAAAAAATGACCACGACGTGTAAAGGATAGTTCGCAATTCGTTGCGGTAGGTTCGTTTTCGGTGTTGGAGTCTATCAGCGCGTGCTTGGAAAAATAGGAAGTAAATAGTTCATGAAACTTGGAAAAAAAAGTTTCATTGGTCATGAAAATGAATAATCAAAAGAGTCTATAGAAATATCTAGCGAAGAAGGGTGTTTTTCGGGGAGTGGGGTTTTATAACTGAAAAATTAATTATGGAACAATCTAATACATATTTTTAGAGAATTTTTCATGCTAAATCGAATGGAAAAAATCAAGGAGATATAAATGTTCTATGAAAAGTTACTGACTTCAAATTTATAGACTGTTATATAAAAGTACATGTAATGAACCAAAACGGAGTGCAAAACGTTAATAAACAACCAAAATTTAATAGAAAAAGTACCAGTTAGTAATAAAATAAGTGAGTAGTAGTGAATAATTGAAATAGTAAGTAAAAAAAAAAATTAAGATTAGCTGATCTACCAGAACCCATGTTTCCTACATTGGATAATATTACTGTACTATCTGGATATCTTTTATAATTGAGATACAAATATCTAATGCATAAAATACTAATAATAATATTACTACAATCGAATTTATTTTCTTGAAACAAAATTCCACATGTTTTCTAGCCCTATTATACTTCAACTGAAGTACCCCATTTTTAAATCCTTTATATCAACTTCGACTATGGCGGACAAATCTTCGGAGGCCTAATTAACCTCCTTTCCGTCATCCAATCGGGCTGAAACTTAGCAGATAGATTCGATGTCGATGACAATGCATTCTATTTTAATTTTGGCGGTTGTCACTGTCACTAAAATGTCACTTTTACGGAACACTAATAAAGCAACTTGCCATCATCTAATCGCGTTAGAATAGCATTTAATCGACCATTCTCTTTCATGTTGCTAAAAAAAAGTTTAACAAATAAATAATAAAATTGTTTTAATAATAATAAATAAAAATATATTTACATGCGAGTTCATAAATTCACGTCCATTTTAATAAATAAATTTCGAAACGCATTTTGCTGATAGACATGTTTTTGATATTTAAAATTACCCAGCACCCGCTGTTTACAGAATCGGCGCTGTGTGAATGAATATAAAAATAGACGATGCATATAAAGGGTTTATGTTAAAAACTTTGTTTTTATGAGTTGTTATATTTTGCTCTTTTTTTTTTACGCCAATCGCAGCTGGTTCCGACTGATGCCAGAAAAATAAACGAAACTTCCTATTCCGTTGAGGACTGTCATCTTGAATGCGCATTGAATAGCAACGAGGGCCAATTATGTTACGGGAATCGATACTGTCTCTAGATGCAAAGCATGCATCATGTGCAGATGGCTATGCACCTTGAGAAAAGCACTAGGGAGAGAATATTTATGCGATTTATGCGAGAGATAACTTTTTTTTTTTTAACTTGAAAGTTATCTCAGGGTTTTGCGTTGGTGGATTACATGCTGATCTAGTAAAGTTTTTTCTAGTAAAGTTTATTGCGTTTAAAAATTAGCTTTGTTGGAGTATATTTAAAAACAAAAAAGTTTGCTAAAATCTAGAATCTTTCAAATGAATGAAAAGGTTTGTGTGTGTGTGGGGGGAGGGGGGGGGGTACTTACTGTTATTTCCTGATAAGTTTATTGCAAGTTTGCAAAAAGGAATAATTGATTACACTATGGAGCTTGTACGTAATATTCGCTGATGATATGTGCATTAATAGTGAACGTTTTGATACAAATATTTTTGTACTATCAATGAACTGTTTAAAGATTTTAAATAGTTTTTACAAATAGTTGATCTTAAATTACTGAATTATCAAAAGTTTATTACAATCAAACCCCGTTAACGCGAGATCGATCGGGCCGTCGAAATTTTTCGCATTAGCCGAATTTCGTGTTAATCGTATAAAAACTTTTCATCCAATAAACGCAGATTTAAACATCTTGTGTTATATGTGGATTTAATACTGCTGTGGGTTTTGAGCGTTTACATTCCAAGGCTTATACTTAATACAATAATTTAAAAAGGTATACATTGAAAAAAAAAAAGAAGGAAGGGGAAAAAAAAATTATTTACCATTAATTTATTATTTAAAGAAGTCTGTTATTGGTTTTTGCTTTAAATTTTTAATAAAACATTTTTGGTTTTTTTTTAACATTTAATGTTTCTTCCTTTTCTACATTATTTAAAGTACATGTGGCATTGTCCTTAAGCAGGATTTAATTATATGAGATTTCGTGTCAGACGAATACATTAATATTAAGTTTAAGCTTCATAGTAAGGAGGACTGCTTTTACTTAACGTTAAACGGGATTTCGTGTTAAACGATTTTGCTTTAACCGGGTTGGACTTCAAATACTTTTGTTTAATGTATAAAGATTAAGCTTGAAACTGCAGAATGAAATTAATAAGTAGACATATAGTTTTGTCATTGAGAGTTGGTATATGTTTGTAACAGAAAAAATGCAGAAAAGTTAATGCATTCCGTTTTGTGCTGCGATTAGCAAATAATAATAATAATAATAATAAAAAGTAATGAGATGTCTTATTTTTAAAATGACATTTCTTTCCTTAAAATTAAAAATTACAATTAGTTAGAGTTGGTTTCTGAGTGATTTGTATGAATTTGATTTTATGAAAGTTTCCTAGTCCATGAAATAACTTTAGCATCATATGTAATTACTAATTGGTCAATGATATATACCTATGTTCTTATGTAGTTAAAAACGCCAATGATATCTTTTAACTTCTACGCTAATGAAGGATAAAACTAACGTTGCATTTCGCATTGTATTTTGTCCCGCTATACTTGTTTGAGAATTTAGTAGTCTAGAAAAACTTAAAAAAATCAAATTCTGTGTGTACTATTGTACCAATAATGGAAAGCTAGTTTAAAGTTCACATTTTTTTTTTGAAGCAATTCCTTTTATGAATCTGCTTTACTTTTAATGATAGGATGGAGATTTTCAAATTCTTGTTATATTTATTCATCTGAGAATATTTTATATTTGTGTGAAAAATAGCTAACTTAACGTACTATTTGTTTGTTTACTTTTGATAATATTGTTTGTTTAGTGAGTAAAATATTTTATTCTGACAGACATTATTTAAAGGAGACAGGGAAGGGAGAGGGGGGGGGGGTCGGCTAGGTTTTTCCAATGTGCTTGACTGCGAGATGAAAAAAAAAGGGAGGAGGGGGTAACAATTTCACTTTTGTAGAATAAACTCATAAACAACTCTTTTTTCAAATTTACCAGTTTAAAAACAAAATTTCTTTCAGTCATATTTAACCAAGAATCCGCAATAAGCTGGACTTACAGCAGACTTATACTTTTTTTAGTCTATCTTACTAAATTTCAAATCTATACAAATGCGCATTTTTTAAACGTTTGAAACAGAAGGAGATGGTGAAATTAATTAAATTAATTTTTATGGGGGAGGGTGCAACCTGACGCAATTTTAAGGGAGGCTGGGTAAGTTGATCAAACGTGCCTAAATTTGACATGGGAGCCGAATGGGATAGAAAAAAAATATATATATAAATTTTGCATGACGTAATTTTATGTATGTCCCCAAAGTAGCTCATGGTACTTAAATTACTATTTAACCTGTTTTTGTAAGTCAGGGACACAATTTATTTGAACTTAAAAACTATACTACATTATCTTTTTTTTTTTTTTAAAGTTTATAATTAAATAGATTTATGAAATTTTGCGCATTTTCAACTGATTTCAGAACTTACGTAAGAAATGGAAGTTGTAAACATATCGTTTCCGTTACAAAGAAACACTTAATATCATCTTTCTTAATAAGCATATCTTGAGTAGTTACAGCGAAACCCGCAGCTGTTATGGCACTTCAAGTCCAACTTCATCAGTTTGTCGATAAATTAAATAACTGTGACCAGCTGAGAAATCTAATCTAATTATCATTCCTGTGCAGTATCATTTCACTGAAAGCAACTTTCAGTCTTCGGTAGTCTTTCACTCGGCGAAGCGTAAGAAACAGAGTATCACCCAAAAGACGGCTCATTAAGTCAGTGATCTTCCCCTTGAATCATTTATGAGCAAACCCTCATATCTTCCATTCTTTCCTTTCATCTTCTTTTCATGAGCGTTGTTAATGGACAGGGGAGCTTTTCCTTGTGTTGTCGGATGAATGACGAAATAGTTGTCTAGGAAAATGCGTGTATATTCAGTTTATGGGCTCGTCTTGGGATTCAAACTTATTTGTAACTTTTCCATCCTTTGCCAAACCATGCGTTCCTAGAGAGATCAGAATTTTAAACTTCATCATTAGTCACATACAATAAACTTCACATAACCACAAGCTCAATTTTTTTTTTTTTTTAGCGTAAATTTACCTCCTCTTTCCACTTCTTCATTCAGGAGAGAGAGAGTTAGCCCTTTTTTAATAACGATTTTTTTTTAAATGTTAGTGAATTAATAATATAATCCATAAAAAACAAAGTTTTTTCTTCTTTTTCGTATGAATCCTTTATATGCATTGCCAACCAAACGGTATAGTGGTTGGCGTGCTAGCTTCTAGACCACGAGGTTGCGGGTTCCGAGTCCCGTGTAAGGCATGGATGTATGTAAATGTATGTTGGCTTGTCTAATGACGAATGTTTCGGCGCATTATACCACTCGTGTTGCTGACGGCGCCAGATAATCTGAAAACAACCAACCAACCTTTATATGCATTGCCAATTTTTATATTTATTAGCACAGTGCCAATTCTGTGGTCAGCGTGTGCTTGGCGTTTGCGTCGAATTTTAAATATTTTCCCATCAGCAAAATATGAGGCAAACTACTTTTCAAAATTTATTTATTAAAATTGAATGGGAATTTATGCTCTCTCATATCTAAATACAGTCAAACACCCGTTAACGTGAAGTCAAGGGGGCCGCTGAAATCGTTTGCGTTGAACCGAATTTCGTGTAAAACGAATTTCGTGTAACATGAATTTCATGTAAAGCGAATTTCGTGTAACACGAATTTCGTGTAAAACGAATAAATTAATGTTAAGTTTTTAAGTACGGAGAACTGCTTTTACTTCGCGTTATACGGGATTTCATGTTAAGCGATTTCGCGTTAAACGGGGTTTGACTGTATCTTTTATTTCTTCTGATAAAAAAAACATTTTTGGAAACAGGATTTCAACATTGATTGGTTAAAATTCTTTCACTTATAGCGTAATTAAGTTACGTTGAATTGATTGGACACCACTCCATAATAAATTTATGCATTCGTACCCAATTTTTTTTTTTATTTGTTCGGATTAAAATAATTTTGGCAACAAGAAATAGTTTAAACTTAATCGGTTGAATGGAACTTATTAGTACTCTTTCAAAACGGTTATAGAAATTTCCATAAAAGCGACCTTTTAGAGACTGTAGCAGTCCTCAAAACTTTTATGTAATGGATCGTCATCGACATCGAATCTATCTGCCAAGTTTCAGCCCGATAGAATTACGGCAAGAGGGTTAATTAGTCCTCCTCAGATTCACACACACACACATCGAAATTAATATAACGGATTCAATGACACAAATTGTAGATTAAGTCCAAGTAAGGACCATTCCTTTGCTCGTTTTGTTACAATCTTCTAGTCCAGTGCATTTAGAAACTACTTTCTATAAAAGCTTGAATTGTGGTGAGTAGGTACGAAAAGGATAACTTTATGAAATGACATAAATTGTTTTCATTTATATTTCTATCTGTTTCAAATGCAAATTAAAAAAGCAAAAGACTATCGCAATTGGAGCCACTGCATATGCATTGCAGTAAGTTTTTCAAATATGAAATAAAATATACTAAACTCTAATTTCGAGTTTTTAATTTCGTACCTACTCACCAAATGTCAAGGTTTTATATAAAGTAGTTTCTAAATGCACTGAGCTATAAGATTGTAACATAGCGAGTGTAGGGAATGATCCTTACGATGACTTCCTTTTAAAAAAAATCCACTTAACTTTTATTTCGCAAAAGTTTTTACATAATGTAATTGCACAAACCACTTTTAGGGCACCATCGCTTACCACATAAAACATCCGAGTATTAAATAACAATAGTAATACCCCATAAAACAATCTAAAAGGGAAGAAAATTTACCAAAAATAACCCGCGGTTGCATTTACGAAAACCATAGAAAGCAAGCATAAAGTGTTAACTTTTATTTCGCAAATGTTTTTACATTAAATAATTGCACGAACCTCTTTTAAGTCACCATAGCTCACCACATAAAACATTCGAGTATTAAATAACAATACCCCATAAAACAATCTAAAAGGGAAGAAAATTAACCCAAATTAACCCGCGGTTGCATTTACGAAAGCCATAGAAAGCAAGCATAGAGTGTTAACTTTTATTTCGCAAATGTTTTTACATTAAATAATTGCACGAACCTCTTTTAAGTCACCATAGCTCACCACATAAAACATCCGAGTATTAAATAACAATAGTAATACCCCATAAAACAATCTAAAAGGGAAGAAAATTTACCAAAAATAACCCGCGGTTGCATTTACGAAAACCATAGAAAGCAAGCATAAAGTGTTAACTTTTATTTCGCAAATGTTTTTACATTAAATAATTGCACGAACCTCTTTTAAGTCACCATAGCTCACCACATAAAACATTCGAGTATTAAATAACAATACCCCATAAAACAATCTAAAAGGGAAGAAAATTAACCCAAATTAACCCGCGGTTGCATTTACGAAAGCCATAGAAAGCAAGCATAAAGTGTTAACTTTTATTTCGCAAATGTTTTTACATTAAATAATTGCACGAACCTCTTTTAAGTCACCATAGCTCACCACATAAAACATTCGAGTATTAAATAACAATACCCCATAAAACAATCTAAAAGGGAAGAAAATTAACCCAAATTAACCCGCGGTTGCATTTACGAAAGCCATAGAAAGCAAGCATAAAGTGTTAACTTTTATTTCGCAAATGTTTTTACATTAAATAATTGCACGAACCTCTTTTAAGTCACCATAGCTCAAAACATAAAACATCCGAGTATTAAATAACAATAGTAATACCCCATAAAACAATCTAAAAGGGAAGAAAATTTACCAAAAATAACCCGCGGTTGCATTTACGAAAACCATAGAAAGCAAGCATAAAGTGTTAACTTTTATTTCGCAAATGTTTTTACATTAAATAATTGCACGAACCTCTTTTAAGTCACCATAGCTCACCACATAAAACATCCGAGTATTAAATAACAATAGTAATACCCCATAAAACAATCTAAAAGGGAAGAAAATTTACCAAAAATAACCCGCGGTTGCATTTACGAAAGCCATAGAAAGCATAAAGTGTTAACTTTTATTTCGCAAATGTTTTTACATTAAATAATTGCACGAACCTCTTTTAAGTCACCATAGCTCACCACATAAAACATCCGAGTATTAAATAACAATAGTAATACCCCATAAAACAATCTAAAAGGGAAGAAAATTTACCAAAAATAACCCGCGGTTGCATTTACGAAAGCCATAGAAAGCAAGCATAAAGTGTTAACTTTTATTTCGCAAATGTTTTTACATTAAATAATTGCACGAACCTCTTTTAAGTCACCATAGCTCACCACATAAAACATCCGAGTATTAAATAACAATAGTAATACCCCATAAAACAATCTAAAAGGGAAGAAAATTTACCAAAAATAACCCGCGGTTGCATTTACGAAAACCATAGAAAGCAAGCATAAAGTGTTAACTTTTATTTCGCAAATGTTTTTACATTAAATAATTGCACGAACCTCTTTTAAGTCACCATAGCTCACCACATAAAACATTCGAGTATTAAATAACAATACCCCATAAAACAATCTAAAAGGGAAGAAAATTAACCCAAATTAACCCGCGGTTGCATTTACGAAAGCCATAGAAAGCAAGCATAAAGTGTTAACTTTTATTTCGCAAATGTTTTTACATTAAATAATTGCACGAACCTCTTTTAAGTCACCATAGCTCACCACATAAAACATTCGAGTATTAAATAACAATACCCCATAAAACAATCTAAAAGGGAAGAAAATTAACCCAAATTAACCCGCGGTTGCATTTACGAAAGCCATAGAAAGCAAGCATAAAGTGTTAACTTTTATTTCGCGGATGTTTTTACATTAAATAATTGCACAAACCACTTTTAGGGCACCATAGCTCACCACACAAAACATTCGAGTATTAAATAACAATACCCCATAAAACAATCTAAAAGGGAAGAAAATTAACCCAAATTAACCCGCGGTTGCATCTACGAAAGCCATAGAGAGCAATCATAATGTGTTAACTTTTATTTCGCAGAAGTTTTTACATAATGTAATTGCACAAACCACTTTTAGGGCACCATCCTTACCACATAAAACATCCGAGTATTAAATAACAATAGTAATACCCCATAAAACAATCTAAAAGGGAAGAAAATTAACCCAAATTAACCCGCGGTTGCATTTACGAAAGCCATAGAAAGCAAGCATAAAGTGTTAACTTTTATTTCGCAAATGTTTTTACATTAAATAATTGCACGAACCTCTTTTAAGTCACCATAGCTCACCACATAAAACATTCGAGTATTAAATAACAATAGTAATACCCCATAAAACAATCTAAAAGGGAAGAAAATTAACCCAAATTAACCCGCGGTTGCATTTACGAAAGCCATAGAAAGCAAGCATAGAGTGTTAACTTTTATTTCGCAAATGTTTTTACATTAAATAATTGCACGAACCTCTTTTAAGTCACCATAGCTCACCACATAAAACATCCGAGTATTAAATAACAATAGTAATACCCCATAAAACAATCTAAAAGGGAAGAAAATTAACCCAAATTAACCCGCGGTTGCATTTACGAAAGCCATAGAAAGCAAGCATAGAGTGTTAACTTTTATTTCGCAAATGTTTTTACATTAAATAATTGCACGAACCTCTTTTAAGTCACCATAGCTCACCACATAAAACATCCGAGTATTAAATAACAATAGTAATACCCCATAAAACAATCTAAAAGGGAAGAAAATTAACCCAAATTAACCCGCGGTTGCATTTACGAAAGCCATAGAAAGCAAGCATAGAGTGTTAACTTTTATTTCGCAAATGTTTTTACATTAAATAATTGCACGAACCTCTTTTAAGTCACCATAGCTCACCACATAAAACATTCGAGTATTAAATAACAATACCCCATAAAACAATCTAAAAGGGAAGAAAATTAACCCAAATTAACCCGCGGTTGCATCTACGAAAGCCATAGAGAGCAATCATAATGCGTTAACTTTTATTTCGCGGATGTTTTTACATTAAATAATTGCGCGAACCTCTTTTAAGTCACCATAGCTCACCATACAAAACATTCGAGTATTAAACAACAATAGTAATACCCCCTAAAACAATCTAAAAGGGAAGAAAATTTACCAAAAATAAAATCGCGGTTGCATTTACGAAAGCCATAGAAAGCAATCATAATGTGTTAACTTTTATTTCGCGGATGTTTTTACATTAAATAATTGCACAAACCACTTTTAGGGCACCATAGCTCACCACACAAAACATTCGAGTATTAAATAACAATACCCCATAAAACAATCTATAAGGGAAGAAATTAACCCAAATTAACCCGCGGTTGCATCTACGAAATCCATTGAAAGCAATCATAATGAGTATGTAAATCAACTCGATGACATCAGTCCTCCAGAGACCAGCAGATATAAGTTTTGGAAACACACATTTCCACCATCTGCTTTGAATATGACAAATGGAATGGCATTAATTCCATTCAGAGAACGACAAAAGAATTTCCAGACGTGAATTTATATGACTTTTCAGCGTGTTATTATGTGGTGGAAATGGCTGGAAAATCTATTTCTGTTCTGTAAGTCAACTCGGCATCGTTCTACAACGAATGAAATAAATGGACGGGGGCGTCAATGAGACACTGGAATTGATTTTGATCCGGGTCCAAAATCCTTACATTAAAATGTATTTTACAATTGAATTTATTCGAAACCTGCTCGTGGCACAGAGCATGACTATGAGCTTAGTACAGATTCGTCCCAGGTTCGTATCCTATCGGCTAGTAGCCTGTTAAGGTATACATATACGTTGGACAATTTTTTTTTAGTTCTTATGCCAGCGGGTCAAATTTTTGTGAGAATTACAAGAGCAAAAAATGTAATGTATTTGCAGTAACTACAAGTAAAAAAATAAAATATTTATTTAATTGAATTTTAATTCTCTTAATTAAGGCCTAATTGCAAAGATGATAAAATAATACCTAATTAATTTTGAAATAAATTTCTTACTGGAAATTAAAGACAAGGTATTGATACACGGGCCCAAGCAAAATATAATGCATAACTTAAATATTTTTTAAATGTTAACATTTAACATGAAAAGTCCGAGAAAAAATAAAAAATTTCCAAAAATAAAAATGTTCTAAAATACATAAAAAAAACTATTTTTTACCAAAATTTTTGTAAACAGCTAGGGTCCGCGCTCTAAAATGTTATCTAAATTATACAGTTTAAATTTTAAAAATCGGTTAATTAACTCTTAAGATATCACCGTTGGAGTACATTCACTCAATAATGAAAAGAAATTCTCCAGAAATTGAGTTCAAAGTTTTCGACATTTTCTTTTTTCCAATATGTTTTAAACGTCGACCTTTACGAAATTGCGTGTAATTAAAAAAGTATTTTAACTATAAGAAAGTTATTGGTATCATTTTAAAGATAATGAATTGGAGAACATTTTAGAATGAAAAAACAAAAATGCCTGTTTGGGTCAATTTTTGCGATTCCCAACGTATATGTATACCTTAAATGCTTGTAGAAAAGTATAGAAATGGTAGTGAATGAAACTGCTGTTTTTTAATCTTTTGCCCGGTACCTTTATGGTCGGGTTTTCTTATATACGATATGAAAATGCTAATTTCTTATAAAAACTACTCTCTGATACAGTTCCTCACAATGGTTTTCATAACAAAACTTCACAGTAACATAGATATAGGTTGGATTCCAAAAGAGTTTGTTTACTAATATAACCCATAAAAACAAATTTTTTAATGTAAATCCTTTATAGGCATTGCCAATTTTTATATTCATTAGCGCTGTTTCTGTTGTCAGCGTGTGCTTGGTGAATTTTAAATGTTAAAAGCATCTCTATCAACAAAATAGGCTATTAACTACTTTTCAAAATTTATTCATTAAAAATGAATGCGAATTTATGCACTCACATCCAAATATCTTTTAATTATTCTGATTAAAATAATTTTACTATTCATTTATTAAAACGATTTTTTGCAATGAGAAAAAATGTCATCAATTATCGTTTAATTTCTCTTTCAGCGCGATTTGGTGACGGCGGGTGAGTTTATTGTATTCCGTAAAAGCGGCTTTCTGTGATAGTGACAGCCCCCCAAACTTGATTGAATGCATTGTTATTAACATCGAATCTATTTTCCAAGTTTCAGTCCGATTAGTGGACGGCAAGGGTGTTAATTAGGCTACCCCATATTTTCCGGCTATCGACAAACAATCTCACCTACACAGCCTACTACAAAAACACTAAAAAAAAATCGATGTTAATATTAATGATTTATAAAAAGTACTCACAATTATTGTTATTAGTTTTGACATTCCAAATTGATTATAACGAAATATTTATTGATTATTAGGGTTTATAATAATGTAGATTAGTTCTAAGTTTGAATGCGAAACTTTCTTGTTCAATATCCAACCCATTACGACTTTTTGAAATTCAGTTTCTTCCTTTGTACGTTATACTTAAAGAACTCATTAAAGTCATTCATTATTGTTGGGTAAAATAAAAATAAATAAATAAATAAATAAAAATATAAAAAAAAATATTAGTTATTTTTCAGCTGTTCATTTGACATAAATAGTTCTGTAATTCTTGACATGTTATTTATTTGTTCATTAATCTCGTATTCTGGTGTCCATAAATATTTGCGAACTGTTCAATGTAACTATGCGTAAAAATAGAAAAATATATTGCATTTCCAATTTCAAATCTAAGTGTTTAAAATTAGTCTTTAACGGCTGGACAACTGCAGTTGTTGATAGTTTCCAAAGAAACAATCTACAAAACAATCAATCTTGGCGTTTCGCTGTCGTGTATATTTTCAATATATCTGTCTCAAATCTAGACCATAATATTGATCTTCAATTTATCTGTCCATTATATTCAAGGTCAGAAAAACAAATGTTGCGAGGAAACGTCTTAATGCGCCCCGAAACGAGATGGAATATCATTACCAGAAGTGAGAAACGGTGTTAAATTTTCTACGAATCATTTAAAAACTGAATAGTTAACGAAGTTAAAACGAAACCATTAGTTGTGCTGTATGTACCTCGGGTAAACAATTGTGAATAATAATTAAGTCATTTTTCAGTAAGCTATGTTTGAAATTCCTTTAGTATCGTTTTCTGTTTCTTTAAATGTCTTTACATTGGTGTTACTTCTACAGTTTTTAAGACACAATTCTCATAAAACATTGATTTTTTAATCAGTTAAGATAATAACTGCAATAAATAAAATAATTTTCGTAAAAAAAGCCTTGATTTCATTATGGAACCAATTATAGATTGTTTTTAAAAGGACTTTATTTTCTCACTTGTTCTAAAAAAAAAAATGAGTATCGTATTTAATATTATTTTGGAATATTGTTTCATTTGACTTTGTAACTCAACTTTCCAATCTAAAAATGATACTGATATCTACAAGTGATCTAACAGCTTTCAAATATTAGCATATGTTACTTTTAAAGTGATAGATAACAATAGCCAATAAGCACAAACGTTTATCATGCGAATTTTAAGAGGAGTTGGTAGCCTAAAGTTTATAAAAAATCGATTTTGAGTTCATTATTAGTTATTAAATTTAAACTCTTCCCTTTAAACTATAATTTTGTAATAATTCCTCAATTAGAAGTATTTTTAATAATTTTTTGAAAATAAAATTGTGTACTATTAGTGCAAGTAAGATTTTCTTTAAACATTAATTAATTTCTTTAAACATTAATTAAACATAAGACTTTCTATTACTCATGTTTCAGAAAGTACTTGACATTAAAGTCTAATTTTTTTTTCGGTGCATTTAGCAAAACATTTGTTATTTTACTGAAATTGGTGTTTTAATTGTGATTCACAAACTTTTTTTTTTTTGTTTTTAAATTAACTATCATGAAAGTCGCTCAAATTTGTTAAAAGCACAGTTTTTTTTTTTTTTTAACAAAATAAACCATAACAAAAAATACTTTCAAAATAACGAGAAAATCTCCCCTCAGTATATATAGATACATAAAAGGAATATGCGATAAACATTTTAAAAAGATAGTTTGTGCAGTTTCTGAGAAAAATGAACATGAGTAATGAAAAATGCAGTTTTGAGAAAAACGCATTTTAAAGAAAATCTTACTTACACTAATAGTTCCCAATATTATCTTCAAAAAAAAAAATATTGCCGACCAAACGGTATAGTGGTTAGCGTGCTAGCTTCTAGACCGCGAGGTTGCGGGTTCCGAGTCCCGTGTTTGGCATGGGTGTTTGTAAGTGTATGTTGGCTTGTCTAATGACGAATGTTTCGGCACATTATAGCCCTCGTGTTGCTGACGGCGCCAGATAATCTGAAAACAACCAACCAACCAATCAAAAAAATTATTAAAAATACTTCAAAATGAGGTATTATTACAATATTATGGTTTAAAGGGAAGAGTTTAAATTTTAATAAACAATAATAAACTCAAAATCGAATTTTTTTTAAAAAATAAACTTTAGGATACCAATACCCCTTAAAAGAAATTGAATTTGACATTTTTTTACAATTACTGGCGAATCGACTACGCACATCAACATGCCACATAACATTGCAAACCTGTTTAAAATCGGCTTAGTTTCTGAGGTTAGCCCAAAAAAGACCAATGGATTTTTTTCTTATTAGGCACAAAAAAATGAATACCGAGCTCTGCTACGGTATGACATCAGGACAATTTCAATGCTTATTTGTTTTCTAAATATGTACTTATTAGTATCTCAACATTTGGCGCCATATGATTTTCAATAAGGGCGACAATTTTTTCATTGTTGATTCCTGGAAAGGAGGGATGGGATGAAAAGAGTAAATATTCTTCTCAAGCGAAAATTGGAGTGCCATGCAAAGTTTATTCTTACAAATAAAAATGAAAATTAGGGGTGTGGAACATCTCACAACTTTCAATTACCCTCTAATATTGGTCATTGCATGATATGGTGTTATTTACCGTTTTATATTATCACTCATTTAAATAAAAGTTGCCATTTTGCGATATTTTTGGCAATAATTTTACATGGGGTAAAAAAACAAACCGAAAAGGTTGTTTACTTGGCGAGGTTATTCGATAGACATTACATTGTCTTTACTCGTGCATAAAACAGAAAAAAATTAATCATTGGTGGGTGATGCTCAAGGGCAGAGAGCTCTATGTTAAAAGCACTCGTTTTTTCAACTTTTTACACTTTTACAGAATTTCGAAACTGGGGACGATTAGAACACCTCAACAGGTATTACCACATATATTTAAATTAAAATCGTTAGAGCCGGGTTTTTTTAGCAATTGCTGAAAAACGTGTCTTTTTCAGGATTTTTCAGGATTTCAACTTCATTCGCAAGCGATTTTGACGAAAACCGTAATGGTATGTCCCATGGCCACCACCAACCAGTACACCAAATTTGAACATCGTATGTCAATTTGTTCGAGAGTTATGCTGACCATGTACAACACAGACAATTTTCTAGACCACTTTTTTGAAATCAGGATGTTCTCAAACTTGGAGAAATACAACAACAACCGAATGCTATACTTTCATTGTGTATTTTCATGTAAACATATGTGTAATTGAAAGTAAAAAGAACTAAATTAAATAAACAGTCGTATAAATTAATGCAAATCTTAAATTAGTTTTATTAAGGAACATCTAACATTTGTCATAACTGTATAAATAAACTGCGGAAATAAACAAATTGTACAACTCTAATCAAGCAAGATGGCATGAGATAAGTCTATCTTAGACAGACCTTTGCTCTTTTATGTTTAAATATAATATGAGACTATTTAAATATAACATGAGATTGAGATGCGAATTTAAAATTAAACAAATAGGACTGTTGGATTAGGCAAGTAGACCTACTTTTAAGTAATTACTTTTAAGCACTAGTAGTATTAAATTCAGTATAGGGATACACGACATCTTAACGTTTCTGCCATAAACTTGCTTTTTTCAGAAATGTTATTTAGATTTTCTAATAAAATGTTAATCAGTTGGTAAACAATAATTTTTTTTAATAAATTTATGTTAACCGACTACCTTAAACAATTGAATTTTCATAAAATTTAACAATTATATATATATATATATATATATATATATATATATATATATGATTTTGTGAGAGCTTTTGTTTCAAAAGGATCTAAAAAATAGCTTTATTCAATTATGAACAGATTTATGATAAATTTGATACATTCATATCAACAGGTTTCCCGTGCAACTTTTGCAAGGTTGCGGGTTCGAGTTCCGTGTTAGGCATGGGTGTTTGTGAATGTATGTTGGCTTGTCTAATGACGAATATTTCGGCTCATTATAGCTCTCGTGTTGCTGACGGCGCCAGATAATCTGAAAACAACCAACCCTTGCAACTTTTTACTTCAAACTCATTTTCTGGAAAATGGAATTTTCACCGTTTCGTTTACACCATTAACATGATAACTTAAAAATTAGCAAAGATATCGCATTTTCTGTGGAAGTTCTCTGTTATGCTCATCTTAAATGAAATTTGATCTAAGTACTAGTTGCAATAGTTATTAATTTATAACCGCATTTATGCAAAAAGTATTTTTAAAAACGTTAATTTTTTGGAATATGTGTTTTAAACAATTATATCTCAGTAACTTCTGAAGATATCTCTTAGTTTGAACTTCATTCTCAAGATAGTTAACTTATATGGAACTGGTTTCCTGGACATTTTATTCATAATAACTTTGTTTCCATTGTTAACAGTAAACGTTAAATTTAACTAAAAACTATTTTAAATTTATTCAATTTTTTAATTTTTTTATTTTTTTTTTTTTTTTAATTTTTTTACTTATGTTCACTTATTTACCTCTTTTTGTATACTGTCAAAATTAATAGCATGAAAAAAACTACATTTACATAACTTTTCCAAATTTTTTCTCTGAAAGTGTTCGGATACCTTAAACATACATAAGTTGTTTCTCGAGAAATTACGACACTGGGCTACAAAAATATTTTTTTTTATTATTTTCCACGAATTCTTTAATTTTTAATTGAGTAGCAGCAAAGCAAACAAACTATCCCGCGAAAGCTTCAATACTGACTCCCCAGCAAAGCGACAACACAAACTTCCATCTCAAAACATCAATCGACTGAAACTAGTCTGCTCTGGACTGGTCTTTCGATTTTAATTTGGCCAGATAAGTTGGCAACTCTCCACAAATATCTTTAAAAGCCTCGGGGTACGATACGAGCGGTGAAAGACTCTCGACAGCCCGAAGGAGTAAATAGAACGGTGCGAGTTCTGTCTACGATGAGAGTGAAGGCGGTATTTTCCCATCATTTCCTAACGTGACGTCATCCAGCGAACTAGCTGAGCGCTTCATTTTCAGTGATTACCACGTACAAGATGAAGTATCTAAAACTAAAATTGTTTAATAGTGGTGAGATTATCACAAAACATCGCATAAACATAAGTTGTTGTTTTTTAATAATAAAATAACATTTCAAATTATATTTTAAAAATCGCCTTCACTCTCATCGTAAAATCAGAACAACTCTTACCGTTCTATTATTCCTTCGGTCGGCCGGAAGTCTTTTACCGCTAGCCGTTCGTATCGTGCCCTATGCTTTATAGAGAGTTAACTTCTTTTTAAAATAAATGGAATGACAAGTAACGTGCAAAAATAAATGAAATGAAACACGCGCATTTATAAAAATTTGTTTTCTTCCAATAAAATAAAAATGTAACCCATAAAAATAAAGTTTTTAATTTAAATCCTTTATTTCCTTTGTCAATTTTTATGTTTGGCGTTTGCGTCTAATTTTAAATATTAAAAAACATCTCTATCAGCAAAATATGCGGTAAACTACTTTTCAAAAATTTATTCATTAAAATGGGTGTAAATTTATGCATTAACGTCCAGATATCTTTTATTTATTATGATTAAAACAATTTCATTATTTATTTATTTATTTATTTATTTATTTATTAAAACAATTTTGGCAACAGGATAGAGTTTATTCAATGATCGGCTAAATGCTTCTTCAGCGCGATTGAATGACGGAAAGTTGGTTTATTAGTATCTAGTAAAAGCAACCTTTTTAGTGACAGCCCTTGAAATTTGATAGAATTCATTGTTATCGATATCGAATCTATATACCAATGTTTAGCCCGATTGAATGATGGAAAGGGTGTTAATTAGGCCTCCGCAGAAATGCCCGTCATTGACATAGCCCACCAACCGAACACACATACACAAAACCGAAGTTAATAGAAAGGATTTAAAAATGTAAAATATTAATTGAAGGTTTTTCCCTGCATTTATTAATAAACTTATAGTATAACAGCTATGATCGTTTGTCTGCCAGATTAATATTCTCAGACAAAATTATTCGAAATAGAAAAAAAAAAAAAAAAAAAAACTTTTAGAGCCCAATTAGCTAACTTCGGTTGGTTGGTGTATACGCTCAACAACCTGTTTTTATGCACAATGACGGCTAATCAGGCCGGGACCTACAACTATTCCGAACCCCAACGAATATCCATGCTTAATCCGGGACTCGAACCTGGCACCTTTGGCATGCGGGGCCAGAGCGCTAACCACACAGCCATCAGATGGGCTAGCTAACTTCGGAACATAAGATATCATTCGGAAAATAAAAACTGCTAAAAATATCAACAAAATTGAAGAGTTTTTTATTTTCAAATACCCATATGTTACTTTTAAAAAATAATGAAAGTATTTTATACTGTAAAAAAAAAAAAAAAAAAAAAAAAAAAAAAAAAAAAAATTTCACTTTATTCATTCATTCATTATTTATTCATTCAGTATGATGAGTTCAAAAAAGTGGTTTAGTTGTGTGCATGTCTGCGGTCAGCATTACTACCGAAGGAATTGATCTACGATGTTTATCTTTAAATATTTTGTTAATTAATAGCCATCGGACCTGTTACTGAGGTTTTTGTCAAAATTCCGTCAAAATCCCTTTGAAAAATTTGTGTTTTTCAGCAAGTACCAAAAATTGTATCTAAGAATTTTAATTTTAACCACTGTGGTTCTCTAAAATATCTCCACCTTCAAAATTTATAAATCTCCATTTTCAAAATAAGCTGCTAAAAGCAAAGTCTTTTAACGCAGTGTTCTCTTCCCTTGAGCCTTTTTCCCGCCCTCCTTGCCCCCCAAAAAATACTACAGTTCATATTGTTATGAAATTTTCTCAGGCGAAATGATGACTCAGTTCTTACTAAATAAAAACTATAATTTATTCTTCCTTCGAAGTTTCATAAAACTTCTCAGAACAATTGCTATAAAGCTTCAATACAAGTTTCGGTACAGACAATTTCGAACACAGCGATAATTCAGGCATCACGAAAGTAAACAAAACATCCAATGCTTTCGGAAAAGCAAACGATACTCGACTGACTCGGCGATTCCATTTTTCGCCTCCTTAAATAATCTCGCAGCAGAAATTTGTTGCAAAATCCAGCCAAACAATCAGGTGATGGAAATACCTCGATTCATTTTCATGTTGCCACCTTTTTGTAACCTGTACTATCGCTGTTAACAAATGAATTAAAATAAAATGGAACTTTAAAAAGAAATACGTCACTATTTACAATTATATACCGGATAAAATAAGACAAAATAAAACTTTAAAATAAATTCGTCCCTGTTAGCAATTATATTCAGACGATTTTTGCAACAATTTCACGCTTCAGACAGCCATTAAAAAATAATATCCCAAATTCTTCGGAACATTTCGTTTTCCACTCATTTCAAATTTGGAATTTACAATACGCCATTAAAAATATAAATGTTATTACTTTAATTTAGAAGTATTAGATGGAACGTAAATGTGCAATCCATTAGGGAAAAAGGTTCATCATCTATTGAGGGAAAAAAAGTAATTCTATGTCCTGCACGACATATTTCTTTTCTAATTGTAACTCGCACATTTACAAGAAATCTGTTAGGAAGCTTGCCAGGACATTTTCCGAAGCTATAGGGACGTGAATTATCTAGAATGAATACAGCGAAAATAAATGGCAGAAATCGAATTACTTATTTAATACCTACCTACAATAGTTTTTTTTTTTTGTAAATGTTCTCTGCATTTCTGCTTATCCTCGACACCATCAGCAGTAGTATTTGTTTTCCATTATTTCATGAAAGAAATCATATAATTGTATTTATATACTTCTACTTTGACTCGTGTGATGATTATCGAAAGAATATCGACTGCGAGGTGAGTAAATATTTCAGTTGTGTATTTTTTAGAACCTTTTCTTAAGAGGACGTGGGACACTGAAACTACAAAAATATCACCAAAAATGACTTTTTTTGTTTTAATTCTAAAATAATTGCTGAGGTTACTAGCTTAAATTTCCCGTTTGAATTTTTGAAATTCGTTTATTTTAAGTAGTAAAATCTTTATTTTTACTAACTATTTTAGCTTATTGCACACTTGTTGGCAAACATTAAAAATGCATTTTTTTCTGCTTCGCTTTTTTCACATTTAGCGAATGTTCGAAAAGCTCCTTGCGATTCATTTTGTTGATAAATCCACCTATTTTTTTTTTTTTTTTTTTTGTAGAAATAATTTTTGATGTACTATAAAGTTATACACACGTGTTTTTTTATTTTTATGTCACATAATTTTTTCTACTTTTCAATATTGGGAATTTGTAATATGTGCACTTTTCGATGAAAAATCACTAGATCCAAATTTTATTTCTGTTTAACTATAGAATCTAAAGATAAAAGCATGAGTGAAAATGTTTCTAATATATTGATAAACAACTTCAAAATTTTCTTTCATGTTCGTTGAAATATTATTTCGCGAGTGGCATTTTGAAAATAGTTAACATTTCAAGTAATTTTAACGGCATTTTTCTGAATAATTTACTATCTATTTTATATTATCAGCTCAAATTTTTATTGCTGCGTTATCATAAGTCATATGTCTTCTATGTTTTTGCCAAATTTTATTCAATTCTAAGCAAAACTAAAGAATTTTGGAAAAAGTGTCCCACGTACCCCTTAAGAGGAAATCCTAGTAAGGATCATTCTCTATACTCGCTGTGTTACAATCTTGAAGCCCAGTGCATTTAGAAACTACTTTCTATAAAACCTTAAAATTTGGTGAGTAGGTGCGAAAAAGATCATTTAATGAAATATCATAAATTGTTGTCCTTTAATGTCTATCTATTATAAATGAAAATTAAAATAGTAAAAGACAAAACCAGGTGGAGCCACTGTATATGCATTGACGAAATTATTTCAAATGTAAAATAAAATATATTAGACGCTACTTTCGAGTTCTTAATTTTTGTCATTTCAAAATGATCATTTTCGTACCTACTCACCAAATGTCATAGTTTTATAGAAAGTAGTTTCTAAATGCTCTTGGCTAGAAGATTGTTACATAGCGAGTATAGGAAATTATCATTACTAGGATTGCCTATTAAACAATCTCTTAAATTTACTGATATCTTACTACAACTTTTGTATAGCTTATAAGCGTTTTCTGCTGTGCAAGCAGTTGAAGCAATTTTCCCATCTATGCTAAATAATAGGTTGTCCATGGTTACAAAGAGATTCTAACTAGTTAAGAGGGGTGGGGGCTGAAACTAGCTGGAAATAGAAACTAAATTAACTAAATTAACTAGGAAACTAGAAACTAAATTAATAGCTGAAACTTGAATAATCAATTAAAACTCATGTTAAAAATAGTGCTCCATTTTTTTTTTTTTTTGGAATCTATTAAATGTAATGGGAATGTGGACCATTAAAATTGAAAAACTTTTTCGTATACTTTGCCGCAACTTTTATATTTTAAATATAGATAGAAGTTTGAATTGTTAAAATATATATATATATATATATATATATTGTTATTTTTTTTTTTTTTTAAATATCATCAAATGATTATAGATTATAAATAAATGATTTAAGCTTTTATTTCTTCAAGCTTTTATCTCTGGAAAAGTATACTATGAAAATGCTTGAAGCGTTTTCCCAAAACAAGTATGCCAAGTCCCAATGTCAAAACCTGCATTTGTATATTATCCCTTTATTCACTGACGGGACTTATAAGTCGTGTCAGGGTTCTGTATTAATTTAAACGCTTTTCTTTTTATGAAAACACATTTTCAATCTACTCCATATTGGCCTTACACCGTTATCTAAACTTGTCTCTAGCATGCTTACAAAAATAGAAATAAGCTCGAACGAAACAATTTTCAATGACAAAAGGTGCAGACGATTTGACTTGGAAAAAAAAAAAAAGTGTTGAAAATTGAGCCATATTACTTCATCAGCAAAATAATATTTATCGCCAACTTGGCTCACTTTTAAATGGTGTATGTATTTGGCGCCAGAGAAGTGAAGTAATCTGCATCCTTTCTTTTTGAAAACTTAAGAGTGGTGCGATAACTATACTAAACTTCAACTTAACTAGACATCACTTAGACGGTAGATCGTGACAGTGCTCATAGGTATTTAATCCATTTTGGCGGAGTGAAAGCATAATGTTCGCCAAACCACAACCCTGTAGAGAACAAAAGGCTGTAAGGTTTGGCGATAATTATGTCTTCACTCAGCCAAAATGGATTAAATACCTATGAGCACTGTGACGATCTACCGTCTAAGTGATGTCTAGTTAAGTTGAAGTTGAGTATAATAAAAGAAGAATGTTTATTATTCAGCAAGTTACGACTTATTTGGCTTTCGTATTTAGTTCAACACATTCAAAATCAATTTTTGAATTGCTTCGGCCATTCTTCCTCGACTGACCAGTGTTATTCATATAATCCACTAGTATTTCTATACAAAATTCAGAATGATGTTCTATGGTGTACCTAAACTTTCAGTCGCCTCTCGGATTACTATATCCCCATCAATGTCAGTGTTGGATTTTTTTCGGATATCAACTCATAAAATAGAAATAGATAGCAGTGCCGTTTTTTCCTTTACTCCGTCATGCTCGGGCTGTTTTGGTGAATGAAATGCTACCATATGATACTATCTTAGGCAGCGAGATGTCACATAAAACGATAAGCTGGTTGTTACGTATCATAAAATATGACACGATATGAGTATAGTATAATAAGAGTGAAAAAAAAAAAATCGGCTGAGTGACACCTCTTTTATTGGAAGACAATAAATAGCAATGTGACGCGCTTGTCAATAAACAGGCACGAGCAATGTATGACTTATCGCATCAGAATAGGAAAAAAAAAAAAAAAACACTGGACAGGTATGCGGCTTGACTAAAAATACAAATAAATGCAATTTACCAAGATGTGATTATTTCAGATTTATGTCATTTCTAGTGCAGATGTTCGACGAATACTGTTTAAAAAGTTTTGACTGCTTTTGATATTCGAACTTGCTTACAGTGTTGTAATTGTACAAGGGGACAAGGTCTTACACATTTATATCAGTATACCTAATAAATATTGGTCGAAACTTATGAAACTAAATTGCAAATGATAGTTGGCGTTTGTGGCGGGCAAATACTGCACGAGATCAGGCTGCACCATAACACTGCAAACAACATCGACAAGTATGTTGTGTCCTCTCGTTGGTGTGGTGGGGTCGGAGAGAGGGGTTTAACATTAGAAGATTTCAATCTCGTATTCTTCTAGATGCTCAAAATTACGAGACGTATTTGACTATGTTAAGCACTTTATAAGTGGCAGAAATAGACAGTCGGTAGTTCCAAAAACAAAACAAAGTATGTTGTCCGAATCTTTTTAAATGCAATACATACATATTATTTATACATTGCATAAAAGGAGGTCTTGAGGGTAATTTGATAAAGTTTATTGAATTTGTCAAACAGGTTTATTTAAAGCATGCTCTTCAGATCTCCAAGAGGATATTAGTGAATTGTGGGGCTAGTCTAAATATGTATTACATATTTATGGTGCTAGCTTAAATATGTACATCATTTTTAGGCTAACATCATGATCCCCCAATATCCACTTGAAGATCAGAAGAACAGAATAGCAATGCCTGCTGAAGATAAGTCCTAATCATTCCTATTAACCAGTTTACATTTTACCCCATAACAATGCCCAAATTAAAAAATATATATATTAATAGACATCGCTATAGTTTTAATAACTATGTTCTAACTTTACTTCGAATAATTAGTTGTATAACGGTTGTTGATACCAATGCAATACAAATTGATATTTTTAATATTGTAGTTACATTTTAGAAACAGAGCAATTTTCATTATAATTCACCTGTAACATAAAACTTACAAGTGGCTAAACCTAAAATAAACAAAAATTTTAGAAATCACTAATTGTCATATACAAGATTTCGAAGTGGAATTACTTTTTTTGGAAGTTCATCAGAGTAAGAAATTGTATTCCATCGATGAGAGAGAAAAAGCCTTTTTTTAGGTTTCCTCATTTAGGTTTTTTACTTAAATTGCGATTTCTTCTTTTCTATAGTGCTGCCATATATTGTATACTATCACGATTTCCCAAATTCTGGACTATTTCTGAATTCCAATGTTGAAACAAATAACGCAATGCGAAAAGATTGAAATTTTTTTTGTCAGAAGCACAGATATAGATAAACAACGGTATAGACTGTTTCGATTGGCTATGCAAGAGGGGGGGGGGGCGGGTGAAGCCACGACGGTGGGTTGATGATGATGATGATGGGTGGACGATTATTCAATCACAGTTCACTGTTATAGTTGGGTGAGAAAGTAAACCTTGTAAGGTGCTAGGGTAGATATTTCTTTTTTGCACATTATTACTAATTACTGTCTACCATTGACAGTTCTGTTGAGGAGACCCAAGTTTTTTTTTTTTGTTTTTTTTCAATCCTCAGCAATCCGTTATTTTTTGTCCACCCAATGATCTGACAACGTATTCGTTTTCCCAGCATTAAGCAGTCTATCCACTTGTTTATCTATATCGATAGTCAGAAGCGGAGGTCTTAAGATTTTAAATCGATACGACATTTATTAAGTTTGGGTTTTGTGAAAGGGAAGAAAAGCGGTATGATCATAAAATAATATAACCCATAAAAACAAAGTTTTTAATATAAATCCTTTATATGCATTGCCAATTTTTACATTCGTTAACGCAGAACCGATTCTGTAAACAGCGTGTTCTTGGTGTTTGCTTCTAATTTTAAGTATCAAAAGCATCATCAGCAAAATGTGCGGAAAACTTTATTTTAAGATTTATTTATTAAAGATGAACTTGGATTTATGCACTTACATCCAAGTATCATTTATTTATTCCGATTAAGGTAATTTTATTATTTATTTATTTATTAAAAAAATTGGCAACAGGAAAGAGTGTCTTCAATGGTAGTTAAATGCTATTTTAGCGCGATTGGATCACGGCAATTTGCTTTATAAGTATTCCTTAAGAGATACATTTTAGTGACAGTTACAGTCCCAAAATTTGATAGAATGCATTGTCATAGACTTCGAATCTATCTGCCAAATTTCAGCCCGATTGGATGACGGCAAAGGGGTTAATTAGGTCTCCAAAAAATTGCAAGCCATCGACACACAAAATCGAAGCAAATATAAAGGATTTAAAGTCACCTCAGAAATAATATGTAAAATTCTTTTGTTATAGAAAAGGGAAAAACCTACGTATTTACTATTTTCTTTTAATTATCTTCAAAATACAGTTTAACGTAATCCCAAATCAATAATTTAATATATTCCCAAATAATTTCCCAGACTCTCATAGTGATGTAATTATAGGTAAAACATAATTTATAATGCAAGTTATATGTTGTTCGTTTTTTAAATCAAGCAATGTTTTATTTAGTTAAGTTCAATTTCTGAAATAAAAGAATCTACATAATCCATATACTATAACATAACTTTGAATGACACTTAAGAGTAACCACAACAAACGCCTAAATTAGCGAATAAAAAATTGATAAACAATAGAAATTGTTTCTTCTGCAAAGGAGCATAGTTATGCTCAATTATATCGTAAAAGTTTATATTATTAACAAGGTATGAATAAAAATCTCCATTAATGACAGCTCAAGATAATCGATAATTTTTACGATTAAGTTATGGCATGTGTTGTCACCATTAACAGAAGAGTTTTGTGTGTCTTTCAATTTTGGATTGGAACTAATGTTTATTTTGTATGCGTGCGTTTGATAATGGATTTTCTGCTTTTACTTAAGAGCGTTTTATATTTTTGTAGATAGGTGTTACAAGTGTAGAAAATATAAGACATTTGTATATGTTTTTTTTTTTTTTTTTTTTTTTTTAACAATCCGGAAGATTTAAAACTGTGGAATTCAAATGTGCATATTTAAATGTATCAACGTATAGTTATGTAGAAAAACTTTTGCAACATTTTCAAATGGTAGATTAGTTGGTTGATAATTTCTAATAATTGCTGCTACTTCAGGATAAGACCAGCTTATTTTGATGTAAGAAATGTCCATAACTTTGATGAAAATGTAATTGGGCATTTGTAATACTGGAATTCATAGAAATAAAGAATTATTTAAGTAAAATAATGTTTTAATGAATTAGAATACAATTTTTTAATTAAAAATTACAGAGGATCTCCTAATGATAATGAATTTATGAATTAATATTAAAATGCATATACAAGTACTATAAAATTACGAATGTTAACAGTATACAATTCTTTTTAAATTTTTATTTTTTATTTTTTTATTATCATTTACACTTAAAGACCTAATAGTTTACTTCCATACATAAATATGGCCATACTTTCATACATATATAAATACATTGGGCGAGGGAAGAAATTATAGCATTGGTAGAAGGGGAATATGGCTATTTACATACGTTACATTTAAATTTAACCAAATTAATGTATTTGATTTTTTAATTTAAATTACTGAATGTATACTTAATTTATGTTAATATAATTGAGGTAATAGAGAATATTATATCTTTTTAACAACTAAAGATCTTTAATTCAATTTAAGTTTTAAATTAAATTGATATAAAATATTGTTTTTCTTATTACTAGAATGGTTTTTACTCAATTCAATTTTCTAAATGATATAAAATCGAAAATTAGATTTTATCTCTCTATCAAAATTATATTTAATAATATTGTTTCTCTTTCTGCTAATATTATGTTTCGTTTAACTTAAATTTTTATTATACATGATATGAAATATTATTTTTTTAAAGCTAAGCCAATCCGAGATAAGTTGAAATGTTTTTCAATATAAATAAAACCAATACCATTTTACCAAATTTAATTTCCAATTTTTTTTATGCATTGTTTGATCGTTTTAAAAAGTACGGTACTTCATCCGATGTTTTTTTTTTTTATTCTAGGGTGAGAGTTGAATTCTATGTGAATGAAAATAACTTCAAGGAACGATTGCAGCTTTATTTCTTCAAAAACCAAAGTTCCAGTAAGTATTTAATTAGATAAAACTTATTATACATATGAAACATCTCAATTTAATTTTGCATTTTAAATCACAAATAACCATTGCCCAAAAAATTAGAGCTTCGTTTGAATATAATCTAAATGTTTTGAGAGATTACAAATAACTCAAATATTAATGCACATATAACTTTGGCTGACACGGTTAAAGAAACTTAAAAATAATATAACCCATAAAAACAGAGTTTTTAAAAAAATCCTTTATTATGCATTGTTAGTTTTTATATTCATTAACACAGCGCCGATATCAAAAACATTTCTATCAGGAAAATGTGCGACAAACTACGTTTCAAAATTTATTGATTAAAAATGAACGTCAATTTATGCACGATTACATCCAAATATCATTGATTTATTCTGATTGAAGTAATTTTTATTATTTTTTAAAAAGCATTTTGGCAACAGGAAAGAGTTACAACAATGGTCGTTTAAATGCTAGCCAAAGAGCGCTTGGATGAAGGCAAGTTGGTTTATTATTATTCTGTAAAAGCGACATTTTAGTGACACTAAGAGCCCCAAAATTGGGTAAAATGCATTGTCATCGACGTCGAACCTATCTGCCAAGTTTCAGCTCGATTGGATTACGGCAAGAGGGTTAATTAGGCATCCACAGATTTGCCCGCCATTAACAAACATAATTGAAGCTAATATAAAGGATTTAAAAAAGGAGCTTTCCAGTAATGCAAAAAATACTTATTTTGATATTTTGTTTGCATGTACATTGATTGATATACAGTGGTGGAAACTGATTTATGAACCGAGAGTTTTTCAAAGTATTTCTTTATTAAATTAATATTTATCGATATAAATTTAATACAATATACAGGCTTTGTATAAAAAACTATACACATAAATAAATTTTTATATAAATTCATAAACAATTTTTGTTGTTGATATTTTAGTTTCAGCATAAGGAAATTGATTTATGAACTTTTACATTCAATCGCAATTAATAATTAGTAAAGCCTCATTTTTTCATTAATACTTCCTTGATTCTGTTTTTCATAGATAACACGAGACTTTGGATCAATATTTGGTCAAGTAATTTCCAGTTTTTAATGATTGAGTCCTTCAATTCTGTAACTGATGCATACTGCCTTCCATTTGAGTAAATCATTCGAACCAATTGACCCCAGACATTTTCCATGGGGTTTAAATCAGGGCTATTAGCAGGATGATCTAAAAGAACAACACTCTGTTCACCAAACCAGTCTTTAATTTCGTTTGAGATGTGGATACTTGCATTATCCTGCATAAAAATGTAATCAAAGGCATAGTTTTGCCATGAAAACGGAAGCAAAGAATTTTCTAGAACAAATCTGTAATCAAGTGATGTTTGTCGACCCTTCAGAAACACAATCTCACTTCTTCCATCATAAGATATCGCGGCCCAAAACCATCAAACTTCCACCACCAAAATTTCTGCTAAAGACAGATCTTGGTTCCTTACGAAGATCCCTCCAATAATAGTTTAAACCATCAGGTCCGTCCAAATTAAACTTTTTTTCATCAGAAAATATAATTTTTCCCCCATTCCCCCCCCCCCCTCCCCCCTCCATTTCCATGTAGTTAGCACAATATTTTAATCGCATGTTCTTGTGGTGCAGAGTCAACTTCGGATCATCCTTCACTTTGGACCATTTCAAGATAGACGACGATTTCAATATTTGTCTTACTCTTCTGGGAGTTACAGGAAGGGATAGTTCATTGCGAATTCGCCTTGGACTGTAACCTTTTTGGGATGCAAGTCGAACAATCCTGCCTTTGTCCCTCGTGCTTAAACGAGGGTTACCTTTCTTATTGAAGTTTTTGCCGTAATCAAAAGGGTTCTTCAAATATTTATATATAACATTTATTGTTCTTTTAATTAATTTGCTGATTTCTCTTACAGATTTGTTACATCTCTATATATATAAGGCAAAGCCCTCACTCACTGACTCACTCACTCACTCACTGACTCACTCATCACTAATTCTCCCACTTCCCACATAGTCACAACTCTGAGAATCGGCACAAATATCAACAATGGTAAAAATAGAAAAAGTAAACTATTCCGATCTCGATTAACACACTTTAAGGGGTCGAAAAGGGTTCTAACGTTCCAAACGGGGGACATTCGAAAATCCTACTTCCCACATAGTCACAACTCTGAAAATCGGCACAAATATCAACAATGGTAAAAATAGAAAAAGTAAACTATTCCGATCTCGATTAACACACTTTAAGGGGTCGAAAAGGGGTTAAACGTTCCAAACGGGGGACATTCGAAAATCCTACTTCCCACATAGTCACAACTCTGAAAATCGGCACAAATATCAACAATGGTAAAAATAGAAAAAGTACACTATTCCGATCTCGATTAACCCACTTTAAGGGGTCGAAAAGGGGTTAAACGTTCCAAACGGGGGACATTCGAAAATCCTACTTCCCACATAGTCACAACTCTGAAAATCGGCACAAATATCAACAATGGTAAAAATAGAAAAAGTAAACTACTCCGATCTCGATTAACACACTTTAAGGGGTCGAAAAGGGGTCAAACGTTCCAAACGGGGGACATTCGAAAATCCTACTTCCCACATAGTCACAACTCTGAAAATCGGCACAAATATCAACAATGGTAAAAATAGGAAAAGTAAACTATTCCGATCTCGATTAACCCACTTTAAGGGGTCGAAAAGGGGTTAAACGTTCCAAACGGGGGACATTCGAAAATCCTACTTCCCACATAGTCACAACTCTGAAAATCGGCACAAATATCAACAATGGTAAAAATAGAAAAAGTAAACTATTCCGATCTCGATTAACACACTTTAAGTGGTCGAAAAGGGGTTAAATGTTCCAAACGAGGGATATCCGAATGTTCCTCTTCCAATGTAGTCATTTTTCTGATATTTTTTTGCAAATGTTAAAAAAATAAGTCATTCCAATATCGATTAACGAATTTTTAAGGGATGAAAAGACGACGCAACATTGAAACTATACGAGGATTAACTTAATGTCTAATTAACTTAATTTCAATACAGCTACTACTTTGAAATTTAGAACTAAGAGCAAACATAAACACAATAAACTATTCCAGTTTACTATTCACAATTATAAATTTCGCTTAAAATGTCAACAAAGGAAAGTTCCTATTTTGATAAATCAATTTGTCGGGATCGAAAAGGGAGCAAACGTCTGAAGTGTAGAATACATGAATGTCTTTTGATCGCTAAAATGCTAATGGTAAAATTTCGTAGCGCAGCACGGGTATTCAGCTAGTAGTATATAAGTGTCAATTTTTAGCTTTTCGGCTTCAGACAGTCCATCACGCTTACCCATTTCGTAAAACGTGACTAAAACAGATAAATTTCAACGAAGTAGGCGTTGATCTTATTTATAAACATTGATAGTAAGCTCCCCCTGATGTTCAAATGAAGAATTAGTTTAAATATTTGGTACCTGAGTTCAAAATAGATTCGAGTTCATAAATCAATTTCCACCATTTGAGTTGCTTAAAAACAAAAAATATTTTTTTTTATTTACTATCATTTATTTATTTTTTTTAATTTTTATGTGTGCAAATCAATTATTATGCTCTGAATATACAACGTACAAAATTCGAATCAATAGCATTTAATACTAAGCGATATCTGTCGAAAATAGTGTTAGTTTATAAATCAATTTTCACCACTGTATGTACACTATTGTTCCAGAAATAACTAACACAGTAACATAATACTTAACAGCTTATCAGGGGTAGATACTATATAAAAAACCCTATTGCGAGCAAGGGGTTGCAGTTGATATTTATTGTGGACCCAGCAATGAATTCTGATGTCCATTGTTGCACGCAAATCGTGTGAAATGATTCTTGTAAGTTTACTCTTGAAAAGTATATAGTAAACGTGTGTGTTTTGACGGTTTCATTGATTGTCAGAACTTTTAATTTTACGTTTTCGCTAAATTATTTTAATCGGTAGATTGCACTTAACACTTTTTTTCTAGATATATGTTACTGAATTTGATGAATAATTAGGATAAGTTTGATAAAATGATTTTTAATTAAACAAAATAGAATGCTTTTATAATAAAATAGAATGTCTCAAAATTAAAAAAAATTAAAAAAAATATGTGGGAATAATCAGTAGTTTTCATATAAGTAAATTTGTTCATGAACCTTGTTTGATTATTTTAATAATTGGTTCAATTTGATGATGTTTTACTTTCCAGGCTTACGAGTGAGAATTTTTACGTTGGTTATCAAGCTTCTTCTATGTTTATTGTACGTGATAAGAGTTTTTTTAGACCGTGGACCCGAACACGCAACATGGTAAGTGACAAAATTTTATTTTTTATTAAAAATGTACATTTGTGGTCTTGCATTTATTTTCTTATTTCTCCAGTTGCACAAATAAGCTGGTCAATAGCACTCAATATTAAGCAATCTCGGTGTGGATCGTAGTAGACTGGGCGTTGTTACGTATCTTGGTCAATTTCGTCTAATGTTAGATAAAGTATACTGAACATTTGAAATATTAATGTATAATTTTAAAATTGAAACGTATTTTTTATATAATAAAGCACGGAGGGCTAAAAAATGTGTTTTGTGATTTTTTGACATGTTTGTTTCTTTAAAATGCATTTTGGAACGATGCTTGAAAAATGATCAGGATTGGCCAATATTCCAAAACACTTCTTTCGACGTTAGCCAGTACTGCTGTGGTATCTGAGTAGTAAGATTATTTTATATATATAAAGAAGTAGAAATAATATAACCCACTAAAACAAAGTTTTTAATATAAATTCTTTTTATGCGTAGCCAATTTTTGTATTCATTAACAAAGCGCGGTTTCTGTTGTCGGCGTGTGCTCGATGTTTTTTTTTATCTAATTTTAAATATTACAAACATCTCTATCGGCCGAATATGCGGTGAACTACTTTTATAAAATGTATTCGTTAAAAATGAATGAGAATTTATGCACACGCATTCCAAATATTTTTGTATTTATTCTGATTATTAAGTTTATTATTTATTTATTAAAATAATTTTGGCAACAGGAAAGAGTTCCTCAGTGATCGGTTAAATGGGATCATTAGTATTCCAAAACGATTATAACAACGTGTGTAAAAGCTATTTTTTAGTGACAGCCCCGAAAATTTTATGGAATGCATTGTCATCGACATCGAATCTACCTGCCAAGTTCCAGCCCGATTGGATAATGACAAGTGGGTTACTTAGGCCTCCGCCGATTTTCCTTCCGTCGACATAGCCCCCCCCCCCCCTCATCCCCTTACACACAAACAAAATCGAAGTTAATATTAAGGATTAAAAAAAAAAAAAAAAAAAAAAACTCAATTATACTTTCACAGGTATTCAAATATGTTAAATAACATAAAAATAAAAAGTTTTGTTCATAAAGCGAAAAGTTAATATAGCAAAACCAGACTGCATGGTTGCATTCAAGAATTCATTAGGAAAACATATTTTACACTAATGACTGGCTTTAGAGGATACATAAAACTCAATAAAGTTCAAAATGAAATCCGTTCGCAGAATGAAGAATATTTATTCTTAATCAGTACTTAAGTACGTACAGAAGGCAAAATAATAATAATAATAAATCCGAACGATGGCTATATCTTGTATTTTAATTGATGAAATAATAAGAGTCAAGTACCGTTGTAAATCGTGGAAGGTCTTTATTAATTGTATATAAATTTTTTATCATGAGGGGTCATCTACATATTAAAACCGAACAAAACTTTAAAAAGTTCAATGGCAACCCCATAGTATTATACTATACTTAGATTTAGAATCCAAGAAAACGTCTAAATACCAAATTTCATAATTTTCCAATTCGTAATTAGTAACTTAAATGAGATCAAAGAATTGACAAATTAATGTTAAAAGAAAAAATACTTTTTTGTTGCCATAAATTCTTAAATAATTTTCATGAAAAAGGATTTGAGAATCATTAAAATTGCCAAAATCAACGATTTAGTTTATTTTAAAGAATTCAATGTGGTAAAAAAAAATAAAAAAAATTGCAAGCTACCCAAGCAGCACAGATCTATTGGCCAATCTCAGAAATAGGGATTCTGGGAAGATTGGTCAATTATGCTAAAACTCGAGCATCGTTCCAAAATACACGATTTTTTAAAAATAACATGTCAAAACCATCACAAAACATACATTTTGTACCCCTTCACCTTTTCTTACAAAAATATATTTCAATTTTAAACATCAACAATTTTAAAGCGATTTTCAAGTTTAATCATCAAAATTTCTAAACTTCCAGTTTGCGCTTTTTCTCATTGAAATGAAAATGCTATGGGTTGCCAGACGAAAAAGTTTGTTCTCTTTTCGGCAAGTTGTGACATATTTGGCAATCGTATTTTAGTTCAACTCATTCCAAGTCGATTATTGATCAGTTTCGGCCATTTTTGCCACGGCAGACCAGTGAATTCCTAATCTACTAACTTTTTTCCGATTTCTATAAAAAATGCAGAATGATGTTCGATGGGGTCCAAAAATTGCAGTCGCCTCTCGGACTATAGGATAAGTCACCCCATTTGAAGACATAAAATAAATGATTTTCGAATTCGTCTATTAATAGATGGAAACCGTTATGTTTTGTGAGAAACTGTTCTCGGCGAAAATTTTGTTGGCTTCATTCTATCCAATCAGTATTTATCGTTTAATTAAATGGTTCAACTGAAGCCATACTTCATAGTAGAATACTCGAGCTTTTTCTGAACAAGTACACGGTCCCTGTCATATTGCCATACATTATTAAATCTATAAGATGTGATGGTTAAACACTTACTTAGCATCGTATTTTTCCGTCTTGTGAAGGGCTCCCTTTTCAATTGGTAATGGGTTTGGAAGTTCCGGCTGTCTATTTCTGCCACTTATAAAGTGCTGACTTATACGTCTCGTAATTTTAAGCATCTAGAACAGCGTTAGCCACAACGCGTCCCACTGGCCAGATTTGGCCCGCGACAGAATTTTCTGCGGCCCACCGCCATCACAGAAGATAATAATAGTAAAAAAAAAAAATCAAATTTCACGGTACGGACTTTTTGCTTTTTTAGATAATTGTATTTTATCCTAAATAGTATGTGTTAACTATGCAGAATAGAGTTCTTCACTACATGCGCGAAGAAACAATACGAAGAAGCTTTCAGCGAGGTGGTATTCACCAAGAATAAATACAGGAAAAATTTAATTGAATCTCATTTGGACAATTTATTAAGATTGGCTGCTGTAAATACTACGACAGTCAACGACTCTATCATAAAATAAATTGGACACCCGTCATCGTCTCACAAATTATATCAACTAAAACGGAATAATCTGGAAGTACAGTTTAAATACACTTTTATTAAAAGTAAAGGTCAAGTCGCATTAACGCGTTGAAAAGAGAGAACTTTCTTCTTTTTAAGATTTTAATTTACTAATAATAAAAATTATTATTTTTTAATTATTTGATAAAAACAATCAAATAATAATTGTAATTTTATTAAGATAAAAAAAAAAAATCAATATTTTTTTGCAGTTTAATAATAATTAAAGATACGTATTTAATTGTACCCGGTCCGCGAAAATACTGCTGCATAAGTGATACGGTCTGTCTCTAAAAGTTAGTGGCGAACGCTGATCTGGAAGAACACACACACACATATACATACATACATATATATATATATATATTTACCGAATTCAATATTTCCGTTATATTACTATGAAAAATTATGTTTAATTAATTTAAGCTTAGCATGAATGTAAATTCTCCGGTTAGATCATATTTGTTTTGTAGACAAAGTTCCTATAAATCTTTTTAAGATTAACTATGCTTTCAAATGATATAGTTTGAATAAGTTATCTGTAATAATATGATAAAGAATGGTTTATTGAATTATAATGCAAAGCCAGTGAAATTGTGTAAATAAGATGTCAGTGAAACAGAAAGGAATTTAAATTTAATGAAACAATTTTTTTTTTGTTTACACAATAAAAGTACATAAGGCGAAATATTAAATTACCTCTTGCATATCTCTCTAACTGAAATTTTGTTTTAAGACATAACACAAGTAAGAAAAAAACCTATTCATTACTTTTTCGGAACACAAGTGCTTTTCATAAATGAATTATGTAGTAAAAAAAAAACGAGGGAAATATCGGAAACAAGAAACAAAAATTTAAAGAAGTCCAGCTAGATAACATCTTTTTACGACAAACTCAATTACTCGAAATATTTACGTAGTTTTAACAAATACCGAAGGACCAATTTGCAATTTACGACTTTATCAACGCCATTTAAAGTGTTTTTCAATTAATATAATGTGATCTAATGTAATTTATAAACTTACCGTATGATAGGATTCAGGCGCGTATCTAGGGGGAGGTCTATGGAGATATATCATCTTCCAAAAAATTTCAGTTTGCTATCTGAACAAAAAAAAAAAAAAAAAAAGGATTTTTTTTTTATTTAAAATGGTAAATTTATTTTAAATTTACAAACATACGTAGGAAAAATTAGGAAAAGTACTTGTAACTAAATATATTTGCTATTAATAACAAAAATTATTGTTATGATTTGCTGAGTTATAATTTCATATCCCTCCCCAAAACCATCATTGGCTAGGCCTCTGATAGGGTTACATAGAACGAGATGGCATTACAGTAGTATTGGCCGATTCCGGAAACATAGAAGACCTCCCAATTCTTGCCGAAACTCGAGCATCTTTCTAAAATACACGATTTTTTAAAATATAAACCTATCAAAAATATTACAAAGCACATTTTTACCCTCTGTCCTTTCTTACAAATAAAATATTTCTAATTAAAAAAACGTGCTTGAACATTTAAAAATGTCCAGTAGATTTCATGCAGTATTGGGCGAGATTGGCTAATATCAGTATCGAACGGCCTAATTTATTGCGTTCCACAGCGAGATTGGCTTGTGTCAGCAGACATTGGTCGTAGTTGTTGTACTACACTGTTAAAAATTTTGTTCCACCTTGCACCAAAAATTGGTTTCCATTTAGCTGCCACCAACATTTGGTGCTTAGTTTCACGATTTAATGGTGCAACCTCGGACCGTAAGCACCATTAAATCGCGAAACTAAGCACCAAATGTTGGTGGCAGCTAAATGGGAACCAAATTTTGGTGCATGGTGGACAAATTTTTTTAACAGTGTACAGAGGGATGTATACAACTTGAAATATGGTTTACTTTTACCACTCTCTCTCCTAAAGCAGCTTCATAGACATTTGAGAGAGATTCACACAAAACTTCAGAGTATAAGGTTAAGAGGAAGTAAGGCTCATTCCCTACGCTCTCTATTTTACAATCTTCTAGTCAAAGTGCATTTAGAAACTACTTTCTATAACCACCTTGACATTTGGTACAAAAAATATCACTTAAGGAAATGATATAAGTTGTTTTCATTTAATGTCTATTCATCTATCTATTATAAATTAAAATAACAAATCGGAGCCACTGCATATGCATTTACGAAAAGTTTGAAATGTAACATGAAATACATTCTACGCCATTTTTGAGTTTTTAATTTATGTCATTTCATGATGTGATCGTTTTCGTACCCTTACTCAACAAATCTAAAGGAGGTTTTATAGAAAGTAGTTTCTAAATGCACTTTGACTAGAAGATTGTAACATAGCGAGTATAAGGAATGATCCTTACAAGGATTTCCTATTCAACAATAAAAATATATTCCTATTCAATATAAAGTTCAACGATTAACTATTCAACAATATTAATAAAGTACGATTCTTTTTATGTCAGCTTTTCATTGCACGTCGTTAAAATAATAGTTAAGTCCCCCCCCCCCCTCCCCCCCATTTTTAGGAAATAAATATTTCAATGAATACATTCCTACAGGATGTCTTTAATCTTGTTTCGTTTTTTTTAGAGATGGGTTGAGTCTATAAAATTGAATAACAGGAGCTTCAACAACTTAAAAATTCTTTCCTTCCCCCTTCTCTAATTCAACATTAGAGTTGACATTAACTACCATTCCAGATTGGTTATTAATTAAACCATAATATATATATATATATATATATATATATATATATATATATATATATATATATATATATATCCATTATCAAAGTCCAACTTGAGTAAAACATTCAGGAGTAAGAACTATTTAAAAATATAAACGCTGTCTCTCCTGGCAGGGCAGGATATGAACATGTGTTTTAAAGGTAGCATTTAAACGGAAAATTAATGAGGTTTCCCTTTTAACCTCTTATATCAATTAATCAAACGTTGGAATGTAAAAAGTGTTTAAACCAGAGGCATTTCCCTTAATTTAAAGTTATGGATATCATTTTTAATTTAAACTTTTTTGCATCCTGTCAACGTTAATAAGAGAGGCGACTACAAGTTTATGTGTCTCATAGAACATCATTATGAATTTTATAGAAATAATTGCGTGAGAAATACTAGCATATTATAAATATACTGGTTTGCCGGGTCAAAATTGGTCGAAACACTACAAATATTGACTTCAAATTAGTCGATAGATATTACATATACGGTGCTAATTTTTTTTTCAAAAGTGAGCCAAGTTGACAACAAGTAACCCTTAATACTTGGTAACACACCTAATAATGTAAATCAGTGAGTTAACCTAGAATCTCCTTGTATCGTAACATTGATTACCTATACACTAAAATAATAAAAATAAAAACTAGAACGTGTAGCATAATTTATAAATATAGGGTATTCACTGCACAAATACCTATTACGGAAATCCCAAAACTTCAAATATATTAAAATAAAAGACGAAGGCACAATGCAAAGTTTAAAAAATTCGTAATAATAGTCCGAGAGGCGGCGGCAATTTTTGGACCCCATCGAACGTTATTCAGAATTTTTTATAGAAATTGGAGAAAAGTGAGTAGATTAGGAATCCACTGGTCTGCCGTGGCAAAAATGGCCGAAACTGTTCAATAATCGACTTGGAATGATTGCCAAATATGTCATAACTTGCCAAAAATAGAACAAACTCATTCATCTGGCAACCCACTTCATTTTGATTTTCAATGAGAAAAAGCGCATACGATTTCTGATCTTTGGCTCGGAAAACTTATATCTTTTAAAAGTAAGCCAAATTGGCGACATCAGTTACGTCATAAGTGACGTAATATTTTTTGCCAACTTGGCTCCCTTTTAATAGATGCAAGTAGAACCTCGCCAGATATCTGAATCGTCTGCAACCTTCTCAATTGAAAATTAAAGAGTGAGGGTTACCAAATAAAAAAAATTGCTCATTATTTGGCAAGTTATGGCGCATTTGGCAATTGGATTTAGTTCAACTTATTAAAAGTCGATTTTTGACCAGTTTCGGCCATTTTTGCCACGGCAGACCAGTGGATTCGTAATCTACTCCCTTTTCTCTAATTTCTATAAAAAATTCAGAATGATGTTCAGAAAGGGGTTCAAAAATTGCAGCCGCCTTTCAGTCTATAACGTTCGTTCCGACGTTTTTCATCGATTTTATAAGTATCCAACTACGCTTTCTACAAAATTAAATGCATTTTCAACACTCAGAATTGTACTATGTGTTGATTTATTTTCAGTTATGGCTGTGATCCGCAGAACATTACTGTAGTTGTGGCTCCAGAACTCAACTACAATGACAACAGACCCAGATTAGAAAACATAAACTGGTGAGTAGTATTTTGAAAAAAAAATATTAAAATGCTCAAAAACAATACCGTTTTTTTTCCAATTAAAGTGAAAAACAATTTTCTCTTTGCAAAAAGATAGAGATATGTCAATGACATTACAAATACGTTATGGTCTTCCATTACTTTTTGAAAGATTAACAAAAGAAATTTTTAGAAAAATTGTATGATTTTTGGTGCTTATATATTAACTCGTTGACTAATTTTGACAAAACTGAAAAGAGAAAAAATGCAGCATTTATTGCCAATAATGGATAAGTGTGGCATTACAACAAATTGTATCAATAAAATTGCACATGACAGGAAGTGTAAATAGCGGCAGTAGCTATATGAACTCATCGATTTAGAATATGGGAGCTGCATGCGGAAAATTGGCTGCCTAAAATGTTACAATACAGCATTTGTCTTGGTTATGAGAAATCGTTTATTTGTATCAATCAATTTTAAATATCCATGAAGTATAGTCAATAAGCCATCAGAGCGTTCAGCAAGGTGTTGTTGATTGTCTTTCTTTTGGAATCTCTCATGGGAAAATTAGACTTGTCTCGTTTTCACAGAAATAGACAACGCTAGACTATTTGAAGGGAGGCTATGCTTGTGATAAATATACGACACTATATAAGTCCTAATGACTAAAGCCCTCCTTTTTTTATTTCAATTTCAAACATGCTTACATAGGGTAATGAAGGTATAACATGCAGTGGTAAAAAAAAAATCGATTCTTTTTTCTTTCTTTTTTTTTTTTTTGCACTTCTCTACGTTTTGGGACACACTGATTTCAAAAAAGTGTTCTAGAAAAAATTTCTGTCTGTGTGTACCGTGGTCAGCTGAACTCCCGAACAAACTGACCTAAAATGTTAAATTTTTTTTGTGCGGATCGTGGGTGGCCCTGGGACCTAGCATTAAGGTTTTCGTCAAAATGGCACTTGCGCATTAGGTTGAAATCAGGAAAAATCACGTTTTTCAGCAATTGCTTTAAAAAAAAAACTGGTTTTGATTAAAATCTCTGTGCTAATGCCTCTTAAGGTGTTCTAATCGTCCCCACCTTCGAAATTGACACGGAAATGCGATTAAAACGCAAAAAAAAAACAAAAAAAAAAAAAAAAACGCAGAGCCCTTTGCCAATGAGCTTCTCCCATCAACGATTGATTTTTTTCTGTTTCACGCACAAGAAAGAACTATATATTGTCTACTTTTTTTCTTTTTTGTAGCTTACGCACAAATTATTGCTAAAAATCTCTCCAAACTTGCCATTTCTATTCAAATGAGTGAAATTACGAAAACTGTAAATAACAAAATAATTTGAATGCGATGACAAATATTATACTGCAATTGAAAGTTGTGCGATGCTGCATTGGTAAACACGCATTGAATTTCCCTTTGGGTAACGTTCAGGTTTTGTCAAAAAATAGTCGACAGGAAATGTATGAAATTATTTTATTACCGTAGGCCTTTGTGGTTGATAATATTTATAGGGGGATTTTGCAACGAGAAAGAGTGCGTATAATTAAAAAATATGTCATTATCAACCATCGTAAAAATAATTAACGCTTCCTATAATGTGAAATAACCTCTATAATCTTAATACGAGAGTGCCTTAAAATAAAATCAATACCGGCAGGTTGTCAGTAAAGTTTGCAATATAATACACTTTAATCGAAAAGAATTCTATTAAGTTAACTTATTACTTTTCTCGAATATTTATACATGCCCCCTTCAGTAAATTCCCTCCGGGGATGACATCTACCTCAAAAATTAACAAACGACATCGCTTGTACGATATACATTACAGCCCTCTCCATTAATTCTCTAGATGTCACAGTCAGATGTTTCGTTTTCTTCCAATTCTTTCATGTATGGAGGTTGTAGCGGAACAGCCGTCTTGTGACACGCACTATATTTATTAAAAACTGCAGGTGGCTATGAAAATAATGGAAACACCGGTGAATAAAAGTGATATTTAAGAATGCGCTTCGTAAGCATTAAAACATTGTTGGGTGGATGGGCACGAAAGATTTGAAGACAAAGCAGATCAAAACTTGCAGAAATTTATTCCAATATAACTCTTCACAGATTCTCTTACAACTCCAGAACTTCTCGTTCTAGTAGACTCAATAGAGCTCTTTTCACAACAATAGAGCACAAAACAGCAGTTAAGAACTTGACAACACAACTGCTAAAATCGCTGCAAAAGACAATGCAATACAGTTCGCTCTAGAACTACTCTGAATGTTCACTGAGAGACAGCTAGCTCAGTATCTCGACTCAGTAATTTCAGTCAACTCACGGACTCAGCTAACTCAGTGACTCAACTCAGTCAACTACCTGACTAACCAACCCATTTACTCACGGCTGGTCTTATATAGGAGAGGCGAGCGTTCGTGAATCTTCCAGAGATAGACATTTGGAGAACTTTCCAGATCGTAGTCGAAAAGTCCTATACTGTACATGGGGACCGAAAATGTCGCCAAATGGTCGCCAAGTTTGGCGACATCTGACGATTTCTCTCCAAATTTGGCGAGATTGCCATTACCATAATGTTAAATGCCCTGCTCCTTGTAAAACTCGCTTCCCAGCGTTATCTCAGTAAATCTCGTTATCAAGCATTAAGACCCATATTGCAAGGAAGCCAAGTTAAGACGAACTATTGCACTGCCTTATGCAAAATGTACATAAATTTTCCTATTTACAAAATTAACACTACAAAATATTTACAAATATAACAAACATTCGTAACAATATAATCCTAGCACTAGTTTTTTTTTTAATATAAAATATATATTATGGCACAAATGATGTAGCTTTATTGAAGTTGTATACGTCTTGGATTTTTTTTTCAAAAACGTAAAATGTAAGACCTCGCAGACTTTCAAATAGGCCAAATTGTAAGAGCTCGACTAGCTGGAGCAGCTGGGACTAAAACATCCCAGGTTTCAGGCTTTTCTAGAGGCACAGAGTCTAAAGTCATGATAATGTACACACAACACGGCAAGGGAAGCCTCGGCAAAGTCAAATAGTGGACAGTAGGAGAAGCTGAGTGAAAGAGACAGGCGGGGTTTGAAGTGGAATGTAATGTCTAAAAAGAAATGAAGAATGGCACAATACTCCTCAAAACACTATTCAGCACTTGTATGATTCGACTCCCAGGCGAATCCAAACTGCATTACATGACAAAGGCGGTCCTACGTCGTATTAGTAAAGGATTCTTTATAAATCTAGGATGTTTCCTATTGTTTTAATAACCACCTGTATCACACAATTCATATTAAATACAAAAACCATCCAATGCTTAGGGCAAATTCCTCTAAAAGAGCAATTTGCCCTTTTACCCAGATCTAATCCTTTAGTTTTTTAGTCACATTTTTTTTTTTTTAATAAAGCACTACTTTAAAACAGAGTGCGCCACTTATCGGCCCGGCAGCACAAAAAAAAAAAAAAAAAAAAATCAAATTTAGCCGTATGGATTTTTTTTACATTACTTTTATTTGTCCAAAATACTATGTATTTACTATCTGGAACAGAGTTCTCCACTTTGTGGACTGAAAAAGCTATTAGTTGAAGAAATTTTCATCAAGAAAAAATTCATATATATGTTGTGGTCGGTAGTCTAGGGGAAAATAGGAACGATGCAGTTTTGTTGCTTAAAGTTATTTAATTTCATTAGTTCCATCTTGGTTTAATTACAAAAGAAGACTGTTAAGACTTCACTAGAAGATCGTGATGGCGGCCTAGGGCAGAATCCTCTCAAGTCTTGCTGTTTTATACCCAGTGGCGCTGCAGTCGATACTGACTCATCTCCACTGTGTATACGACATATAACTTAAATGATGCTAATTTAGACTACTCATTAAGATTGGATGCGACAAATTCTGCGGCAGACTATCATAAAAGAAACAGAATGATTTCTACTCTCATCATTTCACAATTGATATCAATTAAAACGGGAGAATCAGGAAGTATGGTTTAAATTTCTTAGACTTAGATTTAAGTAATAATGAAAATTATTATTTTTTCTTAATTATTTCAAGAAAAGAAAACCAATCAATCGTAATTTTATTAAAATAAAAAAAAAATTCAATATTTTTTTTAAAAAGGTTTTAGAAAATGTTTTATATTGCTGAATCTATAGTAATTAAAATTACATATTGGCTTGTTCGGTAAAAATCTGCGCCCCACGACAAGCATCAACATAAATCATAAACACTAGGTCATAGGTTAAGCACTAGGTAAAACAACTGTCAAGAGAATCGTTAATAAATTGAGTAATTTTGCTTATAAAACTTTAAAAGATTTGCAACGAATAGACCACTATTTATTTGTATTCCAAATTTCGTTAAGGTGTTTTTTTTTTACTGTTGTTTTACATGAAAAGATCCTATTATTCAAAGCTATACTCTGTAAGATATTGCGGTTAAATAAAGCATTGAGTCTATGAGGCATGGATAGGGTTGACGAATCATCTTAAGTTGAAAGGAGATGCATGTTTTCACTCCAGTCAGTACTTTAATTCAAAAAATGCCACTGTCGACACTTACCACTTGCAGTTAGGTCTGCAATTAGTAGAGATTCTCCAAATTCTTCGTCCTTCGCATTTTTCTGTTGGCGGGAAAATGAGCTCCAGAGTAGGGAACGATGGAATTTCATTCGATAAACGAAGGAATTCACTTTGCGAGAACTCTGTTCTATTACTGCAGCTCAAATCCTAAACTAAGTATTAAAGCCAAGTTCTGGAAAGGATCTATAGAATTTCAATTTGTAATAGATTGAGAAAACTTGATTTAAGAGAAAGTCCTATACTAAACTTCAACTTAACTATAGACATCACTTAGACGGTAGATCGTGACAGTGCTCATAGGTATTTAATCCATTTTGGCGGAGTGAAGACATCATTCTCGCCAAACGCCTTTTGTTCTCTACAGGGTTGTGGTTTGGCGAACATTATGCTTTCACGCCGCCAAAATGGATTAAATACCTATGAGCAGTGCTAGAAGTGTGGGTAGACGCGGAGTGACGCGTCCCCCCACTTGTCCAGAAAATATCCATGCGTCTCCCCACTTCTAAAAACACCGAAATCCATCCCCCCACTTCTAAAACTACCGAAATCTATTCCCCCAATTTTAAAAAACATTCAATCCGTCTAAAAACTAAAAGGGGAGGGGGAAAAAATAGAATTAACCATTTTCATTACTTCTGCTTTTTTTGGCTGTTTGTTATTTTTATACTTTCATTTTTGTTTTGTTTAAAGCCGATTCGGTCAATTTTTCTTGGAAATGCGCGGCGAGTTTCGGCGCCCGTTGTCTGGGTTGGTTGTATTCAGATTATCTGGCGCCGTCAGCAACACGAGGGCTATAATGCGCCGAAACATTTCGTCATTTAACAAACCAACATACATTTACAAACACCCATGCCTACACGGGACTCGAACCCGCAACCTCGCGGTCTAGAAGCCAGCACGCTAACCACTATACCCGTTGTCTGGGATTATTGAGGAGTGGATAGAAAAAGACTTATTTATTGCACTATCATTTCCTGTTTTGTCCTCGACCATTTACTTTAAAATGTTTTGCGTTTTGTTGATTATTAGTAGAAAACCGTGTATTCCTCCAACTTAACTATTAACTCTTACTTGTGATTCTAAACGGCATTTGTATTCGTAATCCATCTAGTACAAAACAAGATGAGATTGATATATTTGACTTCAAATCTGTAAGAAAAATTACTCCGATACACAACAGAACGTTGAGGAAGGAGCAGTGGAAAATGTGCAAGTGCATCAAGTTGAAGAGACCACGTGGAGAGAGAATCTAGCACGTGATGGCAGCAACAGTAAGTAAAAAAGCACTGCAGCAATGATTATCCAAAGTATTGGACACAAAATTATACGCACCTTCAGAAATTCCACGAGTATCCATGGCTTATTTGTGAAGAACAAAAACTTGGATGCAACACATACAAAAGGCTGCTAAAAAGCTTGGAACCAGAAAAAAACAAGATTTGAAACTTTCTAACGAATGGGTAGCGTGTAACATTTTGCCACATGGAGACAAGGAATTTGACTAACGAGAATCCTTAAGAAAGCAGATTTTTAAACGCAAAACCAGTAAAACTCATAAATGTGCAGGAAAAATTATCCATGAAGCCAAACGAGAAAGCTGAAAAATGCAAACATTTCCTTTAAGAAGGTAAAATATCATTTTGCAATTTTTTTACTTTCAATTTTTGAATGCACGATACAATACTTGTATATACTATCAATGTCAAAATTGTTGAAACAAATTCATCTTATCACTGTCTTCCGAGTCATGTAATTCAAAATAGTATAATTTTTTTTTATTTATTCCCGACTATATTTTTCAGTTTTTGTCACTAATTTTGTTTATAAATTTCTTTGAACATTAAGCAATACTGGGCATGGGATATTAGATAGTACTAAAATTAATTAAGCATAGATTTTCTTCTTAAAAAATATAGTAAGCATGTAGGGAAATGCGAAATGTAATGACACTGAGAAAAAGTTTTAAGTCACTGAAAAAAAAAACTATTTATGTCATAGTGTTATAAAAATGTATTATACTACTTTGTATAAAGATATAGGTATTCACTTGGTCAAATTTTAACTTTGGAGGATCTAGAAAAAAATATAAAGACAAAGTATTTAAAAAAAAAAAATTATAATTCATTATTAATTTAATTTTATGAAAGTATGCTTATTTAGGACAATATTTAAATCTAAATAAACAGTTATGTATATAATGTTGAATTATTACTTCACTTCATCTCTTACTTCCTAGTAAAAAAAACTAAGTCGCAGAATATTCATTAAAATAACAAATTTTGGACCCTTGTTCGTGTTGAAAATTGTTTCCTTTCTACTCGTTAATTGTTATTTATTTAATTGTTATAAATTTATTGTTATTAGAAACGAAATTATAAAATTTATCGTTGAGGGGGTGCACTTGTCACCAATTTTTGGCCGTCCCCCCCCCCCCACCTTTTTTTTCTCCACTTCTACCACTGCCTATGAGCACTGTCACGATATACCGTCTAAGTGATGTCTAGTTAAGTTGAAGTTTAGTATAGTAATTGCCTCTACTCGCTATGTTACAATCTTCTAGTCCAGTGAATTTAGAAACTACTTTGTATAACCACTTTGACATTAGGTGGGTAGGCACGAATTAGATCACTTCATGATAGGACATAAATTGTTTTCATTTAATGTCTGTCTTTTATAAATGAAAATTAAAATAACAAAAGACAAAACCGGATGGAACCGCTGCATACGCATTGACGTAAGGATTTCAAATATAAAATAAAAATATAGTAGGTGCCCCTTTCGAGTTTTTAATTTATGTCATTTTAGCAAGTGGTAATTTTTGTATCCCACTCACCAAATTTCGAGGTTTTCTACAAAATAGTTTCTAAATACACCGGGCTAGAAGATTGTAACATAGCGAGTATAGGAAAAGATCCTTACTAGAAAACTCAAAAAACAAGTATACAAAAAAAAAAAAGTTAAAGGAGTAGGACAGACCTCAAAATACGTTCAATTTTAAAAAATGAGGGGAAAAAAGCTCTTTTCAGTACAATTAGAACTGCATAAAGAACTTGTGTATAAAACCTTAAGTTATTACTTTCGATACGCTTCGAGAAGAAAGTACATGAAAAGTCAATTTAACTTGGGGAAATAACTGCATACGTACGTCTAACCTTTTTAATGATTTTTTTTTTTTTTTAAATCTTGTATTTAAGGTTGTGTAAGTATATGCCTATGAATCATTTGATGTTGAAAGGAGACTTCTGACAGATTGAAGGCTTTACTGGTGAAGGAAAAAACTTTCCAGCTTCTAATGGAGACCAGAATCAAATGGAAACTTTACAAGGATACCATACTCCTGTTAATGGACACAGAAATCTATTTTCAGTTTCCATCGATGAAAAAAAAATTAATTTCATGGAAAATGGTAGATGTCCCATCTTAAAATCAAGCTATCCTTATAAATATATGATTATGTTTTAATTTTCTATTTCATTAACAACTTTGGAACTCACTTTTTTTTATAGAAGACTAAGTAATGGACTTTTTTTTTTTTTTTTTTTTTTTTTTATACTCATAAAAAAAAAAAAAAAAAAACGAAGTATTTCGAGTATGAATCATAAATCCATACCTAAACTTTTAAATACGAATCAAATACAATTTATTTTTATTTTGATACAAATAACAAACTGTGAAATCAACCATTTTAAAATTCTATGTCATTTTCACGTGATTATTTTTTTTTTTTTTCTATTAGTTCACCCTTTTACAATACGTGTGGTTTATATGTCGTATTTATTCTTTTAGGAATGCTATCATTTGGGTTGACCGTCCTCTAACACTCTGGATTTTTCAAGTAAGTTAAAAAAAAAAAAAAAAAATTGTCTTCAAAAATCGCACAATCTAGTTTTTACAAGAAAAAGATCTAACAGTCTAATCGTTTATAAAGGCGACAGATGTATTTTACTTGCAAAACTTTACCTTTTCAAAAGTTGTTTGTAAACACGACCCCATCTTTCTTATATATTTCAGTGAAAAAATGCTGATTTATTCAGATGGCGACAACATATTTCGTTCAAAACCCTCCAAAAATCAACTTTTTATTCAAAGTGCCAGACTTTTCGCCAGAATCATTCGTTTTTGCAGACCATATGAACATTTAACTATAAATAAAAAAGAGAAAAGAATTTCAGGGAAAATGCAGAAGTTCCTTTTCGTACGATATAGATATACTTGTAATAGGGAGCATACACTATTTTGGTACTTACGAATTATTCCGTCGATCGTAAGCTAGACAAAGAGTTCACCTAATTCAATATATATCTCAAATAAATACAGTTTCTTAGGTACACGTTTTTCGAATCGCAGTAATGCTGAAATCAATACCAATTAATTTAAGATGTTATTATCAACTAATTCAAAGTACTAAAACATTAAATAACACTTAAATCAAATATAGTTCTATTTATATGCATCTCGAATCCTTAGCAAGGAATATGAATTACTTGAATCATTACCAATGAATGTTTAACAGATAATAATCTTAACGTTTAACTGGTTAATGGAAACAGTAACGCCTTTTTTTACATCAAAAACAAACCGCCTCGGTAGGTGCAATAATGACGCGATTGCAAAATTTGTCAAAACGGTGTTAAGGTACTTAAATGTGTTAAGAAATATCTAACGCATCTAGCAGAGCACAGGCAGAATTGTAACATTCATTGTAATACTATTGGTTGTTTTCAGATTATCTGGCGCCGTCAGCAACACGAGGGCTATAATGCGCCGAAACATTCGTCATTAGACAAGCCAACATACATTTACAAACACCCATGCCAACACGGGACTCGGAACCCGCAACCTCGCGGTCTAGAAGCTAGCACGCTAACCACTATACCGTTTGGTCGGCCATTGTAATACTATAACACAGTTCCAAGTTGATAGGCAAAATTAAATTTTATACCCTGGGACTTAAGCCCAATGGTACTATTTTTAATTGGTAAAAAGTGTGGTCCGGTGTCCATCCCCACTTAACGTTTGCGCATGCGTAGGAAAGGCATTGTGTGCGCATGCGCCTGCTTGTATAAAAAGCGATGTATGCTGATGTTGTTCTCTTGTATTGTTGTATCGATGTTTTATAAAATTTAAATAAATAAGTGAATGAATGAATGAATAAACAAACGAACGAACAAACAAATACATAAATTAGCAAGGTAAGCAAAACCCTAAGGCTGAAAGGTAAGGTGAAACCTAAGACCCATACGCCCCAAGCCGATTATTTTTTTTTTATCTTGTAATGAAATTAATTCAGTGCTAGAAGTGTGGGGTGACGCGTCCTCCCACTTTTCAAGAAAATACCCATTCGTTCCCCCCACTTCAAAAATCACTGAAATTCATCCCCCCCCCCCCACTTTTAAAAACATTCAATCAGCATAAAAACTATTAATGAAAAATAACTTTAACCTTTAAATGCACCGACACCGAAAGAAAGGGATTTATTTTTTACGTTTGAAAATTTTAAAACTATTTATGGTATATACATCACACTATTATAGAAATGTATTATAGCACCTTGTATAAAGATACAAATACTTTTATTAACACAAATACTGCTTCATTTGGCCAACTTTTAACTTTGGATGAATTTTCTTTTAAGTTAAATTTCTATTCTTGGTTTCATATAAAGACAAGCTATTTTTTTTTTTATAGAAACGTTTTAGAGATCCTTATTAATTTAATTTCATGAATGTATGCAGATTTATAAGCACTTTTTAAATCTAAATAAATAGTAATATATTTATAACGTTGAATTATTACATAACTTTATCTCTTATTTTCCAAGTAAAAAAATCTAAGTCGCAGAATATTCATTAAAATAATAATAAATTTTTGACCTTTGTTCAATGTGAGGGTTAGGAAGTATACATTAATTCCTTACTATACTAAACTCCAACTTAACTTGACATCACTAGACGATAGATCTCCACCATGCTCATAGGCAATTAATCCATTTTAGCGGAGTGAAGACATAATTTTAGCCAAACCTTATAGCCTTTTGTTCTCTACAGGGTTGTGGTTTGGCGAACATTATGCTTTCACGCCACCAAAATGGATTAAATACCTATGAGCACTGTGACGATCTACCGTCTAGTGATGTCAAGTTAAGTTGAAGTTTAGTATAGATAGTATATTTATGATGAGTTACAAAATTATAAAATTTATCGTTGAAGATGGAGAGGAGGGAGGGGGGGGGTACATTTGTTATGAACTTTTGGGCGTCCCCCCACTTTTTTTTCCACCACTTCTACCACTGAATTAATTTTTGGTTTCCTGCGTTTACAGTAAAATTCCACTTTTTTCTCAATTGCGTCACTGTTCCACCAAAACGGCAGCATGTCCTTGAAAGTTGAGTCCAAAGAACATACATTCCATTCGCAAACTGTCTTCAATATTCAAATGAGAACTTGGGTTACGAATCGCATAAAACTGGGTTAAGGAAATCTAATGAACTCTCCGCCCGTACACTAAACAAGTTTTAATTAGGCGCAATACTGAAGAGTGGAATCAAATTACTTCGCGGGACGTCTCAAAAGCACCGCCATAAAACGAAATAAGTAGAAATTACTTCTTGTTTAGACTTCAATACGATTTACAAGTCGTACTTAATTATTCAAATCTTAATTTAAAGTCTAGAAAATCTAGTCTAGAGAAGTCATGGACGGCTTACAGTAGGAATGAAGTTTCTTTGAACCTAATTCTAATTTTAAATAACCGCGTTCATTTACTTAACTTTTCAAGCAATAGGTCGTATTTTTCTGGATGTGTAATTTGAAAAGCAATGAGGAACATTTTTAGATAATTTTTAATTTGAGGTGAGCTATAAATACTCGAAAATTTTAATATCATAAAAGTACTATAATGAGATAGTTTTCTGAGGAAGGCGTACTTAAAAACTTTTCAACGTATAATTTTGATTCTACTTAGAACAGATTTAAAAGCGCAGAGGAAATAAATTCGAATTCTTGCAAACTTAAATAAACATTTATTAAAAAAACATTGAGTTTAAGTTAATTAGAAAAACAAATATGTTTTTTGAGGAAGGCTTACTTCAAAATACTTCTCAACGTATAATTTGCCGACCAAACGGTATAGTGGTTAGAGTGCTAGCTTCTAGACCGCGAGGTTGCGGGTTCCGAGTCCCGTGTTAGGCATGGGTGTTTGTAAATGTATGTTGGCTTGTCTAATGACGAATGTTTCGGCGCATTATAGCCCTCGTGTTGCTGACAGCGCCAAATAATCTGAAAGCAACCAATCAACGTATATAATTTCAATTCGACTGATAACAGGTTTAAAAACGTACAGGAAATTAATTTGAAACCTTGAAAACTTAAATAAACATTTATTAAAAATAACAAAAACATTAAGTTTAAGTTGATTAGAAAAACAAATAAATATGATGTCGACGGTCACAAGGGTAGTGGTTGTCCGTTGTCCAGGAAACCAAACTAGTCCTATTTTCCAGGTGGGGTTTTAGGAGAATAACAGTTACTTAATAGGCTTTCGACGCCAATTTCCTGCTTAAATCACCCCTATCGATCAGTCTCGTTTCTATGGCGACTGCTATAAATCAGACTATATGGCGAGAGCTATTCTCCTATTGAACCGACAGTAATTCCAATATGACCAACTCTTGAACTCAAGGTAGCAAGCCAGAAAAGGCAGTAGTTGTCACGAGTTGACTTAGATCTCGTGAAGTATTATTATGTGTATATATTACAAATATGAATAAAAGCCATCAACAAATAAATGTTGAAAAAACTAAAAAGTATTCGGAAGGTAACTCCTCAGGGAGTTGATCAGTAAAAATCCTCTTCTTAGAAGTTGCTGTAAGAAAGTCCTCCTAATAGATCATATACAAAAAAAAAAAAAAAGTTGGATACCATACTACTTTTCTGTCATTAAACTAACTATAAAATAATTATTTCTCATATTATTCAGTTACTAAATGAGGACCTTTCACGTTTTTTGGTTTTATTTTTAAATAAAAGTAGAGAAAAAATCATGAAAACAATACCATTCTTTCAAAAATTTGAGCTCGGATAGATAGTTAAAAAAATATTTAGTTTTTCACTTTGCGATTTGGCGGGAAAAAGCCACTTTTGCGTGAAACGTCAATGCGCAGATAATGAACCAGTCTAAAACCTGTTTTAGAGGAGAAATGAGTGAGGTTTCTTCTTCTTTTTGCGACTTTATCTCTGCGTAACCACGTCACGGTTTTTTCATGCGTTTTTGGTCACGTGACTTTTGCTTTGATTTCGGCTAATTTCAAACTCGATTTTTGATTAATTGAAAGCATAAAGCTAAAAAATAATTGCACTGCTCAAATATATTCGTTGGATAACACTAGAAAATACAAAAAATATTCATTTTCCTCACTTGTGCAAGTTCCTCATTGTTCGAAAAATTTGTATCAACCCTTTTTCAATTATTACATGATCATATTATGTAAAGAAAAGCATATTGAGGTAAATATGTTGTATAATCAATTTTAGAAGAAAACTCTACATTTAGGAAAGAAAAAAAAAAATGTGCCGTAAAAATTCGGATTAAATTATAACTATTTATTCTTGATATTTATTGATGAACATAAATATTACTTGATCATTTCCACGACTAGTGGTATTCAACTTTAATTTATTCGTATATAATATCAATTTTATAATTGAAAAACTTTATCACTAAATGTCTCTATTGATTCTTTTATTTTGCTATAAATACACTTTTCCTTGAAAACCATTTTAAAGTGTTTCAATTGAATATTTTTTCTCCAAAAATGAATTATCCGAGTAACGTATTTGTTTTCTTTTTTAGATGGTGCTATCAATTGTCAGTCTTTCAGAAGCAGTGCTCTTAGTCTATTTAGGTTACAAGGTAAATAAAATTTTAATTATTTCTTATTGTTTAAAGTCTTCTACTGTATTTTGAGGATTAAAACATACACTTGTAGCTTTATTAAAGTTTTCGATTAATCTGGTAGAAAGAACTTCTTATTCCACAAATCATTTGATATAAACTTTCCCGTAAATATAAATTTAATTTATAATTTAATTTAAGCATAAAATTAATTTTAAAAAAATTCCATAAATTTAAACTAAAATTTTCCTTAAATTAAAAGTAAATTTTCTCATAAAATTATAGTAAAATTTTTCATAAATTTGATTTAAAGTTTCAGATAAAAAATATATTCCATACATTTAATGAAATTTTTTGCATAAATTTAATGGAAAATTTCCCACAAATGTAATGTAAAATGTCTCTAAAATTTGAAGTAAATTTTCCGATAAAATTAATTCAAAATTCCACATATATTTGGTGTAAAAAAATGTCCGATAAATTTGATGTAAAATTCCTCATAAATTTGATGTAAAAGATGACCTAACGTACAGAGAAAATGTTTGCAAATAAATAAAAACAGAATTTTAACTTTTTAATGACTGAATGACCTTTAAAGAGTCAATAGACTAAACATTAACAGTAAAATTTGCCTTCTACTCAACTTTGGGATTTTAAGTTAGTCTTTTGTAAAAAATAACAATTGTAAAAATATTAACAAAAGCTTTTGGAGAAGTAGCACCACTGTTCTTTGTTTCATAAAAGTGTTTCCACTACACATAGAAACGCACCCAATCACTGAAGTTGAAAAAAAAATAAAAAAGTTAAAGATTGAATCTTCAACAAAATAAATTTCGAGAAGTATTATCTGCCACACAGTTGAGTGAATTGCAAAACTAATCACTGAAGCCTCCGTAAGAAACAGTTGGTCCGCAGAATACGGTCCAACTGTTATTCTAAATTTTTAATTGAATTATTACTGTTAACTTAATTATTTGTGCAACTGTAAAATCTTGAAAATGCATGCCAAAATTTGAGTCCAAAAAATATTGCAAGCAATAATGATTTTATAATTTGTATTGTTGATTTATATTTGAATAAGTTTCATTTTCGTATTAAAACGAAGTAAGTGTAATGTGTGTTTATTACAAAAAAAAAATTGCCTTCAATATCCAAAATTGGGTGCTGCTGAGGCGATAAAAGATATTAAGTTATAATTCTAAAATATTGTACATATGTTGTTGTTATTATAAACAGTAATTTTTAAAAACTATCCCAAACCTATCAACGAAATTTACCAATATCCACAACTTTCTATTCATTGAGGTGATTGAAGATATCAATTCAAAGTTATAAGATTTTGCACACTTTTTAAAGATGGGAGTTCACAATTTTCCCTCAGAATCACAAAAAAATCTAACATGTTTCGATTTTTTCAAGTCACCCTAATCTATATCAAGACAGCTAGTTTAAGAGGATATCCTAGTAAAAATCCTTCCCTATACTAGCTATGTTACAGCATTCCAGCCCAGTGCATTTAGAAACTACTTTGTACAAAACCTTGACATTTGGTGAGTGGGTGCGTAAAAGGTCACTTAATAAAGTGATATAAATTGTTTTCATTTAATGTCTATCTATTATAAATGAAAATAAAAATATCAAAAGACAAAAAACCAGGTGAAGTTATATTGCATATGCATTGACGTTAGGATTTCAAATATAAAATAAAATACTGTTGAGTGGATGGGTTCGAAAGATTTGAAGCCAAAGCAGATCAACACTTGCAGAAATTTATTCCAATATAACTTTTCACAGATTCCCTTACAACTCCAAAACTTCTCGTTCTAGTAGACTCAATACAGCTCTTTTCACAACAATAGAGCACAAAACAGCAGTTAAAAACTTGACACACAACTGCTAAATCGCCGCAAAAGATAATGCAATACAAGTCGCTTTCGGAACTCTCTAAACGCTCGCTGACAGACAATCAAGTCAGTAACTCCACTCAGTCAGTAACTCAACTAACTCAGTAATTTTCCAATCAACTAACTGACTAACCAACCAACTACACTCACTACAGGTCTTATATAGGAGTCAATACTTCATGAATCTTCTAGAGGTAGATATTTGGAGAACTTTCCAGATCGTAGTCGAAAAGTCTTATACATGTACATGGGGACCGAAAATGTCGCCAAATGGTCGCCAAGTTTGGCGACATTTAGCGATTTCTCGCAAAATTTAGCGACAGATATTAGTCTCCAAAACCGTCACCAACTTGGCTCTATCTCGCCAATTTGGCGAGATTGCAATTACCATAATGTTAAATGCCCTGCTCCTTGTAAAACTAGGAGTACAACAAACTAATTTTCCTATTTACAAAATTAACACTACGAAATATTTACAAATATACAAAAATTCGAATTTTTCGAGTTTTTAATTTATGTCATTTCATGAAGTGATCATTTTCGTACCTAACTCACCAAATGTCAAGGTTTTGTGCAAAGTAGTTTCTAAATGCACCGGGCTAGAAGATTGTAACATAACGAGTATAGGGAGGGATTCTTACTAGGATTTCCGCTTAACAAGTTGTAGATGGCCCCTCCCTCATTTTGGTGGTGGTGGTGGTGATGGGGAGTTCGCATTCAACGTTCCCATGGGAGGAGAAATCTCTCGCAAAAGAGAACAGATCTTTTTTATTTGCGAGAGATGAAGAGTACTCAGAGAAAACATTTCTTTTTCATTTCCTTAGAAACCTACAACTAGTACACATGTATATGAGATAACATTACTTTGGTTGTGTCCAAGTTCTGAGAAATAAAGTGGTCTAAGTTGTTTTTTTTTCCGTCTGACTGGTGTTCACATGCCTTGAGTTAACTATAAGATTGTATTTTTTTATTTGGAAATAAAATTTATGGGAAAATATTGCCAGGATAAGTCACCACGTTTTGAGGAATCGGGTGTCAGAATACCATAATAAATAAATCGCGTTACGCGGATATTTTATTCAAGCCTTTATAGGTGCTTTAGGTATTGCCACCTTTTTCTAACTTGTATTATCGCTGTTAATAAATGAAATAAGATAAAATAAATTACAATAGAATTTTAAAATAATACGTCACTATTTACACTATATACAGACAATTTGTGCAACATTTCCCCCTTCTTAAAGACTGCACGTCCCGGGCAGTGAAGTCCTTAAGAGGAAAGGCGATTCAATCACTTCTACCATAATATGGGGATAGCCTATTGCAATGTACAACTCTAGGTTTACAGGAAGGTGTCCGTTGAATCCTTACCACGATGCAAAAAATATTTAGTTGACAGGAAAAAAATAATTTAGCAAACTAGCTTTCAAATTTGAGTCGACAACACTTAAATTTAAATATAACCTTCCCAGCAACCTCACTTATACATTTGTGCTTGCATGTTAGCAAGAAAGCTGTACCTTTTTGAAACCATCCATTAACTAGAAAAGGACTATTTTAGTAAGCAAAAAGATCATTTTAAATTTATGGTCTGGTTAATGTTTGTCACATTCATACCCGGAATTAACAACTGCATGCTTTAAAATCATTATTATTATTATTATTATTATAATTATACAATATTCAAAATCATGCTTACAGAATTAAACAAAATAAATATTTTCTCGGTAATTCTTTGAAAATTTCCTAAAATATGCATATTTTAACAATGTGAATATGCATATTTCATGAGTTGTCACGCTATTTACTCGTCAATTTTCATTATTTGCTTGAAGAATAAATATCGGAAATCGAAGCATTTGTTGCCATTCTCATTATAAATTCAAGTTAATAAGTCGATAAAAGAACTGTGCGTGCACTATTGGAAAACTGCTCTGACTAAAAAACAGATCAAAAGTTGACTTGTTTTTTGCATTTAATTGCACGTAAATAACTAGATTGTCCAAAATGGTCCATTACATATTTATTAAGTAGCAGCTGAATACCAATGTTTCACTAGAAAAGTCAATGTATGTATTTTAGCAAATAATTTCTGAATCTATAAGTCACAATGTTTCAAACCCTTAGAGATTATTAATATGGTTGAAAAGTTCTACAAAAGGATTCTTAAGTAACCTTAAATATACACTATTAATCTTCAAATTGATAGTTTTTCTTATACTAAACTTCAACTTAACTTGACATCACTAGACGGTAGATCGTCACAGTGCTCATAGGTATTTAATCCATTTTAGCAGCGTGAAAGCATAATGTTCGCCAAACCACAACCCTGTAGAGAACAAAAGGCTATAAGGTTTGGCTAAAATTATGCCTTCACTCCGCTAAAATGGATGAATTGCCTATGAGCACTTTGAAGATCTATCGTCTAGTGATGTCAAGTTAGGTTGGAGTTTAGTATAGCTTTATGCTGCATCGAAAATAATGGCGAATAGCTAAAGCATGATAATTGTAAAACTGAATTTATGATATACGGTCGATATGGAAAAGATAGTAAAATTAAAATTATGGTACTCAAAAGGTTGGTTGGTTGTATTCAGATTATCTGGCGCCGTCAGCAACACGAGGGCTATAATGCGCCGAAACTTTCGTCATTAGACAAGCCAACATCCATTTACAAACACCCATGCCTACGCGGGACTCGGAACCCGCAACCTCGCGGTCTAGAAGCCAGCACGCTAACCACTATACCGTTTGGTCGGCTGGTACTCAAAAGGAATTCCTAGTAAAAATCATTCCCTATACTCGCTATGTTACAATATTCTAGCTCAGTACATTTAGAAACTACTTTGCACAACCACCTTGATATTTGGTGAGTAGGTACGAAAATGATCACTTAATAAAATGAAAAAAATTAAGAACTTGGAAAGTGGCGTTTATAGTGGCATCCGTTACAAAAAGTTTGTCAGATGGTTCTCCCTTAGTCCGCTTGGTCCGAGCGGATTCCTTTCCGCCGTGCAGGTGAGGTGGTTCTAATTTTGTGTCGGCAACAAAAAAAATCGCCAACTGTCGACAGGGATAATATGTAAGTTCCGAACTTAGTTTAAACTATACGATTTTCTTCTCTAAAAATAAAAAGATTAATAAAAGTAATGATGAATGTTGTTCCGCCAGGGTCTGTGAACTTAGCGGGGCCTTTTTTGTGGTGGGGCCAAACCTCCTCCCTGTTGCAAGAACTAAAGATCTGAGCCCAGCCGAGTGATTCCTTCGATCTAGTTGACCAAACGGTGTAGTGGTTAGCGTGCTAGCTTCTAGACCGCGAGGTTGCGGGTCCCGTGTTAGGCATGGGTGTTTGTAAATGGATGTTGGCTTGTCTAATGACGAATGTTTCGGCTCATTATAGCCCTCGTGTTGCTGACAGAGCCAGATAATCTGAAAACAACCAACCAACCTTCGGTCTAGTTAGTCCAAAATGTTCTTCACATAAATTGCTACACTAGGCCGCAGAGCCATTGAATAAGAAGCAAAACTTTAATTTGAAAAAAAAAAAAAAAAATTTAAAAAAAAAAAAGTATTGAAATCTCTTATGCGATTATAACAAGTAATTTGACAACCAATAGACTAATGTGGCTCAAATTGAAAGGAAAAATTGACTAAAGTTATTCTTATCAATGAATTTAAATAATGGAACAACTACAAAAATGTCTTTATGAAATGTCGGCTTTTCCAAGCTTTCGCCGCTGAAATACGTGATAGTTCTAGCGCATGCTCACCTTCGGTTGGTTGTTTTCAGATTATCTGGCGCCGTCAGCAAAAAAAAAGAGCTATAATGCGCCGCAACATTAGTCATTAGATAAGCCAATATACATTTACAAACACCCATGCCTAACACGGGACTCGGAACCCGCAACCTCGCGGTCTAGAAGCTAGGACGCTAATCACTATACCGTTTGGTCGGCCATGCACACCTTCGGAATGTTTGGAATACATCAAGAAAAAGTTTCTGTTAAGCCCTTTTAGTGTGGCTTAATAATAAACATGGGCGCCCCCTGGAGGGTGCAAGGGGGTGCACTTGCACCCTCCTGGCTCTTGAAAATTTAAAAAAAAAATGAGGGAAAAGATTTAAATTCCGAGATAAAAAAAAAAAGCACATAAGCCGAATATATACGTTTTGTTCCGAGTTTTTTTTCTATTAATTTAGTCTTTTGTTTCTTTCCTATGTCGTTTTCTATAGCTACTTGCGTGACGATTTTCTGGCGCTTGTTGTCTATGATTATTAGAGGCTGATGAGTAGCAGTATTTCTTTTACTGTATAATTATTTCCTGTGTAGTTCTCGAAATTCTAGGAAAATGTTGTTGTTTTTTTAAGTCATCAGATATACTATCTTGAAATCGATTTTTAGAATTCAATTGAACAGATTCCAATGCTGCCTTCGTGTTTCATTTTGATTTTTTTTTTTTTCCATTTATTCCGAAACTTAGCAGTGTATTTTTGAATCTTCGAGTTCCTCTATTCTAAACACTGTCTCTTGAGGGCCGTGAGATCTAGTTGGATGATAAAAAAAAAAAAAAAATCCTTAAAATAATATGTTTTAATTTTTTTTCTATTTTGTATTTTTTCCCCCTCTTTAACAGGGTTGCGCTTTCAAAAATATATACCATGCATTTTAATTATTCTCAAAGAGTATAATTTATAATACATAATTATTAAATAACATTTCTAAAAAAATTAAATGATTTTGATAAAAATCTTGTCTCGCACTCCCTTGCAAATATTCCTATGGGGCGCCCATGATAATAAACCAACACAAACTTTCACATTTCCTAATGACCAGTCACTCCTAATGACCATTTAAACAGAGCAACCGCAAACAAATAGACAAACAAAACCCAAACAACGATAACGCCGCAATTAGGTTTCCTAAGACTCTCCTTAAAATTTATCCCCAAGTACCAAATCAAATGATCTGATCAAGCCTGTCTTGGTTTTAAAGTCGGCAATCAAACATGAATTTATCTTGACTTGGCAAATGCTCAAAACAACTCCTGCCGTAACGTGGTACGGGGCGCGAAACTACCATTAACGGGCACTGTCGTGACTGCCCTAACTATGCATGAATTGCTTTAGATAACGGAAGTTCTAATTACAAGTATGTCTATTTTAATGATGAGATACTGGTAAAGTACTCTGAAGCAGCGTAATATAATGAAGATACTACTCTTCACTTTAATTTAGAGGGATGTTGCACATACTTAAATTATCAATTTCTAATTCACAATTTTAAAGTGGGAAGCAAGGGGTGTGGAACATCGAACAGCTTTCAATTACACTATAAAAAATTGGTCATTGTATTAAAATTTATAGTGTTATTTACCTTTTTCGTAGTTTCACTCATTTAAATAAGAATGGCCACCCATATAGCACACATTATCCCAGGGAGGTCCTTAGGAAGTCCTTAGGCATCCCCGGGATTCCGAACGATTTCCTAAGGACATCCATGGGAGGATATGTGCTATATGGGCAGTTTGGGACATTGATTGTTACATGGGGAAAAAAACTCCCGCTGAGATGGCGAAATTGGCGATGCTATTCGATCGATATTATATTATTCTTTTTTGTGAGTGAAACAGAAAAAAAAATCAATTGTTGATGGGCGATGCTCGAGGGCAGAGAGCTCTGTGTTAATGGCACTCGTTTTTCAACTTTTTACCCTTTTATAGTATTTCTACGGGAATTTCGAATTGGAAACGATTAGAACACCTTAAGAGGTATTAGCACAGAGGTTTTAATCAAAATCGTTAGAGCCGTTTTTTAGCAATTGCTGAGAAACATGATTATTTCATAATTTTTTATGATTTCAACCGTATGCGCTTACGGAATTTTGACAAAAACCTTAATGGTAGGTCCCATGGCCACTACCAACCCGCACACCAAATTTGAACATCGTCAGTAAATTTAATCGGGAATTATGCTGATCACAGACACACGCAGACATTTTTTCTATACCACTTTTTTGAAATCCACGCGTGAATGGGAAAAAAAAAAAAAAAAAAAAAAAAAAATTATGATATACTTTCATTACACTATGTAAGCATATGAGTAATTGAATGTAAATGAAACTATATTCCTAGTACCTGGAATAAATTTCACATGTATATTCGCAATGAAGGGGAAACGGTTTAGCATAAGAAAAAAAACTGTCGCGAACAACTTTTTTTACTCCTACGATATCATTTCTCCCTACTTCGTGTACATTCTGGTCGAATTTCAGGTAGTTTTGTCGATTTTTTGTACAATTTTTTGAAAGTTAAACTTTAACTACCACTTCGGGGTGATTACAGTTAAAATTCAGCTTTCAAAAAGCCTGTTTTCTTGTATCAATTCATGGCTTTCAAAAAAAATGGTATGGCAAATAAATATACAAGGTGATCGTAAAAAAAAAAAAAAAAAAAAAAAACTTTTTTGTTATAAGGACCTCTAGCTACCTCGTTCCTTTTAACAGATCGATATGAGATGTCTACTAAAACGTTGTCGTCCGACTTTTTGACGTCGCCAGATTTTGTGAAAGGAGCAATTCACTTCTTCACGCCATTAAAAGAATTTTCGTCGTCCGACGGAAATTGGATTGTGTGAAAGGAGGCTTAGCAAAGTTTGTGTGTGTGTGCGCGTGTATAACGCGTACAACTTTTGTGATACACGTACCGTTCCAACGCTCTTTAAGGTTTTCGCCTGCGCTAAACATTTTGCGATAGGAAAAGTAAGTGTTCCCATTCGAAAATTTCGAGTTTTTGTAACTATATAACCGTAACCGTCATTTAGCTGCCATTCACATAATCTCGAGCTCATACCTCTAAATAACTATACTTTAAATCTCATCCCTATCTGTTGTTCTGGACGGCTTCTAGAGGTCTATATATCGCAAAATTTCTCTATGACCAACCTGTAGTTCGAAATAGTTACTTTTCTTATACTGGTGACATTTCAGGTCATTCCGACGCACACTGGGGTATTTGCATCGAAAAGTTGGCCAACATTATTGTCGCGCTGAAATAGTGTCTAAATGCGATAATACTTTAATTTATTGAATAAAATAGAGAATTTTTTTCTTTGGATAGAAAAAAATATTATTTTATTAAAAATATACGTCTTTTTTTTTTATTTCATTAATATCATTATCATTGGATAATATTAATGGGTAATTTTATGCTAAACCCTTCTGTACTTGACCTATCATTCATTTATGATTTATCGTTATATATGTTCCATGTTAAAAAAAAAATTTCATTGCATTTTCAAAATGTGCATTGAATTCATTATTTATCCGATAATTATTTGGTATTCTAATGCTGTTAGTTTTACACCAAAAAGCTTATCTTGTTCTTCATTTGATGACTTGTTCGAAGATTTTATTCAGATTCTAATCTAGCTTTATTTGGTTTTGGTATAATATACTCGAGAAAAAACAAGGCCAGTTTATTCTTATGAATGGCTTTACTCTTTTTAGGGGGTATAATACATCGCTTATTTATTATGAGCGGATCAGAGCTCAATAGCAGTCTAATCTGCACATATGTATTCCATTATTTTCTATAAATTTTTTTTAAACTTATTTAAGCAATACACCTTAAATATGTATTTCTTACCAGCTCAATTTCTTACTATAACCACCCAATCAGCAATGAGGCATTTTTTTCAACTATGGAGTGATATAACAGCGTTTATTCATTGGTAGAGGATACCGAGGGTATGGCTGTACATAGAATTTGGCTGTATCCATAATGTTCTTAGAAAATCTCTGTGTATTAGTTCTATAACTACTATATAATATATCTAAAATTATCTTCAATAAATGAATAAAATTGACATTATATCCCATGGTTTCAGCAGCCACACCATATCGTAGGAAAACCTTCTTCTTATATTGCATTCATTACTGTTTCCAAATCTGGGTTTTGGTACGTCAATAGTGAAACCAAGCTTGCTTCTGAACTCTTCTTGGATTTCAGTTTTTTCTTCTTAACTCTATTTTTATCTTCTAGTGTTCGAAGTTGCTACTTTTAAACGGCCAGTTTGCACGTTAAATAGGATATGCTATCAAACAAACGAAATCTGTAGATAATCTGAATTGAAGGGCCTTTTTATCAATCTTCTGTGTTTTTGTTAAATCGTTTAAGTTTTTGGATGTTGCACCGCATATAACACTTTATGGTTGGTTTTGTGTTAGTAACAACACGGAACCAACCATAGTAGAAGATAATGTTTGTTTAACGTCTACACCTCCATCACCTTTTGTGATTTTGAGTGAACTGATTTTTGTTTGGATGTAATCTACCTTGCGTTTTGTTATACTTATAAGTACCCTTAGTGAATTGTAATCTGATTGTTCGACAATACCAAGGCGATGAGCTGTGGGGTTTTCACAAGTGACTTTTTTCTCAGTTGTACTCAAAGAAATGGTAAAGGCACCAGAGAACTTTGAAAAATACTGACGTCTGACTCTTTAGAATTTTGAACTGTTTGTCTGTGTTTCTTTTGTTAGGATCTGTCACAACTATATTTTGTTATTAATTCAAATGTCTTTCTCTTATTAAAACTAATTGTTTCTATAACTTTCTGCAAATAATTAAGTATAAGTGTATTCGTGCGCTCTAATTGACCCTGCATATTTATTCAGCCAAAGAACCTGCAACGGTGTTCTCAGATGATTTTTTATCAATACTTTTTTTTTTCGTACTTATCTTTTTAAGAATTCATACTCTTTATAAGTGAACTTACTTTAAATATACCCATTGATTATCATTATAAGCTTAATTTCATTGCTATCTCAACTTTCCTTACATGCTTTTCAGTGGTAAACCAAAAAACTATTTAAAATATTCGTTATATTTAAACTTTCTCTTCAAATTAGTTATTTTACGGTTTTACATGGTGTTATTCAAACACCATGCTTAATTTTCATCGTAAATTATCATAAATAATGATAAATAGAAAACAAAAGTGAAGTTTCAGCGAGTACGTCAAAATGATGTCATCTACGTCAACACTTGCAATATCCTCATCCGCAAAAATCCGCAAAATGTTTTTAAGGTATAAGGAACAAGAATATGTGGTCTTAAAATGGTATAAAAACCACTACTCAATAAGACTCAATCGTGTAACAAAAAAACTCGTGAAAATAAAATATTGCAAAAAAAAAATTAGCTGAGTGTTTTGACCGAACCAAATTTAATTTGCTCATTAACTTTAGATAAATTTAAATTTTAAGTGGTTAATTCTTTAAATATAGACTTTAAAAAGACACGTATATCGTGTTGAAACTAAAATTGGAACAAAAAGTTTAAAATTTTGCTTGTTAAAATATCGCGCTTGCATTGGTAATAGAAAAGAGAAATGCACACTTCGTTATCTTTTGATTAATCTCTATGAAATTTGGGATCTCAGATTAAAAAAAATTGATACGGGGTAAGGTTCTACACTTAATAAAGTATATATGTGCAAAAATTCAAATGTCTAGGTGGAATTTTGAAAAATCGACTTTTGGCCAGCTTTTAGAGGAAAATACCCCAGTGTACGACGTTCTTTTACAGCTTTTGGGAAGCTGAATTTCAATTACAAACACCCAGCATATCAAGTTGGTAATTCGGTTCTTTCTACATGTCGTTCGATATTTTCCTCCGAAGCACTTGTCACACCCTCTGATGTTCTGGTTTTCGAAAGTTTTTAATATCGCGATCTGGGGAGGCAGATGTCTCGTTTTTTAAACTTCTTAGTGAAGAACTGTAGAAGTTAAATATTTATTTATTTATTATAAAACACACTACAGAAAAAAATTCCATTTAAAGTGTACAAGGAATAGTACATTACAAACAAGCAAACAATAGTAACAAAACAAGATTACACATTTAAAACCAGCAGACATTTAACCTTGAACATAGAAAAAGATACATTAAAAATATCCAAATCATCAGAAATCAAATTAAAAATTCTATAAAATTTATACAAACAAAAGTTGTCAATGTAGTTATATTTGGTAAAAACAGTAATAAATAAATTTTGGCTACGAGTATTGGTCGGTACAGCAAATTTAATGGAATTATGGATCTCAATGCAATCAATAAAATTATTAAGGACTTTGTAAAAGAAAGAAACACAAGAAAGCTCACGTGTAGATTTTAAACTGGGGATGTTGAAGAAATTGCGGAGGAAAGAAGAGGAGTGATCATGAGAAATATAATGGTTACCCTTATAATAAAGATAAGGCATAAATTTAGTCTGAACCCTTTCAAGAATTATAATTTTATTGTTATAGTAAGGGACCCAAATACGTGAGCAGTATTCAAGATTTGAACGGACCAAACTACAATAAAGAGTTTTAAGAGCCTGAGGATTAGAAAAATCTTTTGTATTACGTTTAAGAAAACCAAGCATCTTTGGAAGAAAGATTTTTTTGAAGAAACATTCTGAAGTGCACGTATCGAGAACTTTATTGCCACCTTTGTACACACCACTCTTCTAAAAGGGGGTTGGGATAGAGACATACAGAGCATTATCTGTGAGGAACATTTTTGGATAAATATAATTAAAGTGAATGACTAAAATCATGAAGAAGAGAATGAGAAATGGAAGTTGTCAAACAAAAGGAAATGGGAAAGTTGGGGGAAAAAAAAAGAATGTTAGAAACATAAGGTTGAAAATCACGGAAATTATTAAGAGCTTATAATATTAACACGACGGAGAATATCGAAACTAAAATGAAAAGAGCAATATATAATTAAAATAGAAGCATAGAGATTTATCATGAAAAATAAATTATTAAAATTTTTAATTATGATAAATAAATTTCAAAGAAAAATTCGGGAGAAAAATTACATTGTGTTAAATCTACAAATTAGACGATAACTTTTAAAACCGGTTAAGGGGAGTTGGCCTCCTCTATAACGAAAATGTCAATTTGAACGATTTCATGTACCTTTTTCTCAGAAAATAATTTATTCAGTGTATTGAGCGGGCACTTTATATATACTGAAGGGAGATTTTACAAATATATTTTTTGTTCGGCATTTTTTTCATCTAAAAATACAAGTTTCTTAACAATACCGAGAGATTTTTGAAGGAATTCCTTTTTAAAATGAAATAAATTAATTGCACTTACAATATTACTTCAGTGGAATAACATATGTATGCTGAATGAACTCAAAAAAATATATATGCTTCTACTATTGTTGAGTGGCTAACTTGAGATTTTTTATTAGGTTGTGTTAGTACATTACGTTGCACTACGTAACTAGTATCCGTAATGATATAAATATGCAACAACAATTGAATGATTATATCATGCAATAACCATAGGATGACGTGCAATAAATCCTTCCTTCAAATATGCAATAGCTCAAGTATGCAATAACTTAAATATGCGATAGCTCAAATGTGCAATAACCCAACTGAAATCTGATAGAAAAGAACGCTTTAACAACAAACACAAATTTATTAAACACCTATTTCATATTACAGTAATTGAACGTAAGTAACATATCTTAATCTGACTTACTATTAAAATACAAGCATGCTTAAAATCAACTGTTACATTTAACATTAATTAATCAATTTCTCGCTGATATCAAGTTCATTAATTTAAAGCTCTAGTTACTTTTACGAATGCCCGCTTGCTTCTCTCTGATAAAAACAAAACTGACTCACCCAACTCCATGGAAGGCTAAGAGATGCTGGTTTAAATTTTTGGATTATCCATATGCTCACATGATATACAGTAGAATCTCGATTAACCGACCTAATTTGGACCAAAGGTAGGTCGGTTAAGCGAAAATTCCGGATAAAAGAGAGTTGTAAAACACAATAAAAAGTAAATGATTTTCGTTTATTGAATACAGGACTTTTAATGTTTTTTTTATGACATAATTGTTGGAAATGAGTTTTTGTTGCAATAATCTTGATAATCTTTGTTTCGCTGCTCTATCCCGGAGTCTTTTTGAAGGCAATAAGTTCAGTTTGATCTGCATCCGAAGGTTGCTCTAACCATGTCAGTTCTTTAGAAAAACAGTCAAAAGCCTCACCATTACTTATGTAACTTTAGAGCGAGGGAAAAGATTGTGGTTTAAAAAGGAACAAATGATTTATTACTCATTTGGGAGATTTTTGATGTCGACTAAATGATTGCCGGTTAACAGAGAGTTCCGGATAAAGGAGGGATGGTTAATCGAGGTTCTACTGTACTTAGACTGAACTCCCACACATTTAGAATTGGAAACACCAATTCTTCTTGACGAAAACGTACGCACCGTACACAAACAATGAACGCACTTAAAACTCGTCGATATTGGGATGGCACATAAGGGTATCACACCATTAGATGATTAGCTAAAAGCCGCCAATTATTTGAAACCCAATTGCTTTGAAGAAACGTTGCTGGTCAGCTGAATTATAAAGTCTGGACATTCACAGCAAAATACAACCCCGGCAAAACGTCGGGAGGAGAGAGGCTTTATGACTGCATATTGTTAGGTTGGTGAGTTTGAAAGATTTGAAGCCAAAGCGGATCAAAACTTGCAGAAATTTATTCCAATATAACTCTTCACAGATTCTTTTACAACTCCAGAACTTCTTGTTCTAGTAGACTCAATACAGCTCTTTTCACAAGAATAGAGCACAAAACACAAAACAGCAGTTAAAAACTTGACAACCCAACTGCTAAAATCGCTGTAAAAGACAATGCATTACAGTTCGCTTTAGAACTACTCTGAATGCTCACTGAGACTCAGTATCTCAACTCAGTAATTCCAGTCAAATCACGGACTCAGCTCAGTCAACTACTATTTCCCCGCTCACTTGGCCGGTCTTATATAGGGGAGGCGAACATTCTTGAAACTTCTAGAGGTAGACATTTGGAGAACTTTCCAGATCGTAGTCGAAAAGTCCTATACATGTACATGGGGACCGAAAATGTCGTCAAAGGGTTGCCAAGTTTGGCGACATTTGGCGATTTCTCGCCAAATTTGGCGTCAAAAAGTAGTCACCAAAATCGTCGCCAACTTGGCTCTATCTCACCAATTTGGCGAGATTTCCATTACATTAATGTTAAATGTCCCGCTCTTTGTAAAAAACTCGCTTCCCAGCGTTACCTCGGTAAAACTCGTTACCAAGCATTAAGACACACATTGCGGGGAAGCAAACTAAAGACGAACTATTGCACTGCCTTATGCGAAATGTACATAAATTTTCCTATTTACAAAATTAACACTACAAAATATTTACAAATATACAAAAATTCGTAACAATATTTATTCTTCTGAAACTGGTTTTCTGAATGAGTAAAATTCTCGTGCAAGGGTTATTAAAAACTATATTTCTATGCAAAAGTACTGTAGCAAATCACAAAAGAAGTGCCGCCCAAATTTTCCAGAGCCCCCATCCAACTAGAATTTAACTGGATAACTTTTGATCCACCTACAAATATTTAATTGGGTAAAGGGTGCCATTGCCATTGTAAAAATACCTTACCCTTCGAAATATTCCTATACTTATAAATTTCGAAGCAGACACGTTGTGCTAAACTGCTAAATACTACAACACGAAAACTGCGCCTTAGCGCTACTAGTCGCTTCTATAGAAACTGCAAAGTTGAACTCCTTTGAAACTCTTAAATTTATTGCGTGGGGGGAGAAAGCATTTTCAACTAGGACCTACATCAAAAGTACGCGCGAGACACGCCACATGGTCAAGTGTTCAAGTACGAACCTTAAAATCGACTCCTGCATTCTTTTGAACGAACCCAATTTTCGTAAAAGGTTGCCTAGCAATCCAACACTATATATATGTCAATTCTCTCATGAAAAAAAAAAGTGTCATGAAATCTGTCCAATTCACATTACTGGTATCGAGGGTACCAACTCTAATGTACCTATTCAACTTAGTATGTATTTCGCAGGAGATACCAAAAACGTTTTATATTGACCATCGTTCTCTAGCCACGAACCATGACCTCAAATCTGAATTCTTGAAATGAATTAGCCGACCAAACGGTACAGTGGTTAGCGAGCTAGCTTCTAGACCGCGAGGTTGCGGGTTCAGAGTCCCGTGTATGGGTGTTTGTAAATGTATGTTGGCTTGTCTAATGAAGAATGTTTCGGCGCATTATAGCCCTCGTGTTGCTGACGGCGCCAGATAATCTGAATACAACCAACCAACTTAAAATGAATGGCGATGCGTTAGATCAAATTTGTGAAAAAATATTACGGAAAAAAAATTGTATTTTGAACCGATTTGAAACCAATTGCCTTAAGCATTTCTACACGTATATTCTATTGGTCAAGTTGTAGAAATTTAAACTACTAAAATGATATTTCAAAATTTAACAAAATGACCCCGTAATTTTTTAAAAGAGCAGCATCCAATGAAAAAATTGCAAAGGCAAACTGTTTTTTTTTTTTTATATTTTGATACTATTGATCAATATGTAACATTCAGTATCAATTATATGCCACATTCCTGTTCATTGACTTAAGGGGATTGTTAAGGCAAAAATTTCTAAATTTTCAATTTTTATATTTTAGTGGAAAAATATAGCCTGAAATTTTATCTTTCAGTACATACCTTACTTTTTGCTGATCAGAGAAGAATTAAGAATATTATTTGAGTTTTTGTAAGCGCGCATATCAGAAATCGTCTGTTTTTCATTTTCTTAAATTGCATTTTTCTCTTCATGTGTATTTTAAGATTTTTAGGGTATTCGATTTGTTCCTCGCGATTCAAAAGGTAAAGTATTTTTTTTTTTTAATTTGGATATATTGTTTACTATACTATTTTGAACACAATTGTGCATGGATTTTATTGGAATCTGGTATTTTTTTATTGTTTTACTGCAATTTTCGTAATGCTTCTACTTAAAAAGTTTAAATTTTTTGCCGTTGTACCCAAGTTTTACTTTCAAATAATTAACCAATGAGTCAAATGCAAAATCCATACACAGTTATGTCAATATATATTTGATTGGCTTGTACAAAAAAATTGAGACAGATTGCAAAAAATTTTAACTGCAAGGTTCGTTTTTAAAATAACAGAAAAAACGCTAAATTTTTCAATAAAAATGTAATTTTTTGAAAAAAAATCCGTATAAATTTTTGATATTTTGTGTTGTGTTTCATCTAATTGCTATTGAACTGCACAAAAAATTTCATGAATTTTGGGCAGAAATTGAAGAATTTTTATTTTTGGCTAAACAGTCCCCTTAAACTGAAACTTATAATCAGTGTAGGTATAAGTTAATTATTCGACAAAGAAAACATATGACCAGTAATTGTGTTCACCGTAAATTTATTTATGAAGTAGGAATGTTCAAAATCAAGTAAAATGTTTATATATACATTTAGTAATATATTGTGCTTCTTTTTTCAGGGGAATATATGGCACCATCTATTTTCATTCAACTTCACTCTAGAATTAGTCAACAACGTACCTTTTATAACAACAGTAAGTAACTTTTGGTAGAGAAAGATATTGTTTACAATTTTATTATATCCCCTCATAAAAGGTATCAGGTCGATCTTTGGTGTAGGATTTTTAAGTCGTTGTTCTATATAGATCTTTATTATATAATTCAATAAAAAAAAATTCCAAAATATTCTTACAGAATACATATTTATAGCATATAAATTTTCTTTCCAAATATAACAACAATAATCATACATCACTAACAAAATTTCGATGGAAAAAGGCTGGGTGTTCTTTTATCACACTTTAAGTTTTATAGGGTAGCTTATAAAAACTTTTTAAAAATTTAATAATAAAAAATTAACAAATTTGTTTTCACATTTTTAAAATGAGTTTTTATTACTCTTACTACATCTAGTATAAAAATTCTTAGATTCTATCGAATTACTTTGGCAGATTCTGTGTCCAATCAAAATGAAATATTATGTCTATGAAACGGGGATAGATAGACAATCCCTCTTAAAATTTCGAACAAAATCCAGCTTCGAAAGTCATTTACTTTGTCTCATTAAGAATATTTTCCCCTTTACTAGTACAATGCACTGATTCAGTTTCTGTATGTTGCTAGTATTTCACAGACGATGAATCTATATTTTAACAAGCAAGCACTTGTAAATGGAAAGAAATATAAATATTTCGAAATATTTCTTTAAAATCCATTCTATTCTTCACGTGTAAAGTGGTGCAAAGAAACTAAAGTGAGTGATGTATTTTTCAAAACAAACAACATATTCAGTAACTTGTTGGGGGAGTTCTCTACGCAATTGATTGATGGGACTTTTTCGACAAAGTGTCAGGTTCTTGGCTTTTAGGCATAAACCATAACCGTAGCTTATACAGTAACTTCTATTTACACAAATGAGGAATAATGTTTTTCTTTTTTAAACCACTTATTCAATTTGAATTGAAGTTGCGTTGGTTTATTCGTTTTAAATGAATTACAGTGGAGTGTTTTTAAACTGTATGTCGATGCAGAGGTTGAGCTACGGAGTGGAGATAGAAATCCAATCTTTATTGATGAATATCTTGAATTGTTATGCAGTTTAAGTAAAGAATAGTATTTGTGAATAGGGCAGTACATGAAGTTCCTACGGGACAGACTTCCTTTGAGATATTTACAAAAAGAGGTATGTAGAAGATACAGTCAAACCCCATTAACCCGAAATCGCTTAATACGAAATCCCGTTTAGCACGAAGTAAAAGCCGTTCTCCGTACAATAGAGCTTAAACTTAAATGTTAATTTATTCGTTTAACATGAATTCTCATATAGTAAAATCCCGCTTAAGACGAGAAAAAAAAGTTGCTCTTTAAACCACTTTTTTAGATGAAACTTTGCAACGTTTCATAATGCAGCAGGACAATGCTTTATGTGCTTTAAATAATTTAGTAGAGATCAACACATTTAAAAAAAAAATTGTTCTATTAAAAACTTAAATAAAAAAATCAATAACAGACTTCTTAATAAGTCAAATAAATAATAAGTTACTGGTAAATGCATTAACTTTTTTTTTTGTCCCTATAATGAATATCTTATTAAACTATTGTACTAAATATAAGCCTTGCAATATAAATGATCTAAAAAAAGATCAGTATTAAATGCACATATAGCTAGCAGTTTTAAATCTGCATTAATTAGGTGAAAAAGATGCTAGACGGCTAACACGAAATTCGGTTGCTGCGAAAAATGTCGGCGACCTCATCGACTTCGCTTCAACGGGGTTTGACTCTATGATGATATACAGGGTTATCAATCATTGAAAAATATGATTTTTTCAATGGCAGCTACCATATGCGCAAACGCGATTTTGACGAAAACCTTAATGGTAGGTCCCTTAGTCACCACCTACTCGCACACCAAATGTGAACATTGCAGATCAATTCGTTCGGGAGTTATGCTGACCAAGTGCGCACACACACGGGCACATAGAAAGACATTTTTTTTAGATAACTTTTTTGAAATCAGGCTGTTCCAAAACGTGGTGAAATGCAAATAATAAAATTAAAAAAAAAAAAAAAAAAAATTAATTTTTTTTTTTTGATCGAATACTATACTTTCATTACCCTATGTATACATATGGGTAATTGAAAGTAAAAGGTCTAGGATTAAAACATTTTATTAAAAGAAACAGAGAGAAACCGTCGTATCCATTAAACGACTAAAGGATTCATTTTGAGATTATAGAGATTTTCAAACGTTTAATCAACTTTTAATGTTAAAAAGCAATACCTTTAAATAACTATTTCTTTAATAGACATATTTTTCTGAAATTATCACAAATAATTAACTGAGCTGGATAGAAAAAAAAAAAGTAAGAGGCATAATCGAGAAAGGGAGGCAAAAGTAAGAGACATCACAAGAATTGTTCATACTCAAAACTTTGCTTTATTCAACAACAACAACAACAACAACAAAATAGTAATTATTTCAAAATAAGCCAATAAGAAATAAATCAAATACACCATATCAGGCAAAACTTTTATTTGAAAATTGATTTAAATGCCGAAAACTTTCACAAGAAAATTTATAGCGTTTTAAATTAAATACAGAACACACTTAGTTTTATTACGTTATTTATTGGATACCTTCTCCAGCTTTTAACAATCAGTTTCATTTGCATATAAATCAAAATCCTTTTCCCTTTCACCCTAGGCGGGTTTTTTTTCTGCCTGATGATATTATATTGAAGTTAAAAAATATATAAAATGGATTTTTCATTCTAGTGCATCCGCTTAAAGCTTGTCTGGGTTTTTAAACTAACTACGCAATTTCTCAGTATTATTAAATTGACCTCATATCTTTAGAATGTAATTTTAATCCTATATCCCCTCCCTGGTTTTAAAATTAAATAACACAAAAACAAAAATCGATGGAATATTGAAACAAATAGTAGAGTTATTTCGAAAGCTGTAAGAATCTGAAACAGAAGTTTCAAAATTAGTTACAAATTTTACCAACAGGTGGCGCTGTACACTGTATTTCTTATGAATAAAGAGTGTTTGAAGCTCAGAACGATCAGTCTTTGGACAGTTCCACTGTTTAAACGTGAAAGAAAGTTAGCGTGATCGCAACGACTGATTGAAGAGGACAAATTTATAACATATTTTTAGAATTTTGAAACTACGGCGCCATCTGTTGGCAGCATTTGTAACTAATTTTTAAACTTCTGTTTCAGATTCTTACAGCTTTCGAAATAACTCTACTTTTTTCTTTCATTCTTCTAACAATCTCTGTTTTAGAGTTGCTTAATTTTTAGAATCTGGGAGTCCTAAACTGGATACCCTGTATAAACAATATACATCATGTTTACACAATGGCATTGCCTCTGCCCGTCTGTTTGACCTTAACATTCCGAGACAAAACTGCAAGTGCTACTAACGTTGAGTGAAAAATTCTCGTTAAGAAAATATCTCAAATCAAAGTTTAATTGGAAATTACGAACGCAAGTTCTAGAAATGGTGAACGGAAGTCAATTTTCAATCGCCTTAACCATAAATAATATAGGAATATATCATACATCAATTTCAAGGTCTCGATAAAAATAGCAGAACTGCATAAATGTAAACTGGAAGTACGGCAAAATATATCTGACTTGTTCCTCTGTAAAGTTCAAAAGTTGGCTCCAAACAGAGATATCGGTTAAGAACTTGCTTATTCAAAATAATAAGATTATTCACCGAGTTCGTTTACAAATTCACCAACTTGGCAACATTTTATTAATCAGGGGCGTTAAATGGGCATTGTTTGTGTTACCATGACAATGAGGAGATTTCAGTCTTTAAATTTGACATGCATTTCATGATAGACCGAAAATGAAATGTGTGTACACGAGGCCATTTAATTGACAGTGACTGTCACATTCAAACTTGATGTCAATTACAATTAATTCGCTGTCTAAAACGACACATTTTAGGGCAACACGTATCATTCACGCGTGGTTAGTAAAATACGAAAGTAAAATAAAACTTCAGCTAAACCCTGTTAACGCGAAATCGATCAACACGAAATTCCGTTTAATGAAAAGTAAAAACAATTCTCTGTACGATGAAACTTAAAATTAACATTAATTTATTCACTTAACGGTGCAATCTCATAAAATGAAATGAAATTAGGCTTAAGAGGGGGGAAAATGCTCTTTAAACTACTTTTTTTTAGATGAAATCTTGCAACGTTTCATAATGCAGCAGAATTAATGCTTCATGGGCTTTGAATAATTTTTAAAATTTTCATTTAAAAATTCTTATTCAAAGTAATTAATATAATAAATTTCAATTTTAAAACTTTTATTCAAAAATTAATAACAGACTTCTTGGTAAGTTAAATAAATAATAAGCTACTGGTAAATACATTTACTTTTCTTGCGTGTTCGTAATGAATATCATGTTAAACTATCGTACTAAATAACAGCTTTGAAATGTAAATGTTCTACAAAACAGCAGTATTAAAAAAACATATAGCTAATAGTTTAAAATCTGCATTAATTAGATGGTTAACGCGAAATTTGGTTAACGCGAAAAATTTCGGCGGTCCCATCAACTTCACGTTAACGGCGTTTGACTGAATATACTAACTAGATGACTTGTTAGATTAACTATTTAGTTTAATACATTTATTTTGAGGCAGTAACAAAAGATAACCGTTACTTTGTTTATGACTTTGAATAAATATATATATTTTTGTTAAATCTGTTGAATAAGCAGCATACTAACGAATTTCTAATTGCTGTATTTTCAAATCATTAGGCCAACGAGGCAAAATCACCAAACCAGTTGCTTTTTAAATATCGCATTTAATTCAACACAGTGGAAGAAAGCGTAAACTCCTTTTTAAATACCTATCTGGAAACGTTAAAAAAAAAATTAGAATGGAGTTTCTAATGAATGCTGCATAAAAAATGTCATTACCATGTTAAAGTGATTTTCCTGATCTCTTTATTTTTCATCAGATAAAAAAATGCTTCTAAAAACAAATTTGCACTTTTGGAGGTTAGTTTCATTTTTGAATCAATTGCAACGAACATCAGGATTTCACGTTGGACTCATATATTTCCAGAATAAAAAAAAAATTTGGTTTTAATGTTAACTATTTCTTGATATTGTAACATAAAATGTAAAAATTACTATTTTAATTTTGTATCTGTTAATGAATAATTTCACACTGATATTTAGCTGAAAATTTAATATTAGATTAACTTAATTTAAACTTAATGTATAATTGCGTTAGTAGAACTTTTATAATATAGTAGTTAATAGTAGAACTTTTATAATATAGTAGTTAATAGTAGAACTTTTATAATATAGTAGTTAATAGTAGAACTTTTATAATATATTTAATTATGTTTAAGTTTTAATTTTATTTTTAAGTTAAGTTTAATTTTATGTTTAAGTTTGTTAAGCTCGCTTGAATTAATTATCGTTGAACATTTTGCGTATTCATTTTACCTAAATTCTTATGTATTTCTAACAAAAATTAGCAAAATTAGTAATGCGCCCTAAAAACTTGCTTTGTATTATATGGTGTTCTATTGAATAAGTAAAATTTAACTTAGAACATTACTTTAAATCTAACATTTAAGTTAATAATGAGTTAATTGAGAAATTTCAAAATTAGGTGTATCATTTCAAATAAAACACTATAGGGGATTGGAAAGGTAAATGTTGTATAAACTTTAACTTATTATTGTAATAAAAGACTACAATTATTGTATTGTGGATTAGGACGATAAATGTGTAAATGGAATTTAGTGTATGAACTTTAGCTTATATTTAAAATTTATAATACAAATATTTTAACTTTTATGTATTTTTTTAGATATTTTGGTCTCCTTTGAGAAATCTTTTCATTCCTAGCTTCCTAAACTGTTGGTTGGCCAAATTTGCTCTTGAACATATGTTTGTAAGTATTTTTTCTTTATACTATCTTATATCATATTAGAGTCATTTAATAACTCCCCAAAAATGAACCTATTAATACGGTTTGTTTTATTTTCTGTAGTGTTACTTCTAAAAATCATAAGGATAGTACTGGATCATTATAATGATGATTAAAGCGATGATAATAATCACAATGAAACGATAATGATGATAATTAAAATAATAATGATCATAATTATAATGATTAAAATATTAATTATACTAGTTATGATGATAGTAAGAATGGCAATAATAGTTATGTTATTATTAATATTATTATTATTAATAATAATGATGATAACTTTAATAATAATTATTGTTATTATTAATGTTATTAAATATTCGTCAAGTGTATAAGTGCAAATTATGTTGTTATGATTCCCATAATTCCTGTTGGAAGATCCTTAAAATGTATTTATATAAGTTGATGCTCCCTGAGTTCGAGGTTTAACACATTAACCGCCAAAACATGAAATCCTTAAAAAACATGGTCAGTATTTATAACATTTGTGATTTTAGTTTCATACATAACATATTTAAAGAAAAAGTTGGAATATTTTACTGATCTTTAGAGAAAATGACTGTTGCGTTGGCGCAACGTCAGCGTAAAACCGAGGTAACATCGGCGGTTTTCAAGAATTTCATATTCCGGTAATGTTGAATATTCAACGACTGTAATTAACCATAGGCAATATTTAAAAGCTTTTTTCAAAAATATAAACTTTTCGTTCTATGTTAAGTACGTACATTTATTTAATATGTCTTATTTTGTATGAAAATATTGACTACATTCTTGATGTAAAACCACTTCACAACCGTTACAGCGATACATAACTTGACTGTGACAATGTTTACAGCGAAGTCTTTTATTGTCAAATGATCGTATAAGAAAATGTCCTTTTTGATTTTGTACTGTCAAAGAAAGACTTAATTGCTTGGTCTACCAATAGTTGATCTAATTAAATCCATCATCACAAAAACCATCACGTGATGCAAGGGTCCAAGTTTTATAACCGAATCATACAGGTTTTCCTTTTAGGAAAATTTTTGCAGAATGTTTTCCTCTATAAGGAATCATTTGTTCATCTATACTTAGGTCGTGTGCAAATATTTGAAACTATTAAAATTTCATATTCAACAAATTTCATTCTTGTACTCTCACTTTGTACAATTTGTCACTTTTGTCAATATTGATGTTATCTGCCATATGCAAATTTTGTTTTATATTCCTGTAATGAATACGTGACATTGACTCCCTTACAAACGGGACCGATACATCTTTATCTAATGACCAATACATTTATTCTTGTGGCAGTAAGAAGAAGCAAACCAATAAACCTTTTTAGGTAACTCGCAGAAGCAAAAAAGTCAGTGCGATTATTTTGCTGAGCATATATATTAGTTTGATTAATGAGCAATCAAAGTAAAAAAAAATTAACGAAAATTGCCTCACAACTTAAATTTTCTAACTATCTTTTCAGTTTTTCAACTTGGTGACGTTTCTTCATTTTTTGGTACCCGATGTATAAATAAGATATATATTTTCTTCAATTTCAAAGCCTCATTTTTCCCCCTTTGTCTTTGCATTATCCATATTATTTTGGTCCTTATCTTTCCTATTTGAATGTAATTCAACCTCATCAGAAATGCCTATTTAGTAAAACGTTCGAGTCACTTATTACTGTATACCCTTCTTCCTTGTTAGTAACTTTGCCAAATTCTGGTGAAATAATAACAATGACCGTTTCATGTCATCTGAATAAATGGTGTAAAAGTATCCAGAGCTTCACTACGCGTAAGATAGTGCTTTCGAGATATTTCAAATCAAAATGAAGCAGTTGTAATCACACGCGGTGAGAAAAAAGTTCAGAAAATTTTCACCCTCTTTTCCGCTGACGAAGCGCAAGCCCAACACTTCCAACATCGTAGCTCGAAGATGAATTCATCCAAACATTTTTTATTTGCGTGTGACCTTCAAGTGAACTGAAGAGATATGAAATGTTATGTCTAATAAAAATTATTTCCCTTTTTTTTTCGATCGATTTAGCAATGTCAGTCTAACTTAGCGAATTTTCGAAATGTTTAAGTTATTACTACGAGAAAACAATAAGGTTTAGAATAATTTTTATTGTTCGAAATTAAAGTGTGTAACCTTACCAATGAACATAAATCTCCAAATATTAGTTTAAAATTGATTAAATATTTATTATAGTTATGTTTTCTAAGCTTTGCGTGAACGCAACGCCAGCGGTTAGTGAGTCTAAATCTCGAGTTCACATACAAGTTGTTCATTCGTTTCCTCCGAAAACGTATTTTACGAGACAATTTTAACGATACTGATAGCGATGACAACAATAATAATAATTATTATAATTTTAATAATAATTATTATAATTTTAATAATAATTATTATAATTTTAATAATAATTATTATAATTTTAATAATAATTATAATAATAATAATAGTAATAATAATAATGATATGATGCTGATGATAAAAATAATCATACAATTAACATTTAAATAGGAATTCAGAAAAGTCATTGCAGGTATTTTTCATAAATTACTTTACACTAATTCAAATGTACGTTGAAAATATCAACTAATGATGGAATTATTCAAAAACCATTCAGCTGATATTTCAACAAGTCCTGTTTCCAAAATTCTCTCTTCACACACAATTAGTCTAATACAAAGTAGAAACTTTAGCAATAGACAAGGAAATAACTATATTTTGTGTCCAATCATAACAAATGAAAGAAACAAGTCAAACTCGGTTATTTTGATGTATAAACTCATCAATGTTTCCCATTTCGCAATCATTGAAACAGGATCTCAAGTTTACCTGCTGTGTAAGTTATTGTATTAATGATGTAATTGCGAAACGATCTCTTTTTTTTTTTTATGTCCTCATTATTAATTTTTAAAGTTATAATCATTAAAACAAGATCTGAAAGTGAACACTTAAGCCTGTTGTTAAGATATTAAATTAATGATGCAATTACAAAACGATCTCTTCTTGTTTATGTAATCAATATTACTTTTAGAATTGCAACCATTATTCTTGACTGCACAATAGAATTACAAGATGCACTTCTCCACAGTAAGTTGTGCCGACCAAACGGTATAGTGGTTAGCGTGCTAGCTTCTAGACCGCGAAGTTGCGGGTTCCGAGTCCCGTGTTAGGCATGGGTGTTTGTAAATGTATGTTGGCTTGTCAAATGACGAATGTTTCGGCGCATTATAGCCCTCGTGTTGCTGACGGCGCCAGATAATCTGAAAACAACCAACCAAACATAATAAGTTGTAGAAGTTCTAACACAAAGCATCATGAACTAAAGTAATAATAATAGGAAGAAAATATCGGTATTTTGAATTCCCTCCTTAGTAAAACACACTATCATAACGTTACTGTTCAAGTTACTTCAAAGCCACAAGTGTTTTAGTTTTCATAATTATTCAAATAAGACCCTAATGATAAAATCAATACCTCCTGTAAAAGGGATAATCAATTAATGAAGAAAATATCGGACATTCTTTTCAATTTTAAGCCCTCTTAAGTCCAATAATTAGTTGTTAGTATCACAATTTTAATCAACAGCGCTGTCTGAGCAAGCAAATGAAACATCAAAAGTATTGACAACAGTAACTTCAACCATTTTAAAAAAAAATAGACGTACGTCGATGTTTCCTGACTTTTAAAAGAATCGAATTTATCGGTCCCAGACAGATAACGAAGTGTTGGAAAAGTTGACTCTTGGAGGGATAGTTCATTTTGAATAAAAGAAGTGGCGATATCTTTTCTTACACCTTCGTGAGAAAAGGGTTCCTTGTAAATCTCTTCTGATTGGTGGATCGATATTTCGTCACTTCTGGCGGCTAACCTGGAATGGAGCCAAAATAAGCTCAAAAGGGGAATCCGATGCACTCGAGTCCACTTATTTTTCGGAATTATACACTCATTTCGAGTCTATTCAATGAGTTATTCTTCTTTTATCATGAAGAAATTTAAATACTCGCTAGACAGCGATTTACGAATACAGTTGAAAATACAGTAGAATCTCGATTAACCGACCTAATTCGGACCAAAAGTAGGTCGGTTAAGCTAAAATTCCGGATAAAAGAGAGTTGTAAAAAACAATAAAAAGTAAATGATTTTTCGTTTATTGAATACAGAACTTTTAATGTTGTTTTATGACATAATTGATGGAAATGAGTTTTTGTTGCAATAATTTTGATAATCTTTGTTTCGCTGCTCTATCCCGGAGTCTTTTTGAAGGCAATAAGTTCAGTTTGATCTGCATCCGAAGTTTTCTCTAACCATGTCATTTCTTTAGAAAAACAGTCAAAAGCCTCACCATTACTTATGTAACTTTAGAGCGAGGGAAAAGATTACGGTTTAAAAAGGAGCAAATGATTCCATTACTCATTTGGGAGATTTTTGAAGTCGACTAAATGATTGCCGGTTAACAGAGAGTTCCGGATAAAGAAGGGACGGTTAATCGAGGTACTACTGTACAATTACGTTATTGCGAATAGATGATACAACAGTTTCAAGAAAAGTTTGGCGACATAACAACAGTTAGCAAATGTTAGTATAAAGACTGTACGGCCTGAGGGGCAACACATGAACATATTTACCGTCCTGAATCAAACAAAACCTAAATTTTTTTAATGACAGGTATCAGCCACTCCATCAGGAAGTAAGATAAACTGCATTATCAAAATCAAGTACATTTTTAACAATATTAGACTGCATCTAAAAATGAATCCTATTTTACTTCGAAAGTGCTTGGATTTTTAGAATTTTTTTAAATGTGGAACAATAATAGAATAGACACATTCGAGAAAAATGTGAACCAAATTGCAAATAATAATAATAATAATAATAAATTAATTAAATATAGACACATACAATAGAGGAATGACAGATAACGTACCTCAAGAACAGGAGTAGCAATTGAAAAATCTGGTCAAAGGTCATTAAGCCATTGAAATTTAAAAGTAAAACTTTTTTCCTTTTGGTTAAGCTAGCAGTTAAAATGTGATGCGTGGGTGGGTGTAGAGGTATAAGTGTGAGACTGTGGTATCGTTGTTTAAAATCGATATTTTTTTTGATAAAGTGCAAAGGAAATTGGTTATAATTTAAGACGTGGAAAAAAAAACAAAGAACAGATTTTTCTTGTTGGAGATATTATTGCAGATGGTTAGAGGTCGGAAATATCGATCAAAATAAATATCGATACTATATCGTTGCATAGAATAAAATATCGATATATCGATACATGTTGTTTTTTTTTAGTTTGATTTTTAATTTTGCCAGAAACGAAGTTTTCGGGGCAAATTTCTACTTATTACAATTTTGGCATGAATTCATGATAATAAATAAACTATATTAATAATCAGAATAAATAAAATACATTTGGATGTCAATGCATAAGTTCAGATTTATTTTTAAAAGAAGAAATTTCGAAAAGTAGTTTACCGCATATTTTGCTGATAGAGATGTTTTTAATATTTAAAATTAGATGCAAATTCCAGGCACAAGTTGGCAACTGAAACGACACTATATTAATGACTCCTAATAAATGATCTTATCTTTCCATTACATTATGTTTTCTTTTTGGTTAGGGTGCCATTTAAACCGTCTCTCAGCCAAGTCAAAACTTTAGTTTTGAAGATTTTGAAAAGGGAATAAAGGAAATCTAAAAAACACATGGAACTACAAAATGATCGTCAAAAAACTAAAAATGTTTGAAAATATCGATGTATTGGCGACTTGTATCAATATTTAAAAAATAATATCGATAAAAATATCGTCGTATCGATATATCGATGAATTCGATAGAGTTCATTAAAAACAGTATGGTGGTAAACTTTGATGAAAAGGTGGGAAGACAACTAAGGATTTAGTTTGACTAAGTAATAATACAACTCATAAAAATAAAGTTTTTTATATCATACTAAAAACATTTCTATCAGCAAAATATGCGGCAAACTACATTTCAAAATTTATTTATTAAAATTGAATGCGAATTCATGCACTCACATCCAAATATCTTTTACTTATTCTGATTAAAACAATTTTGACAACATGAAAGAATTTTCAACAGTGATTGGTTAAAATTCTTTTACTTACAAACGTAACGTTGAATTGATTGGACTTCACTTCATAATAAATTTATGCTTTCGCACACATGAGTTATCTTTTATTTATTCGAATTAAATAAATTTTCGGCAACTGTAAAGAGTTTTATCAATTATCGGTTAAATGGGACTTATTTGTATGCTAAAACGGTTATAGAAACGTGTGTAAAAGCTACCTTTTAGAGACAGTGACAACCCCTAAAATTTGATAGAATGCATTGTCATCGACATCGAATCTATCTGGCAAGTTGTTACCCTATCAGAGGACGACAATTGGGTTGATTAGGTTAACACATATCTGTACGGCAGCCACACATAAATAAATAAAATCGAAGTTAATATAAAGGATTTAAAAAGGAAATTCATTGCGCTCGACAAAAATAGTCGTTGAATCGTACACGACCTTGAAATGAATTTTTCTGAAACGATTTCAGTGACTATATTTGACATCATAAAAAACTATACCAGTCCTTTTGTGTATGAGTGTCTTTGTATATATACTGTATATGTCTTTTTAAAGGCAGCAACGATTTTGTTTTCGATCCTAATAAAGTTTTGCAAAATTGATCTTGAAACATAAGGAAGAATTCTGGCTATTTAAAATGTTGAGAAAAAAAAATCTCTCCTCCTTTTTCAAACCTCATAAGGCCGACTAAACGGTATAGTGGTTAGCGTGCTAGCTTCTAGACCGCGAGGTTGCGGGTTCCGAGTCCCGTGTTAGGCATGGGTGTTTGTAAATGTATGTTGGCTTGTCTAATGACGAATGTTTCGGCGCATTATAGCCCTCTTGTTGCTGACAGAGCCAGATAATCTGAAAACAACCAACCATAAGGGATAAGATCACAACTTGAAATCTGTAGTTTTACTCCGGTTTTGATGAAATTTTCAATACTTGTTCTTCAAAACAAGGGATAGGTAGTAACTGGCTACTTGAAATTTCAGAAATTCCTCATCCACTCCCTTTTCCACTCTTTAAAAAGTATAAATATGAAATGTACAGTTTTTTTCCCGATCATAATGAAATTTTTTTTTATATACATTCAATATTTGAATGAAAGATTGAATTCCTGGCTACTTGAGATTTCCAGATACTCCCTGTGACATGCTGTCGTCACTATGGGTTGGATATGCCCCAGCTTACTTGAAGCATTTGTGATTCGAGTCTTCGGTTGGTTCGTTTGATTGATTGCTGTTTTTACATAAGATTTGAGGGAGCTTGGCTCGACGTGTGTGTCCACATCCTCACCCGGAGAAAGCATTGAAATGGCAACTTCACAAACTTCCATCTGCACCAAAATGATTTAATTCCCCCCCCCCCTTTTTTTTTTAATTAGTTCTTTTTTTTACTTCATCCTGTTCCAGAGAAGTAGTTCTCTCACATATGTACGCGGAGACAGGTGCTAGTTCACGAAGTCCTTCCTTTCCACTCCCAGCCGGGAGTTCAACCAACCAACCAACCAACCATAAGATTTGAGCTGCGGGTGGCAACAATCCAGCCAGTCGGGGATTTGAAAAAGAGAGGCGTTGTGTTTGGGCAGTGAGTGATTTGCATGACAATCATAAGAATTTAAATCTAGCATTTTAAAAAAAAACTTTTTACGCGCTTTTTTCTTTTTTTAGAGTTTTTAATAATAGTGACGTCCCTGTGACTAGACTTGGATCAGAAGATGGTTTTCTGCATGTAGTGCAGTACCTGACATTTTTGTATTGATCAGCAGTTTGTTTCAAGGAGTGTTCGTGGATTGATCATCGCACACATCTGTTTATACACCTGTGTGCTTCCGCTTCGCCCTTTACAGGAATAAAATGTATATCCCTGAAATGTCCTGGATTTCGGTGTTATTTCCTGTGAGTCGTCTTTACAATTCCAAGCTAACAAACACATCCAGGTAATGTAGCGTTTGTATTGTTGTTACCTATCATTATTCAGCCAGTTCACCCGATGATCCAACGTTCCCTGGATAGAACACATAAATGCAACTGTACTACCCTAACGCTAAATCTCGACACCTCCCCCTTTTTTTCACTCTTTACAAAATATTATCATGAAATCTGCAAATTTATTCTGATTTTAATAAAATGTTGCGTACTTGGAAATGAAAGGAAAGCAAGTGGCTGATTAGAATGTCGATAAACCTTCTCTTCCCCTCTTTTTTTTTTTTTATTCCATAAATGTACGATCATAAAATTCTCAGCTTTATTTTAAACTTGATGAAATTTTGCACACTTGATCTTCGAAACAAGAGAAAGATTCCTGGCTATTTGAAATTTCTAAAAAACCACACCTTTCCTTTTTTTTTACACCTTAAGAGGTGTGTTAAAAAATTTAAAACAACCGAGCCAATTTGAACCAGGTACTTTTACTATAGGTTTCTTGACGAATCCATGCCGACCAAACGGTATAGTGGTCAGCGTGCTAGCTTCTAGACCGCGAGGTAGCGGGTTCCGAGTCCCGTGTTAGGCATGGGTGTTTGTAAGTGTATGTTGGCTTGTCTAATGATGAATGTTTCGGTGCATTATAGCCCTCGTGTTGCTGACTGCGCCAGATAATATGAATACAACCCCCCCCCCTTTCCACCCTGTAAGGAGTATAGTCATAACTTAAAATCAACAGTTTTATTCCGATATTGACGAAATTTTGCACACTTGACCTCTGGAACAATAGGAAGATTCCTTGATACTTGAAATTTCAAATAATCTTTCCTTCCCTCATTTCATCCCTTAAGGGGTGCACTAACAACTGTCACATCTGTGGAACCAAATTGAATCGTGTTTTTTTTTTTTTTTTCTTTCTTTTTTTTTTTTTTTTTTTTATTATAGGTATCTTGTCTAATCCAGATTATTAGGATCATGATTTCATTTCAAATTTTTATTGCTAAAGGGATGAAATTGAAGATAGCATGTTAAGGAGTGCATGCTTATAAATTACAATCTATTGAATCTATTTGAACTGGATTGTTACCCATCGACATAAATAAACAACTGGATAGACTGTTCAACGCTGGGAAAATGAAGCCGTTGCCAGATCGTTGAGTGGACTAAAATTACAGACTTCCGAGGATTGACAATAAAATCTTGGATTGTACACAGAAGAACTGTCTATAGTAGACCTTAATTATCAAAAGTGTGCAAAAAATATTTACTCTAGCACTTTACAAGGTTTCACGCATTCCCACCCTACTATAAAAGAGAACCGTGATTGGATAATCGCCCACCCATCCTCATCAACCCACCGGAGCGTCCCCCCCCCCCCCCCTGCACTGCCATCAAAGCAGTCTATGCAGTTGTTTATTTACATCGATGTTTGTACCAGACAACGCGGGGCCATAGATGTTCGAGCCGACAAAAACGGTGTAGTGGTTAGCGTGCTAGCTTCTAGACCACGAGGTTGCGGGTTCCGAGTCCCGTGTTAGGCATGGGTGTTTGTAAATGTTTGTAAATGGATGTTGGCTTGTCTAATGACGAATGTTTCGGCGCATTATAGCCCTCGTGTTGCTGACGGCGCCAGATAATCTGAATACAACCAACCATAGATATTCGAGTCCGAGCAAAGCTGGACACTTGAAACGAAGAACAGATAAACTTAAACTCTCTTTTTTTTTTGTTCCAGCATGATCTCCACCGGGCGATGCAGCGATCTCAATCGGCACTTTCTCATCGACTGATGATTCTGTCGGCAACACTCCTGTGTCTCATATTTACCAGGTATCCAATTCAGTGAACAACACCCTTCTTACGCCAGAAATAAGTTAATAATTCATATTCCATTCAGACCTCCGGCCCTTATTATATACAGAGCCACTCCTGTAGCGAGCGCGTGCCACAATAAAGACGCCCCGGGCTGGCCACTTTTGTGGCTCAGTATAATAAGCTTCTTAGGATTGCCTGCATCGCTTAGGGTCTGAGCGCCACAGCGACAGAAGCAACCTCTAGCCACAGTAGTGGCTTGTCTCAGCGACTGAAGAATCGGAGGCGCGCGTTCGCCACTCTAGTGGCTCTGTATAATAAGACCCTTTCATGTATACTTCTAGAACTCGGGTTATTAACATAGAACTATTATCAAGAATAGACAAATTAATTGTGCGTATTTTTCGACATCAGTACCTAATTTGCTAAATTAATTTCAAAATTATAAATAACTGAAAACAAACAATAAGTATAAGACCTAGGCTGTTTCTGTTGTTAAAATCTCTTAAAACAGAGCTAATCATAGTAACAATACTTCTAATTTTAGTAACAATTACCGAAGTGGTGTGATTTTGTAACACGGTGGAACTATTTAGCTTTAATTAAATTTGATATATCTTAATATTATATCAATGAAGAGATTTAATCTTTTTTTTTTATGTAAAAAATGATTTAAAACTTAATGATTGACTCGAAAGTGAATTATTTTTGACTATGTAACTGCAAATATTTATATATAGAAACATGAATAAATTGCCACAGTCAGTTATGTATTTGAAGTCCCAAATTACGATGGTATGTCCATTATAGAATTTAAATGATTTTTTTCCATTCAAATTAAAAATGTCTCTGTGATGTAATATTAACATAATGTAACAAAACTGTACTGTAAACGTTGTTTCCACTGAATAAAAAATTCTTCTTAAACAAGTCCTAGTGTATATAAACAGGTCTAATAATGACTTTGCTTTCTTATAATTTCGATGCCGACCAAACGGTATAGTGGTTAGCGTGCTGTCCTCTAGACCGCGAGGTTGCGGGTTCCGAGTCCCGTGTAAGGCATGGGTGTTTGTAAATGTATGTTGGCTTGTCTAATGACGAAATGTTTAGGCGCATTATAGCCCTCGTGTTGCTGACGGCGCCAGATAATCTGAATACAACCAACCAACCAACCAACTTATAATTTCGATCTATATTCTTTCTATATTGAAGAACTTATTAAGGGATCCGAAAACGTTCCGAGTACTTTTTAAATGTTTTAAGCTATCCCGGGCGTCTTCACGGTGGCGAACGCATTACAAAGAAGTGACTCTGCATAACAAGGGCCCTTACTTTTGTTCTAATTGATCAACACTAAAAGTGAAGACTGTTTCTTAAACTAGATAATGTAGATGACATGCAATAAAAATACAAAATTCAAGAAATGTCTTCGAAAATGATCATTTTACCGTATAGTCGGATACCTTAATACGCTTGTGTTTCCAGCGTGTGCGGGTTCCAGCACTTCCAGCGAGCAGGGGCTGAGCACGTGAATCTGTTCGCCAGCCTGTACTTCGTGGTGGTGACCTTCTCGACGGTGGGATACGGCGACTACAAGCCGGACAACTGGCCCTCGCAGCTCTTCATGGTGGTCATGATATGCGTCGCCCTCATCGTCCTCCCGACGCAGGTCAGTTTGCAATCAAAGAGTACTTAAAAGGAAGTCCTATACTAAACTTCAACTTAACTAAACATCACTTAGACGATAGATCTTCACAGTGCTCATAGATATTTAATCCATTTTGGCGGAGTGAAGACATAATTCTCGCCAAACCTTAGAGCCTTTTGTTCTCTATAGGGTTGTGGTTTGGCGAACATTATGCTTTCACGCCGCCAAAATGGATTAAATACCTATGAGCACTGCGACGATCTGTCGTCTAAGTGATGTCTAGTTAAGTTGAAGTTTAGTATAGTAAGGATCATTACTTGTACTCGATATGTTACTAGAGGGTTCCCACGATCATTAAAAGTTCTCTTCCTTTAAAGTATTTGAAAAATCTTAGATCTCCTTTAAAGTCCTTAAGGGACCGACCAAACGGTGTAGTGGTTAGCGTGCTGACTTCTAGACCGCGAGGTTACGGGTTCCGAGTCCCGTGTTAGGCATGGGTGTTTGTAAATGTATGTTGGCTTGTCTAATGACGAATGTTTCGGCGTATTATAGCCCTCGTGTTGCTGACGGCGCCAGATAATCTGAAAACAACCAACCAATTTCTATGCAAAATTTAGAATGATGTTCGATGGGGTCCAAAAATTGCAGTCGCCTCTCAGTCTATAACATTGAAATGACGTTACTGTGAAACGGTAAGAGACAGAGAAGAGACAAGTGGTGTGCTGGTGGGACAGGCATGGAATTTCAAATACACAATTGACTCATGAGAGTGAATTTTACAGCTGCTGCATATGTTTAACCGACGAGGCCCATTTTCATTTGGATGGATTTGTCAATAAATAAAACCGGTGATTAGGGGTTACTGAAAACCCTTCGGTGTGACTTGCAAAACCCCTGCCTTCTGAAAAAGTGTGCGTTTGGGCTCCACTATCAAGTAAAGGAATCATAAGGCCCTTTTTCATTCAGTAAACGATAATAATCTCATTCCACTACAACAATTTGTTGCCACTTTTCAGTATTGCAACTGATTTTGCAAACCTGTCTATTTGAAATTCCATACCTTTATGCCCAACACACCACATGCCTCTTCTTTATGTCTCTCAGTGTTTACTGAGTTATGTCATTTCAATGTTAGGGATTCCTTTCTGAGAAACGAGGTTGCGGGTTCGAGTCCCGTGTTAGGCATGGGTGTTTGTAAATGTATGTTGGCTTGTCTAATGACGAATGTTTCGGCGCATTATAGCCCTCGTGTTGCTGACGGCGCCAGATAATCTGAAAACAACCAACCAACCTTTCTGAAAGAACTTGTAGATATATAAATTAAATACAATTATTTACAAGTAAATTGGATTCTTACCAGATCTCTGAAAACATTTTACTTCATTTTTTTTAATATCATATTCATCCATTCGATATAAAAAAGTATTAGTCAAAAAATTCTCCCTAATTTAGGGGGGAAAAAAATATGGACTAATAATACACCTGGATTTCAAAAATGTAAACATCTCAATGGTGACTGCCCATTTCCTTATTGCATCGAATTTTATGAAGCTTGTAAAGTGTCTGCGGTTGAGGGTCAACTAGGTCCAGTAAATAATTCAGAATTGTAAAATGTGTCTGGAAACTCAGAAATCGAGATTTCCTTTGCTTTAGATGGATAACAATGAAAACTGTTGCCATAACAATTGTTAGTGAATTAAGTATTTAACATTGGTTAAAAATACTACATCGTCATTTTTAATTTTGTTCTGTTTCCAAACATATTTTTGTTTCGAATACTAAGCGGCTCATTCCTCTACTCGCTAATGCTCTTCAAATCCTCATGAGTTGCCTGTGACGTAGCCGTGCATAATCCTCATGCTACAGTAGTATTAAAAATACTTGCTCTGGTGACACTTCCTTTTCTCTCGCTTCTTCACTTACACAAGGGATGAGAAAAGGGCGAAATAGCAGAATAGAATTTTTTAATAAAATTAAATTAGTCCCATCCGAGTCGTTATTTTAACAATCCGTGTTCTTTTTTTTTAAAGTCGAATCCTGATGATCTGGCCATGTCGTGGCATAATTTATTAAAAGAAATCAATCTTTTCTTCGATACTTTTCCGCTGTTTGGCAAAATTGCATTTCTACAGTGGCTGGTTTTCTCTGGAGAGAAACAAAAAAAATTGCATATCGGATGTAAACAAAACAACTCTTTCACTTTGATGTTAAATAAATCAAAAGCTAAAGTTTGGATCGCTAATTTTCCTTATCAGCAGTTTTCCCAAACATTTCTCTGTAAATGCGAAAAATCTCATTTTTTTTTTTTAATCCAATTTAGCGCTGTGAGGCATAAAAGCGCGCGCGGCGGAAAAATGCTGAAACAGCTTCGACTATTTTTAATCCATACTTTTTTTTTTAACAGAGATAAACTTTTTACATAAGTTTTAATTACCATCTTTCAATTTTAACTTGAATGATTTTGTAGAGGTAATTTTAATAAAGGGCTTTGTCAATTTCTTTATTTCTATTTGGTCAGTACTCTATGCTAAAACTTCCAATTGACGACTATTTTCGCCATCAAGCTCATCTATTTGGAAATATTTTTTTCGTTCATATCATTGAAATATCCCAAATTTTGAAAAATTGGCTAATCTTTTATTTGCGTCCTATCCATATTTATTATCCACCTATATATATTTTTCTTTATGTGTGAGAAATTGAAAATAAAATTTTGAGCGGAATATTTTGGATTATTGAACCATCTAATCAGAAACTTGACGAATTACTAACACCTACCAATTGAGAATAACATATATCTCTTCAGAATGACAATGATATGATGAGAATTTACAGAGAACACTGTTTTAAAAATGTATTTTTTTTAGCATAAACCCGAAATTAGAGAGAGAAAAGAAGTTGAAAAAATGCAAACGTATAATATATCAACGGAAACTATAGAATAAATATTTTATAATTCAAAATTTAAAGTTTTTTTTTTATTATTTTGAGTAAAATGAACGTTTCTTAAATGTACAGTTGCTCTTATATATATATATATATATATATATATATATATATATATATATATATATATATTTGTTTTTAGGTTAAAACAAGTATGGGAACTTTTTAATTTTTAAGAAAATGTATTTAAATAAAATATATTTACAAAGAGCCTAAAATAATCTATCGAAACCCTTCATTTACTGGTGTATTCTTTTAACTAAGATTAAGAAAACTGCTTCCACTTTAAACTTGTTCCTTTATAGACTATCAGCTGCAACTTTCAACCGCTAAAATTAAAGCAACTCTTGCCCATTTGTGTAATATTGCATTACATTCGCATATATAATTAAAGTCTCAAATAAACCATATAAAACACACATCTCAGCTTTGCTATCACTCTGAAGAGAGCTCTGAAGTAATCAGAATGGCCCATGTGTTATAAACACTCAATGCAATCTATCCTTAAATTCTAAAGGCAAATGATATATTTAGTTTAATCGTCAGCTGCCTGAACCTCTGCCAGGTGGAGTGCTGAATAAATATTATATCCCAACTTGGTTTAAATATTTATCATAACTTTTCGCGCGTGATATATTTACATGCTACTGTAGTTGGGCAGCATTTGGCAATTGCAAACATCGATATAGGTAAACGATTGGATAGACTGCTTAACGCTGGGAAAATGAAGCCGGGGCCAGATCGTTGAGTGGACGAAAAATCAATATTACCGAGGATTGAAAAAAGAAATCCTTGATTGTACACAGGAGAACTGCCAATTGTAGACTTTAATTTGCAATAATGTGCAAAACAATATCTACTCTAACACTTTACAAGGTTTTCCGCATTCCCACCCAATTATAGAAGTGAACTGTGATTGGATATTTGCCCACCCATCATCATCAACCCACCGGCTCGTTTCACCCCCCTTTTCATTGCCAATGGAGCAATCCATCCAGTTGTTTATCTATATCGACGATTGCAAATCAACTTCCACTCGTTATCTTCGATACTTCTGGTTGTAACTTTCAGTTGAATGTTGATATGGGAAATCATTTCGATTAGATCCTTCCTTTGACGCATCGTATGTGTATATAGCATTTGTAATTTTTGTTTGTAAACGTTGACCTAAGATAGGAGAGAGTCTTTGTATAAGCTCTTTCAACAATAATGTAGTGTAGGAACATAAAGCTACACATTGTGTAGTAGCTCTTCTATTTATTACGATCGGCGGGAAGTATTCAACAAATCTGTGCTTCCATAGATCATTTTCATCGGCAAGTGAAGTTATTTAGATACATTTCTGCCTTCTCTTCATTTATGCAGTGCACAACTTTCCAGGTAGCACAACAGCATTGGCCAATCTCGGCAGCAAGGGTCCTGGGAGACTGGCCAATTTCAGCTGAAACTCGTACGACGTTCCGAAAAAAAAAAAAAAAAATCTTAATCCAAACGTCACAAAACATAAAATTTTGCCACCCACCCAAAATTTTGCCACTATTTTTTCTATTATATATACCATTTTTTCTATTTATATTTATATATATCCACCATTTTTTAGCCACCAAATATTTCTATTTTGAAATCGTGCATCAACATTTCAAAACTTCCAGTATATTTATATCAGCCAACATCTATAACAACGTTCGGTTTACAACGTTCCATATATAGCGATTGTTCAATATCGACCGATATTGGCAAGCGTTTTTTTGTGCTACTGGACTTAGCTTATAATCATATATCGGCAAGAATTTCTGATGTGTGTTGTATCGTTTTCAGTTCGAGCAACTTGCGTACACGTGGATGGAGCGACAGAAGCTGGGTTTCGCTTATAGTCGTCACCGGGCTCAGAACGAACGCCACGTGGTGGTGTGCAGCACAACCCTCAGATCAGACACGGTCATGGACTTCCTCAACGAGTTCTACGCACACCCATTGCTACAGGTAAGACAACTGCACTATTCTTCACTATATCTGTTTGCGTCATCATGGAGTTGCTTATAAGAATTGACTTTTGTACAACTCAACTTGTTCTGAGTTTCTGTTACGAGCTGAAAAAGTGCGAACGATAATTTTCTTTAGAATGTAAAAAAACGGTTGTTTTATATAGTTGTTCTTGTTCTAAACTTTTTGTAATAAAAGAAAGACGTGAAGGATTTTGCTCTTCGTTTCTTAAGTGTACTTGCGTTTGTTATCTTCCGTAATTTGAACCTGAAAAAGGATCCAAGTGAGATCCTACAATATCCATGCAGATGGGATCTGTGAGGAGGACCTGCTGCTGGTTGATGGGTATCCATAGAGTTCTGTATAGGGTGGAAGTCTGATTTTATATTCTCTTCAATCTCCAAAGCACATTATTACTAGAACTAAAAGTCATCAGAGTGCAAGGCAAAGCTATTTGATGGACATGACTTTCGAATTCGACTATCGTTGAGATACCGTGTGTGTTTCATACCATGTTCTTTCAAAGGGGCCGACCAAACGGTATAATGGTTAGCGTGCCAGCTTCTAGACCGCGAGGTTCTCGAGTCCCGTGTTAGGCATGGGTGTTTCTAAATGTATGTTGGCTTGTCTAATGACGAATGTTTCGGCGCATTATAGCCCTCGTGGTTGCTGACGGCGCCAGATAATCTGAAAACAACCAACCAATCTTTCAAAGGGTATACGGAACAAATAGTCCGAGAGGCGACTGCAATTTTTGGACCCCATCGAACATCATTCTGAATTTTTTATAGAGATTGGAGAAAAGTGTGTAGATTACGAATCCACTGGTCTGCCATGGCAAAAATTGCCGAAACTGATCAAAAATCGACTTGGAATGAGTTGAACTAAAATCCGATTGCCAAATATGTCATAACTTGCCAAAAATAGAACACACTTATTCGTCTGGCAACTCACTTCATTTTGATATTCAATGAGAAAAAGCGCAAACGATTTCTGATTGTTGGCTAGGAAAACATATATCTTTTAAAAGTAAGCCAAATTGGCGACATCAGTTACGTCATTAATGACGTAATATTTTTTTGCCAACTTGGCTCTCTTTTAATAGATGCTAGCAGACCGTCGCCAGATATCTGAATCGTCTGCAACCTTCTTAATTGAAAATTAAAGAGTGAGGGTTACCAAATAAAAAAAATGCTCATTATTTGGCAAGTTATGGCTCATTTGGCAATTGGATTTAGTTCAACTTATTAAAAGTTGATTTTTGACCAGTTTCGGCCATTTTTGCCACGGCAGACCAGTGGATTCGTAATCTACTCACTTTTCTCTAATTTCTATAAAAAAATCAGAATGATGTTCGATGGGGTCCAAAAATTGCCTCTCAGTCTAAAATTCATACTACGTTTCGAGATATTCATATTTGCATACAAGAAATAGCATAAATGGGGTAGAAGCTTATTTACTATGATCAGTTCATCTGTGAAATTAGGACTAATAATGATAGTGTTACTAACTTTTTAATGTGGATAGTTATAATTGTGTGTAATGTAACAGTCACCAGGTAAGCTAAAACTGTGGATAGAAAAAGAAATACTTAATCATACCAACTCATTAAAAACATAAAAATTACCCGTGTGTAAAAGCGGCCTTTTTGGGACAGCCCCAAAACTTGACAGAAATCATTCTCATCGAATTTATCTGATGTTTCAACTCGATTGAATGACGGTAAGTGGGTTAATTATCTCTTAGAAACGTTAATAGTAGCTTATTTAAAAGCGGTCATCTAGTGGCTGCCCCCAAAACTTAATACATTCCTTATCATCAACAACGAATTTATATGCCATTTTAGCTACATGGGACGACGGAAAATGAATTAATTAGCTCATCGATTGTTAATAGTAGCTTGTTTAAAAGCTGTCATCTATTTCCAGCCCCCAAAACTTGATAGAATGCGTTTTCATTGACAACGAGTCTAATTGCCTAATTTCAGCTTCATTGAATGACGGTAAGGGGTTTAAGTAGTTCTCCGAAGATTTGTGCCGACCAAACGGTATAGTGGTTAGCGTGCCAGCTTCTAGACAACGAGGTTGCGGGTTCAGAGTCCCGTGTTAGGCATGGGTGTTTGTAAATGTATGTTGGCTTGTCTAATGACGAATGTTTCGGCGCATTATAGCTCTCGTGTTGCTGACGGCGCCAGATAATCTGAATACAACCGAAGATTTGCCTTCTACAAACAAATTTTACAAATAAAGAAAACCGAAATGAATATAAATAATTTAAAAAGAAAACTCAACCCTTCATCTTTTTGAAAATAAAATGTGAAATACGCAAATTCCTTTATAATTTATAGTTGGTACTTGCTCAAATACCATCTTTTTATCCTACAAACCTCGAAACAATCGGATTAAATTAAAATATAACTTTTGAGGAAAGTCATATTAAAATGTGACAAAGAAATCTGTGCAACAATGTTATCTTATATTTGCGAATTAAAAATTACTTTTAAATAATTCAAATGTTAAAAATCCCAGAAAAATGAAACGAGCGAAGAGGAACGAATGTCATTTCAAACACGGCCTATTCGAACATCATCTTTAAAAATGAAGCATTTGCATAACGCGATATTATTCTTACATTTGTGAATGCAAGGAGAAATGAAAATGTGAATATTTCTTTTTAAGACGTTTCAATTTCTTCCCATCCCTCCCATTTGCATTTTTTAAGATGTCCAACCGTAAAAGAGAATGTGGTTTTACAATATACTTCATTTTCGAAACGTAAGTTTAAAAGCAATTTGGAATATATTACGCGAAATAATCTATCTTAAAAAAAAAGGGGGTTTTGAAACATCCAAAGCGGAAATGTTTCAGACTACTTGGAATTCGGTGCTTCGAAAGGGGAATGTTTTATAACGAGTTTAAAACGCTTTTCTTATCTATTTTATGCATTAAATTTATTGGGGGGGGTTGTTCTTAAATTACGTTAGTAGAGGTAATTATGAATTTAAACTGCGATTACGCTAATCAGAAAAACCTGTTGTCTGTTGAACAATAACATTCATCAACATTTTATATAAAGATGTTTAGATATGTTAGTTCAAAACAACTAACAAATATAAAAATATGAATTAGCTGAACATAGTTGTTGAACAGGTTTTGAAGCCAGTCGTAGCGTATGAGTTTTATCGAGTAAAGCTTGGCGTCCACTATTGCTGAGCAGAGTATAGCAGAGCAGAGCGGAGCGGATTCTCGTGCTACAATGGAAGTTGACAGACTTGTAATTGGCTCTAATCCACTCCGCTCTGCTCTGCTATACTCTGCTCAGCAATAGTGGACGCCAAGCTTTAAGACTCAATAGCATACTGCACCGTAACATTGCCACAACAAAATCTACAATTTCACCTCGTAATTTTGAACTCGCTCGCCAATACCAGATATGGCACTTTTTCTCTCCCCATTCCTGTCATACCAGCGAAAGGAAATTGACGGATTTTAAGCGCAGAAGCCACCATTAATTATACATGTCAGCATTATGAAGGTCACTTGAAAAGAATTTTTAAAATGTTAATGTAACTAAATTGTAAACTAAATGACTGAGGGTATGAGCGGTTCAAATCAATTTTTGCGAAAATAAAGGTAATCTCTGTTGGTACATTGGTTGCACTATCCGATGATTTTCAAACTTTTTAATTACGTTTTGTTAAAATCATTTCCAGTGACTTTGCTTTTATTTCGATCTAGAAATATATTTCTTTTTTCTAAATTATTGTGTTTGCAATATTTTTATTGTTAATTTCCCACTAAGCATTTATTAGATATAACGACATTTCAAAAATTGTTATAAACTTTTTTTTTTTTGCATAAGTAAGTGAATAAGTTTATAAAGATACTGAAATATATTTAAGAGTTCATCCTATCCAGCTGAAACATGGCAAAAAAACAACTTGTTGTCGATAACACTGCATTTTATTGTTACGAATTTTTGTATATTTGTAAATATTTCATAGTGTTAATTTTGTAAATAGGAACATCTATGTACATTTCGCATAAGGCAGTGCAATAGTTCGTCTTAAGTTGGCTTCCCGTCAATATGGGTCTTAACGGCGACTTATGGGTCTTATGGGCGACGGTTTTGGCGACATTTTCAGTCCCCATGTACATGTATACGACTTTTCGACTACCATCTGGAAAGTTCTCCAAATATCTACCTCTAGAAATTTCAAGAAGGTTTGATTCCTATATAAGCCGGCCAAGCGAGCGGGGGAGTTAGTTAGTCAGCTAGGTTAGTCAGAAGTTGACTGAGTTGAGTCAGTGAGTTGACTGGAATTACTGAGTTGAGATACTGAGTCTCAGTGAGCATTCAGAGAGTTCCGAAAGCGAACTGTATTGCATTGTCTTTTGCAGCGATTTTAGCAGTTGTGTTGTCAAGTTTTTAACTGCTGTTTTGTGCTATATTATTGTGATAAGAGCTGTATTGTGTCTAGAACGAGAAGTTCTTGAGTTGAAAAGGAATCTGTGAATAAATATTTGCAAGTTTTGGTCTGCTTTGGCTTCAAATCTTTCGTCCGCGCAACAATATCAAGTTTTGGGGCTGTACCGCTTTGAAGGACAAATTAACCAATTTCTTCTTGGTAGTCAAACACTTCGAAAATTCTATATGAGCTCAGAATCACTTAACCCAAAATCACTGAGCAACTGTATTTAATTTAAATTGCATACAATTTTATTTTAATTTTTTTTTAAATCCTTTACATTTACTTTGTGTTTATGTATGTTTGTCGATACTGGGAAAATCTGCGGAGGCCTAATTAGCCCCCTCGCAATCATCTAATCTGGCTGAAACTTGGCAGATAGATTCGATGCCGATTACAGTAGTGCATTCTATCAAATTTTGGAGGCTGTCACTGTTACTAAAAGTTTTACGGAATACTAGTAAACCAACTTGCCTGAATGGCGCATTATGGCCTTAGAGTAGCTTTCGCGCCATAAACCCCAAATCAACCTAAAGCCGGATTTGCACGCTACCAGTCAAGGTTCCAGTTTAGATCGCCAGTCAGTGACGTCATATGACGTCACCAGGCTACTGGTTCTAGTAAACCAAACATTTTCTATTTCCTGGCATCCGCGACTCCGATCAACCAATCACGTGCGCTCTCCCGTGATCACCGATAGACGGCGCAACGGTCACCTAGCTGACGTCACGGAACTGGCGATCTGAACTGGAGGCCCGACTGGTAGCGTGTAAATCAGGCTTTACGCAATTAGACTGAAATAGCATAGAACCGATCATTAAAGAAACTCATACTTGTTGCCAAAGTTGTTCTAATAAATAAATGATAAAATTGTTTTAATCGGAATAAATAAAAGAGATTTGCATGTGAATGTATAAATTCAAATTCATTTTTAGGGAATAAATTTTGAAACGTAGATTGCTGCAAATTTTGCTGATAGAGATGTTTTTGATATTTAAAATTAGATACAAGCACCAAGCACACGCTGACAACGGAATCAGCGCTATGTTAATGCATATAAAAGTTGGCAATACATATAAAGGTTTTATATTAAAAAATTTATTTTTATCGGTTATATTATTAATCCTTACTTTTTTTTAGTATAGAGAGATTACATTCTTATTAGAGGTCGGAAATATCGATCAAAATAAATATCGATACTATATCGTTGCATAGAAAAACATATCGATAAAATATCGATATATCGATACATGATTTTTTTGTAATTTGATTTTCGAATTTGCCAGAAACGAAGTTTTTTGGGGCAAATTTCTACTTTTCATGATTGTTTTTTTGTAAGGTGACTACTTTTTCAACTGAAATGAATCTATTACAAAAATAAATAAATTGTATTTTCGCTTAATTGGTGCAGTGATTTTAAGAAAAATTCAGATAATTTTCAATAGCTTTTAAGTGTATTATAAAATATTGAATACTGGTGCCATTTTAACTGTCTCTCAGCCAAGTTCAAACTTTAGTTTTGAAGGTTTTTGAAAAGGGAATAAAGAAAATAATAAAATAAAAAAAAAAAACACATAGAACTACAAAACGATCATCAAAAAACTAAAAATGTTTGAAAATATCGATATATCGGTGACTTTTATCGATATTTTTAACATCGATATTTTTTTTAGAAATATCGGTAAAAATATCGTCGCATCGATATATCGCCGACCTCTAATTCTTATACGTATTCATTCTACAAGATAATTAGTTTTTCGTGAAAGTAGTGCACATGACAAAGAAGGACGAAAGAAAGTTGTTTGGGGAAACTCATTTGATAGGGATAAAAACCTGCAGAGAAAAACAACACACAGTCTGGAATATAAATGCATTCCACTCCTTGTAGTATCCGTGTAAAGTTTTCGTCGAATAAGCTCCTAAGTCAAAATAAATCCCTTTCCGAGCTGTAAGTTTTTACTCTTAAATCCGGAACTCGAAACAAAGGAAAATATATTCAATTTCAAAAGATTTAAGAAATAAGCTCGGAGAAAATCTGAGCGTCATTTTGCTACTTTGCGAAACAATTTTCTCTATGTTCCATGAATAATTCGGATGAGGAGGACTTGGTAGGATTCAACAAGTTGGATTTCCGCTCTGTTTCTAGACTGAACGTCTTTTTGTACATAATTTCTAATTAACTGGACTTGGTACCCGTGAAACCATTTTTTTTTTTTTTAATTTAAGCCTTTATAATTTTTACATATTTGCAAGTGTTACTTGTCAAAAACGAAATTTTTTTTTTTAAAGTTCAGATACTACTCTAAATTTTATTTTTATTTTTTTTTTAATTTATAAAAGTTAAAATTATATCTTCTTTTTCATTTGCCGACCAAACGGTATAGTGGTTAACGTGCTAGCTTCTAGACCGCGAGGTTGCGGGTTCCCGAGTCCCGTATTAGGCATGGGTGTTCGTAAATGTATGTTGGCTTGTCAAATGACGAATGTTTCGGTGCATTATAGCCCTCGTGTTGCTGACGGAGCCAGATAATCTGAAAACAACCAACCAACCAACTTCTTTTTCATTTTTCAATATTTTTTCCCTGGTCATTTATTAAAAAAAATGCTTCTAATAATATACTCCGAATTTTAGGAATCGGATTTTGAATAAGTAAAATAGTTTTGGAGAAAAACAATAAATACTATACCTTAGGGTTGTCTAAAATATTGAAGGTTTTTCTTTTTTTTTTTGAGTCATACCCTCTTATTTTGCTCCAATGTTGTAAGAAATAAAGAAAGTAAGACCAAATTTGAAAACATTTTAGTAATATTAAGAGGCAAATCAATGCAAATGAAATTTATACATTGTCTCTTGCTATTTAATATCACTGTTGTATAATTATATTGTTTTATAATAGTTTTTATCTCGCAAAATGCCAGAAATTTCACCAAAACAAAATTTAACATTTTTCGGAATTTTGTTATTTCTGCAGTATAAAATACCCAAATGCAAATCTTTTCAGGTGTTGAGCTACCTCTAAATATTGAAATTATGGGCTCAAACTTTATAATATTTATTTTTTTATGTAAAAGGAAAATATTAAGCTGTTAGCATCATTAAAAATCGTTTAAAAAATATAATCGACCTTTTTTGGACCACTCTACTGTACCTATAGGTAAGAAAAGAAACTTCTTTTAACATTTAAATTTGTAAAAAAAAAAAATCATTTATATTTGCTGCAGCTTTAGCATTTTAAGTAAGATAGAAATTCTAAAAACATGAACTGAGAAAAAAGTATTCGAAACATCGAAGAAACAATTGCAGCTATACTAAATTCTATATAAAAAAATATAATTTTTGTGCAATGGACAATTCTCGCATTTTTTAAAAACGAGTGAAATTAGTTTATATTTTTGAAGAATTTCTTTCTGATTCCAAATATTTAAACAAAAGTTCTTTGAAAAAAATTAAGTTATTTAAATGTTAAGAAAAGAAAATGCCTCCAAACCGAGCCGAAACCAGTCCGAAAAAAATAAGCAACAAAATCCGGTTAACAAAGCCAGATAATCTGAAAAACAACCAACCAACAAACTAAACAAGATCCATACATTAGCTGTGCAGTTAAAAATATTTGCGATAAATTTTATATTCTTTCCATCAACATAAACATTCATTCTTAACATAATACAAATCTTGATTTAAACTAGTGCTCTGTTATTATAAAAAATCTATTTCAATCTATTAAAATTTTGATTTAAACTAATACAAGGTACAAAACGAAATGTGATTTTTCCTGTCATGAAAATCATAAAAATTCGACTTAAAGAGCAAGTCCTAGTTTGGATCATTCCCTATACTCGCTGTGTTACAATTTTCAAGCCCAGTGCATTTAGAAACTACTTTCTATAAAACTTTGAAATTTGGTGAGTAGGGACGAAAAAGATCACTTCATGAAATGACATAAACTAAAAACTCAAAAATATCGTCTAATATATTTTATTTCATATACGAAATCCTTACCCCAAAACATATGCAGTGGCTCCACCTGGTTTTAGTTTTTTGCTATTTTAATTTTTATTTATAATAGATCGGCATTAAATGGAAGCAATTTATATCACTTCCAAATGTCAAGGTTTCGGTAGAAAGTAGTTTCTAAATGCACTGGGCCAGAAGATTGTAACAAAACGAGTATAGGGAATTTATCCTTACTAGGACTTCTTCTTAAACTTGATACAAAGTTGATACAGAATTAGATTTAGGTGACACGAAACTAATACAAAAAAATTAGATTTTGCCTGATACGAAACTGATACAAAATCTGACTACTACGAAGTTGATACCATTGGAAAGTGAAGCTGTACCATCAGTGACTAAAGAATCCCTGTCTAAACTCATCTATATATATAAAAGAAAGTCGTGTTAGTTACACCACTTATAACTCAAGAACGGCAGAACAGATTTGGGTGAAAATTGGTATGGAGGTAGCTTAGAGCCAGGAGACGGACATAAGATACTTTTTATCCCGTTCGACAGCGTTCCCGTGTGACTTGACAACAAAACGCAAATGATAGCTATGTAATTGACGTATAATGACAGCTATGTAATGACGTATAGATGACAATTTGATATTTATAAAACTCGGTATGGTTGAAAATTTGAGTTTTGAAATAAATTTTTAGGTGAATTGAAGTGAAGTGAAGTTTAATTAATAATGTCGCGAGCAAGACGATCGAATCTTTCCCGACAAAGCCGTAATGCAAGAAGAATACGAAATACTGCAAATGAAAGGACTGAAGAAGAACAAGAAATTTTTCCGGAGAAACGGCTGGATTATGCTGCCTTAATGGTAAAGTGAAATTACCGTTGTTGACTCCGCCACATGAGCCATTGTATTCATTGCTTTGAATATTTGTTTTTAAAATAGAAGCTGGAGCTGCACTATAGACACCAGGCATATTTTATTGAGTATGTTCAACGGTGTTTTGTACGTATTAAAAAAATATATACAAAATTCTTTTAAGCAATAGCAGTAATATTATTTCTACGTTTACAAAATTTTTAATGGTTAAATTTTTCTAGCTGGCTTTTTTAACCCTTTACACTCGAGGCCACATGATTGGATGCCGCAACTCGAGAAGACCACTAGGTTTGATGCGGAAATTCGCTGCAAGGCCAATGACTGTTTAGTTTCTATGAAGCTAATCCCTAACCTCGGATTGAACCAAAAATCTCGCGAAACGTCTCAAGTTGCTGGTACCTCAGCGCGAAAAAGGCCTCGAGTGCAAAGGGTTAAAATTATGAATCTAACTTTATTTAATGAGAGTGAGTCAAAACATACATAGAATCTGGCATAGCAAAGGATTATTTAGACTCAATTTGACTTCACACTTGCAACCTAAAACGTAGATTCAGCGAAGATTAATGAAATTCACTGAAAACTTTCAAATCATTTCGACATTTGCCACCAAAGAGAAGAATGAATATAGATTCAAAATATAAAGCATCTGCGGCCAAGAGAACTAGGGCATCACCGCTGTAAAAACAGCATCAACTGGAGAATGACAGAGCTCGCTATTACAAAATGAACCAAAACATGAAACTGTTATTGTACTTTGGAAGCTGATCACCAACAACAATTAATCCGAAGAAATTCCGCGTCTATGTAACACAGAACAGATAGATATCCTTCAGCGGGTCCCCAGCAGCGCGGGGCCACACAGCTAGTTTGTTATTATAATCATGTTTTAAAAAAGAATCTCTAACCCATAAAACTCCCAAGAAAAAAAAGAGTTTTTCCGATGCACGTGCCTCTTCACACAGACGGATGATTTATGCAGAGGGCCTTTCTTTATGGATCACGGGTGCGTGCTTCGGGTAAACTTATTACCCGGGTTTTCTATGCATCTTTTTTTTTTCTTTCTATCAAGCAGCTATGAAAAGGCTGCAGGGGTAGTAGACTTAAGTTGCGTACCAGAATGTGCTATTAGAAAGGCTGTGTGTGTTGAGGATGCTCGTTATATTACAGTATACGGTAACTTGTAATAATTTTAAAATTTGTAAATAATATATTTATTTCTTAAATTGTGGTATCAAAAGTTTCTTATGTCTAAAGAACTTTAGTTATAGATTTTATTTATCAAAAATAGTTTTATATACTTATATATTTTGTGTACAACTAAAAATCTTTGGTTAGAGATTTTATCCTACATCAAAACTTTTTTTTTTAACTGGGGGGTGTGGAACATCGCACAACTTTCAATTACTCTATATAATATTGATAATTTCAGAAAAATTTGACATAGTGTTAAGTAGCATTTACACATTTTCTCTCATTTGGATAAAAATGGCCAGCTTGGCGTTATTTTTGGTAATCATTTTTACATAAGTGGGAAAAAAAGAAAAAAAAAACTTTTCTAAAATGGTGATTTTGGCGATATACCGTGCGATAATCGTTATATTATGAGTTAATATAAATGAAACTGAGAAGAGAAGGAAAAACGATGGTTAATGTGGTATGCTTAAGGAAAGAAAACTGTGTTGAAGACGTTCGTTTTTCAACTTCTTACGCCATTAAAGCATTTTTACTGGAATTTCGGTGGTGGGGATGTTTAGAACACCTTAAGAGGTATTACCACAGCGATTTTGCACTGAATCGTTTGAGCCGTTTTTTAGCCAATTACTGAAAAATATTTTTTTTCCAATGGCAGCTACTTTACGCGCATGCCCGATTTTGACGAAAACCCTAATAGTTGGTCCCATGGTTACCACCAACCAGCACACCAAATTTGAACATCGTTGTTCAATTGGTTCGGGAGTTATGCTGACCACAGACACACATACACACTCGCACAGAGAGACATTTTTTTTTATATCACTTTTTTGAAATCAGGATGCTCCAAAACGTGGAGAAATGCAAAAAAAATCGATTTTTTTTATGGCCAAATGCCATACTTTTATTACTCTATGTATACATATGGGTGACGGAAGGTGAAAAGTTGAGATTAGTCGGTACCCCTTATACCGGTAATATTAATTTGGCATATTTGATGTACCTTTTTCTCAGAAAGTAATTGGAATAGAAACCTAATTCTTTTTCAGTGCATTTAACAGACACACTTGTTTTTCTACTGAAGTTAGCTTTTGATTGTAATTCGTTTAACCTTTTTAAATGAATTATCTTGAAAGTCACTCAAATTTGTTATAAGTCACAAGTTGTTGTTTTTTGGGTTTTTTTGCAGAAATAAGCCAAAACAAAAATTGTTTTTAAAATGACAACAAATTCCCACTTCAGTATATATACAGATACATAAAAGGAATGCGTGATAAAAAAAAAAATTATGTAGATAGTTCTTGCAATTTCTGAGAAAAAGGTACATGAACATTGAAAAATGTTGTTTGGAGAAAAACTCATTTTAAAAAAAACTTTTCCGACACTATACTAAACTTCAACTTAACTAGACATCACTTAGACGATAGATCGTCACAGTGCTCATTGGTATTTAATCCATTTTGGCGGCGTGAAAGCATAATGTTCGCCAAACCACAACCCTGTAGAGAACAAAAGGCTATTAAGGTTTGGCGAGAATTATGTCTTCACTCCGCCAAAATGGATTAAATACCTATGAGCACTCTGACGATCTACCGTCTAAGTGATGTCTAGTTAAGTTGAAGTTTAGTATAATAGTTACTAATTTTGTCTTTAAAAAAATTATAAAAAATTATTCTAGTTGAGGTATCCTTGAGCTGCCCGAGACACAGTAGCAAAAAAAAAAAAAAAATGGACAGATATTTTGTTTCAATTGATGGTAACGCACTTAAGCCTTTTAATTAGATTCGCCGTAAGAAATTGGCACTTTTCGGTTCATCGGGAGCAAACAAACAGTCGCTAAATAAGCTAAAAATCGCCAAATAATCAAGATCTAAAACCTAGTCCAAAAAACAAAAACAAAAAAAAGTGTGTGGGGGGGGGGTATTGGCGCCCCCCTAACTGAAAAGTACTTTACTCTGACTTTTAGTTGTCAAAAGCTTAGTGAATAAGTAATAACATCGTATTACAGGCAGCGTATACCTACTACAAGCAGAAATGTCGAAGAGACTTGTGTTTCCTAACATACACTACATTGTTCCTTCACCTAACTTCCTATACCACGAATATCACCAATAATATCTGATGAACTGATGATATAGTACAACCGTCTTTCAAGATTGGTAAAACTTCCGAGTACGGTACGGATTTCGCTCCAAGAATTGTTTACATAAATCCGTGCCGCCGACCAAACGGTATAGTGGTTAGCGTGCTAGCTTCTAGACCGCGAGGTTGCGGGTTCCCGAGTCCCGTGTTAGGCATGGGTGCTTGTAAATGTATGTTGGCTTGTCTAATGACGAATGTTTCGGCGCATTATAGCCCTAGTGTTGTTGACGGAGCCAGATAATCTGAAAACAACCAACCATAAATCCGTGCCAAATTATGGCAACCATAGGCAGTTCACTTGTTTAAAAAAAATGACGGCGGCTGCCATTTGTTGACGAAAATCACCTTGGCGCTGAATCCCCACTCGGAATTTTAACTTCACCTAAAAATTAAGCTTCTCTTAATTGATATTTTTAAACCACATTTCTCAATTCAATCTATTTATATGTATGTGCAAAGTTAAAATTCTATTTCGTGAAGAGTACCTCTCCAACAGAAGAATTGAAAAGATCCAGCAACTGGTTTTCTAAAAGCCTTTATAATCCTTTTTATTTACTCAGCTTGGCACATTTTTCAAACGTGCGGAGAAAAGAGTAAGCAAGTGTGACATGAATGATTTTATTCTGCAGGTACGAAGAAATTTCGCTTTTGAAAGATTATTTTATTCATGGAGTAGAGTGACTTGCTGTCCTGCTTTCTTAAACGAAGAATTTATTCCTGTGATATGGTTATGTTATAAAATGGTTTAATAACAAGAAGAAAAAATATGTAAAGGGATATTTGATGACACTTAATATGAAACTGGATGAAATCCTGTCGCTGATTTCTGAAATATAAAGAGTTTTTACAAAACTTGTATACCATATTTTAAAGCATTTTTTTTCGGTTTCATTTTACAAGAACTTTTAAATAAAATGTCCAAAAGATATATCCTAAGAGTATATGTATAGTGACGTACTTATATGCTTGGTATTTTGTATGCTCACCCAAAACATATACTTAAACTCGAAAAGCTCGTAACAGCATTTCAGTTGTTATTAGTGTCAAAGACTAAAAAAATTATTTAGATAAACTTTACACTCGTACTAAAACTGGAGTTGTGGAACATCGCATAACTTTCAAATACACTATATTACTGATAAAGATTCGTGCCATTTACCGTTTTTATATTTCCATCATTCGTTTAGAAAAAATGGCCAGCATGGCGATATTTTTTACGATAATTTTTAAATGGGTCTTACAAAAATGGAACTCCGCCAAAATGGTGATTTTGGCAAAAAATACTTTTCGATAATTCTTATATTATTCTTTCTTATAAGTGAAACTGAGGAGAGGAGAAAAAGCTATCATTGATGGGCTATGTTCAAGCAAAGAGAACTCTGTGTTGAAGGCATTCGTTTTTCAACATTTACATTTTACCCCATTAAAGCATTTTTAGTTAAATTTCGATGGGGATGTTTAGAACACTTTACGAGGCATTACCACAGAGATTTTGATCAAAATCGGTAGAGTCGTTTTTTAGCTATCATTGAAAAACATTATTTTTTCATTGGCAGCTACCTTATGCGCATGCGCGATTTTGACGAAAACCTTAATGATAGGTCCCATGGCAACCACCTACTCGCACACCAAATTTGAACATAGTAGGTCAATTTGTTCGGGAGTTATGCTGCCCACAGACATTTTTTCTAGATCACTTTTTTGAAATCGGTATGTTCCAAAACGTAGAGAAATGCAAAAAAAAAAAATTGAATTTTTTTTTTTGACCAAATCCTATACTTTCAATTCACTAAAGTTCATTACATACGGGTAATGGAAAGTAAAAATTCGAATCCCTGTTGTTAACGCGCTTACATACGACCCCAAAATTAGTTTCCTTTTCAAATCCTTCATTTTAAACTCGATATTGCTTGTGTGTGGGTGTATTATTTCATAAGTTAATCCGCGGAGGGATAATTAACCTACTTCCCGCTATCCATTGGAGCTGAAATTTGACAGATTGATTCATTTTTGGTAAGAATGAACTTAATGAATTTTGTCACTAAACGGCTGTCACTAAAAGGCTGCTTTTACTCACGTTTCTGATGTTGTCCGTCAGATCCGAAATACGAAGCCAATACAATTGTTGATACTTAATGGCTGAAACCATTCCCCTTTAAGAAAGATACCCCCCACGAAAAATAATGTTATTAAAGGAACTAATGTTTTCTTCGTAGTGGTCAAACGTTATAAATACACTATGTGACCTCAATATAATTGAAATAAGTTGCAAGCTAACATAAAAATTAGGAATGAATATAAAGGATTTGTAGTAATTTTTAAATCTTTTATATTAACTTCAAGTGTGTGTGTGTGTGTGTGTGTGTTTCACTCCTGGGGGCAATTCTGAGGAGGCCTAATTAACCGTAATCCAATCCTTTGCCACAATCCAATCGAGCTGAAACTTGACAGTTAGACTCGATGTCGATTACAATGCATTCTATCAAATTTTGGGGGCTGTCACTATCTCTAAAATATCGCTTTTACGGAATACTTATAAACAGACTTGCCGTCATGCAATTTTTCTGAAGTCGCATTTAACCGATCATGGAAGAAACTTTTTACTGTGGCCAAAATTGTTTCAATCAGAATAAATAAAAGATAATTGGACGTGAATGCATAAATTCATTATGGAGAAAAGTTCAGTAAATTTAACTTGGAGAGTTGTGTAGTAATGCTATAAGTGAAAGAATTTTAACCGATCATTGAAGAAACTCTTCCATGTTGCCAAAATTGTTTTAATAAAAAAAAAAAAAAATTATTTTATTCATTATAAATAAAAGACATTTGGGTGTGAATGCATAAATTTACATTCCTTTTTAACGAATAAATTTCGAAAAGTAGTTTACCTCATACATTGCCGAAAGATATGTTTTTAATTTTTAAAGTTAAATGACAAACACCAAGCAAACGCTGACAACAGAAACGGTGTTATGTTAATTAATATAAAAATTGGCATTGAATATAAAGGATGTATTGAAACTTGGTTTTTATGGGTTATATTATTTATTTTCTTGTTAGGATTATTACGTTGTGCTGCTGTCACCGTGCGAGTTGGATGCTACAATGAAAATGATACTTCAGATTCCGATGTGGGCTCAGAGGGTCATCTATATTCAAGGGTCAGCTCTAAAAGACTTGGATCTGGCCAGAGCAAGGTGATGACACATTTCGAAATGTTGTTACCGTTTATTTTTTGTCAATCCTTCTTAACCTTTATTTACTGGGCGGGACTTAAAAATCCCATCACTATTTCCCACGCTACTGTATAAATTTAAATGCTTTGAGACCCATTAAGGGGTCTCGTCCACTTCTATGAAGTTTGTTTCTTCTATTGTTGGATATCAGCACAACCTTATTTCTCATTACACACAAACACGAGGAAGATTTCAAATCTTCCAGATATCCACGTTGGTCTTGCATCGTCTAACGCACTTACCTCTAGCAAGCTTCCATATAGAAATAAGTTTGTGCTGCCATCCAACAACGAAAGAGAGAACTCAGTGGAAGTGGATTTCAAAGTCCCAATGAGTCATAGCCGACCTTACGGTATAGTGGTTAGCGTGCTAGCTTCTAGAACGCGAGGTTGCTGGTTCCGAGTCCCGCGTGAGGCATGGGTGTTTGTAAATGTATGTTGGCTTGTCTAATGACGAATGTTTCGGCGCATTATAGCCCTCGTGTTGCTGACGGCGTCAGATAATCTGAAAACTACTAACCAACCCAATGAGTCACAAAGCGCTTAAATTAAGATAGTACGATGAGAAAACTGATGGGAAGTCCCGTTAGTAAACAAAGGGTTAAGATGTAATTATATATTTGCATGTCTTTCAATTTTTTTTTTATAAACAGGTAAAGGTAAATTAACTTGTTTCAAGTAAAATAGCTGATAAGAATCGTTGATTCAAGTTAATTTTATAAAAAAAGGAAATTTTTTAAAAACAAATCATAATTCAAATGAGAGGTCTACTTCTTCTCTTCATTTCATTTTCTTTTCCTGATCAATTTGACTGAGGTTCAAGACATCTAATAGCTAATGCAAATTTTATTCTCAAATCATTTTTCAAAAATATTATATCACACTTCAGTTATCAATGTTTAAATGAAGTTTCACGTGCCAGAAAAACACGATTTTTTTTTAGATAATGCGTTTAAAATATCCAAATTTATTTTCAGAACAAAATAGTACTTCAAACTAATAAAATAACTCACTGGCCTTCAGATGATGCAAAAATTACATCTAGAGATCATTTTAAAGCAGAAAAACTATAAACACATTTTATTAATTTTTGCGATATTTCAAGTGTGTATGTACTTCACAAAAAAATTCCCGCAAATTCTTTAATACTCAAATCAAAGTTTTGTTGCAATTTGTACAAAATAATAACATTTATAACATAACATTATAAAATAAAAACTGTTAATCAAATCATTCTGTATAATTTTGATTAAAAAAAAAAAAAAAACATAAAACATATCCCTCGTTTTGGCCTCTAAATGTAAGTTTTTGTTTACTTAAAAACAATACTGCTATGATGAGTAATTGCATGAAGCGTCTATTCAAAAAAGCTAACTTTTTATTTAATCCCCACTATATCCAGCAACTATTCCAAGCGCTCTACTTAATTCTGACAAACATGGCGAAATAAAACAAATTTTGTAAATAAACATGAAAAAAGTTCATATTTTGCTTTTATGTAAGGTTGGTCCCACGGTTGGAACAAGGACCCTCCATGTTTCAAAATGACAAAGCAGCCGAAGTAGGATTAAATTCCTGACTTGGGGCAGCCCCGCTAATACATTACGCGGAGAGAAGGCTCTACTGCTTTCCATTGGTTAGCATGGTAACCTTCGCCACCTGAAACGCGTTTCAGGAACACACGGCTGCTGTTCGGAGGAATATCACTTTGATTGGAAGCGGTGCTTTTTTTTCCCCCCGTGAATTTTTCAGACAAGATTGGTGTTTATCGGATTTTTTTTTTTTTTTTTTTTTACCGTAGAAATTGGATCTTCATTTTTGAAAACTGTAAAATATATAATTTTAGTTTTGGTCTAATAAATTTAGATGCAGCCCGGCTGTACTGGCTGTAGTGCACGAGCCACCACTGGACAGACGGGGGAGCTTGTTGTGCCAACAGAGTGCAAAAACGATGGAGTGATGCTCGCTCTAGGTTTTTAATGCATTTTGAAAACTTAAAAAAAAAAAAAAAAGTGGAGAATGTCTAAAATTTATAGGAAAAAGATTACCATGTAATTTTGGATTTTAAATTACGAATGTTAACTATAAAGTAAAATGCCATTAATTAGCACGCAATGAGGAATTCCAATTGACTTTTTTTTTGAAGATGAAGACACGATTACCAAGAAAAACGTAAAACAGTGATTTCCATGTATATTCTAGCCAGTAGCGTAACTGGTCGGCAGGGGCATTAGGGGGTGGACGGGACGACACGGTCGTAAACAGGTGTCATGAGAAGATTGGAAAGTCCGTGTTGATACTCAAGCATCGTTCCAAAATGCACGATATTTTTAAAAATAAGTCGGTCAAAACTATCACAAAACATATTTTTTTACCCCTTCGTCCTTTCTTACAACACTACATTTCAATTTTAAAACTCTGCATCAACAAACATGTAAAACATCCAGTATATTTTACCAAGCAATGGGCGAGATTGGTGGCCAATATCCTTAGCAACGGCCAGTCTACAACGGTCCACATCGGGATCGACCAGTGTCGAGTCTATATTGGCCGGCGAATTTGTCGGACTGGCTTTAAATTATTTATTCGGACGGAAAATTAATCTATAGCTTTTAATTAACCTTTCATTTGTGAAATCATATTTACATTTTTAAAAAGATTAAGGTTAGAACACACACTTTGATAGCATTGCACCAGAGTGTGTGCATTCTCTTTGCAATCTCCTACTGCATGCAATATCCTGTCGGCGCCCTTCAGTTTTCGCATGTGGCACTTAAATGGTTCGCATTGTAATTTAAATTCTTCTAGACCCATCGGGGCTTTGAAATCCACTTTATATGAAGTTCGCTCTTCAATTGTCGGATACCAAATAATTTTGTTTGGTACCTAAAATTCCGAAATTGCGATATTTTAAACAACTGAAATTACATTAACTTATAAAACCTACAGAAATTTAACGAGAAAATCATAGCAGAATCTTGAAAATGTGTGTGTGTGGGAGAGTAATGAACCCTTATATATGCTCTCTGTCAAATTGTAGAGTCCTGCTGTAATTAGTTTTTTTTTATCAAAATTTTCATACCATGACTTAAAAGTTCAATGATTTTTCACATTTAGAGAATTTTAATTAAAGTCATTATAGGAAAATGTAGCCAATTAATTACCATAATTTTCAAAAGCTTTCTGGCATATTTCGTACTTATATATAGTAGAACCTTGAGGCGAAGTTTTTAAACGGCCACGAAATTTTATCTGTGACAAAAATTGGTTAAATTATTTGTTTTTAACTTTAACTCACAAAGTTACAGAAGGAATATGATGTCTTCTGGCAAAATTATTACTTATATAAATACACAGTGAAGTCTAAAGTAGAAATTATAAAACGGCCATGAAATGGGATCTGGGCCACAATTGGTAATAATGGCAATGACATTGAAATTTTAAAATATTAAATTTTTTTTAAGTGTTTTATTGTACTTAAAATATTCATTGACAGTGACTTTCATAGTGCTGGCCATCATTTGGTGTAATAAGTAATTTCTGGTACTTAAAATTCAGAAAATCAAAATAGTGCTTTATTTGCGTTAACTAAGCGATATTTTCAGGGATGAGAATCTTCCGCGTTTCCGCGATTTTCCGCGTTTTGTGTTTTTTTTTTCAAGTTTTATTCCACTTTTTAGTAATTCAGTAATTTCCGCGTTTTTCTAGCGTAATTTTGGTCATTTTGAAAAATAGGACGTAATTACTTGTGCAAATTAAAGTTTGTTTAATCAGTGTCTACCGGTCAGGAAAGTCACGAAAAAGTCGCGAAATCAAAAAACGGTCAAGAAAGTCACGAAAAAGTCAAGAAATCAGAGCAGAGGTCACGAAATTTTCACGCCGATTGCAAAACTGAAAAATTCGGAAATTCCCTCAGAAAAATCGACAAAAAATTCGCCATCAATCAATTGCTGAAAAAGACAATTTTTTTCCCAAAATAACGCGAAATTTTATGAACGTATAGCGTTTATTGCAACCATTCTTTTCTCTAAAACCGGCCTTATCGGCCCGTCATGTAAGCGGCAGAACTTTTTTTTTTTTAATTTATAAATACTCGGGATTCCATAGTTTATTTTTGTTAAATGTAGTCTAACTTTGAATGTTAAATATAGTTTGTGGAGTTTAAATATTCGTAGAACTATAATGTGTGGAGCACTTTTGCGGTATGCAAGTGTGAACTTGCTATACAGGATCGACAGGCGAAGTGTGAAGGGAGGAGTTTCGTAACTTTTTCTAGTTGTATTTTCGACACGAAAAGTTACGATAAAAATCTGCGAATCGGCAAGAACATTTTATTAACTTATTTATAAAATATTAATCAGCAAGAATCACGAAAAAAAAAAATATGATAGGTGAAAAAATTCCCCTAAAACTTTTGCCGATCGCTAGGCCTAACAGCACTTGTTAGTGTTTTTTTTTATAACACTACATCGTAATTTTTAATTGAGTTGCCGTTATTATAGCAATAAATTACTGTACTAAAATTACTTATGTAATAAATTGTGCGTTTTTTTTCTTCTTAAAGGTCGTTTATTTCACGTGGAATAAGAACCTACGATGCAACGTCACTTCGATTATTTTAAGGACTTCCCGCACTTTTGAATCTCGGAGCAAATTCAAAAATTCATCTCGGAATATTTTATTCTATTAAAGATTATTTTATTTAATGTACTTTTTGCTTTAAAGTATTAACTTAAGTTCATAAATAATTATTGGAAAGCAACGATACAGTGGAGTCGAACGGACTTCCGGTTTTCTTCAAATCGCGGCATGATTACCACGCTTTCGCCGAAAGTCAGTTGCTATCCCTTTTAAGACATTTTTTTTTTTTTTTTTTTTTTTTTTTTTTTTAAATCTTCATTCCCTAGCATATAAGTTGAACCCCTACTTTTTAGTAAACATTTTGGCCCACATTCTCGACTTTCATGCGAGTATATATACGGTATATTGTCAGGAAATATAAATGGACAACCTTGTTGGATCTCAAACCTATTGTTGGTTGTTGATGTACTTTTTGAGAAAATTGGATGGAATCCGATATAGATCTAGCCAAGTGGTTAATGCCTGTCTTACTGGCCAAATATAAAGGATATTGAATATTTTGCATATCAAAATTTGATGTCAGTCATTGTGAAATGGGGTTGGTGAAATCTCATCAAAAATTCATAAAGACTTAGCCTGTGTAATTTTAACAGGCAAGCAAAGAATAATTAATTTTCACTCTTTTTCATCACATGTAATTCCATCCAACAATGTAACTAATAGCATCCTATTACCATCCCAAGAATATGTTATTGTTGCTGAAGCAAGCAAACAATGTGAAGCAACTGTAAACTTTTTGACTTTGTCAGTTCATATATTATGAGTTCTTTTTATCATTAATGAACAAGTTATATGGGCATTATAATTTGTCACACTTCTTACAGAAGCATATGTAAAGGAAGTTAATAGTTTGCTGTTATATTCCTATAGGAGGAGAAAGTTCAGTCATTAGATATTGAGATTGCTAAAATGAAAAAAATAAATAAAATATGCTGAAATTGGTGTGGCTTAGTGTTATCATTCACAATACTAAATTTTATGATATAATGCTTTATTGTTCTTGCTATTTTCTTTCACGTGGATTTCTCTAATTTTCTAGTGTGATTAAAACAGAATTTTAAGCATTTCAGTGAGGGTTTTTTTGAGAAAATTAATGCAGCAACCATTGTTAATATGTTGTATTGCATCTCTGATTGTTTTCTTTTTAAAAGTATTACATTTTTGTGGTTTGCCTTTGAATTTTTTTTGATTATTTAAACGGTTGCAAAATTTTCTGATAAGGTCAAGAATTTTTCTTCTGAGGTTAAGAAAAGTCAAGAAATTGTATTTGACAAAGTTGGTAGACACCCTGTTAATGTTTTAATTTCAATGCCTTTTTCTTGTTTTTTTTTTCTATCTGTAATTTGCTGAACATTGTGTACTTTGGTTACATATATATCCTTTTATAATTTGATATGTGACTTTTATAAAGTGGTACATAACTTTATTTCAACTATATCAATTTGGTTGAATGGGAATGATCATTGGGTAATTAGGAATATGTATGAGATCTTTGTATACACACATTTTTTTAAATTATATGTAGCACTTTGTACATTAGTTTTATAATGATTTAATTTGCAGTTTGTATGTATTATCATGACAGTTCCTTCATATAAAAATTTTGTACCTTGACATCCTCAGCAACTTGCATCATGCCCGTTCACAAGGAGTGTTGGGTTTTGCTATTGCAAAATCCGGTGTCGCGTGTATTTAGTTTTTTAAATTTTGGATTTCCTCTTTTTTGAAATTTTGCATTCTCATCCCTGTATTTTAAACAACTGAAATTACATAAACTTACAAAATCTAAGGAAATTTAACGAACAAATCATAGCAGAATCTTGAAAATTTAAGTAGGGGAAGGGGGTAAAGAAGTAATGTACTCTTATATATCCTCTGTGTCAAATTGTAGAGTTCTGCTAAGATTAGTTTGTTTTTTTTTAATTAAATTTTTCATACCATGACTTTGAGATTCAATGATTCCTAGCCCTTTGAAAATTTTAATTCATAAAGTTGTCATACGTCAATTGGCAAATTTAGAATTTACATATAGTGGATTATTTAGTGGAAATTTTATCTTGGGCAAAATTGGACAAATTGCTAAAAAATTTAAATTTTAAGCAAAGTTTGGGAAAGTTAAAAAAAAAAAAAAATTACGTTAGGAATATGACGTAGTTTGGCGAAATTAATACTTATACATAGTAAAATCTTGAGTAGAAATTATAGAATAGCCTAATAATTAGTGCTGGTTCAAAATTGGTAATAATGGCAATGACATTAAAATTCTGAAATTTGTAATTTTCAAAAGTTTTTGCCATTTGAATATTTATTAACACTGCCCTATAACAAGCCATTTTTCAGTGTAAAAAATAATTTGTTGGTACCAAAAACTCCTAAATTCAAAATAGTGCCTTATTTGAGTTAATTTAGCGATATTTTGATATTTTTAAGAACTGAAATTACATCAACTTGCATAACCTACAGAAACTTAACAAAAAAAAATCATAGCAGAACTTTGCTTAACATTTATTAACTATTTGGACAATTTTTGCCAAGATAAAATTTCATGGCTGCTTTAAAATTTCGTCTCAAGATTTCAGTATATTTGACAACATTTTCCTACTGTAACTTCTTGAATTAAAATTCTCCAAGTGCGAAAATCTTTAAATTTCTAAATTATGTTATGAACATTTAAGTTAAAAAAAAAAAAAAACTAATTGAAGTAGGACTCTAAATGACGCATATATGAGTACATGATTTCTCTCACAAATTCTGAAGATTCTGCTATAATTTGTTCGTTATAATTCTCTAGGCTTTGCAAGTTAATATAATTTAATTTGTTAAAATATTGTTTATTTAACCCAAATGAGGCACTATTTTGAATGTCACAATTTTATACATATTCTTTGAAATCATATACATATTCTTTGAAATCATTGATGTACTACTTGTATGACTTTAGCGGAACATAAAATCAAAGAATAAGTTATGTTGAAAGGGGCAGAGAAGTTGAAAGAGGTTTCATTACAAATTTCCAACAATAAAATATATTAGTAATTTATTTTTTTTTGTAGTTATTCAAATTTAGTTCTTGGGAACTTTTGTCTTTTTAATGTTTTAAAGCAGACTTTCTTAAAAATATAATTTACATATTTTAAGTTCATGTACTGACATTTATATGTTTAAAACTCTTCCATTTTTAAAAATTGCTTCACTTTTTCAACAAGCAATTACTTATAAATAATGAAAAGTTTCACCCACACTAACACACTGATGTACCTAACAATCATTCGGGATCTTAATAGTAAACTTCAACAATGTAGATAAATTTCTTTGTTGTAAACAATGAAGGTTAATTTGTAGAAAAAGAAATTGTCTTCTTGCATAAAGTGCAGTGATATTTGTACAAGCAAGTTTTTGATTGCTATAATTTGATTGGATTTGATTCGATTGATTATTTGCTTAGATATTAAAAGTGAGCTATGGCTTGCGAGGAGGAGATGGAGTGGTTGGACGATACTCCCTTTTGGGAGGTTGAGGTGGTCCTCGATCCAGAGGAGCCCATGGACTGGGAGGAGACAAGCTCAACTTCAGAAGAGAATGAAGAGGAAGCCCAAGCTGAAGACGACCAAGAAGTCGATCACAGCTTGGACTTCTTCTGCATCCTCCACCATTATTTTATGAAGTTGATCGGTCCCCCAGAACCTGAGCTCCTCCGACGAGGTCCCTCAATGTGAGGTAAAAAAAAATAACATCAAAAACATCAAGTGGGCGGGTGGGTGGCATATAAAAAAACTTTCAAATTTGGTTTCGCAAATCTGTATAAACGTGTTGCATTCCAACATCGTCGTATGACTGGTACCAACCACTCCGAATTTTTCTCTCAAAACATACCTATTAACAAAAAATGATACAAAAACAAAATAAACGTACAAATTAATATAAAAACAAAATAAAAGTACAAATACATATCAAAACAAATAAATGTACAAATTTAATATCAAAATTATTCATTGCACAAGTGCGTGGCGTAAAAAAGCCCCTCAAATTCTATCTCGCATGTCTTTATAAACGTTTCTAACATCGTTAAGATGGTCGAAGTGCAAACGTAAGCACTAATTTACCGAATGTGTGGAACATCGCACAACTTTCAATTTCACTATAATATTGGCCATTGCATTAAAAATTGATATTTTCATTCATTTTTATAAAAATGGCCAGTTTGGCGAAATTTTTGTCATTTTTTTTTACAAAGGCAAAAAAAAAAAAAAAAAAAAAAACACAAAGAGCGAAATTGGCGATGTTATTCGATAAAAAATATAATGTCTTTTCTTATGCGTGAAACAGAAAAAAATTCAATCGTTGATGGGTGTTTCTCAAGGAGAGAGGAACTCTGTGTTAACAACACTCGTTTTTCAACTTATTGCGCTTTTATCTCGTTTCTAAGAGAAATTTGGAAGTGGGGACTGTTTGAACACTTAAGAGACATTATCATACAGATTTTAATCAAAATCGTTAGAGCCGTTTTTTAGCAATTGACGAAAAATATTTTTTAGTGATTTTTCATGATTTCAAACTTATGCACATGCGCAATTTTGACGAAAAGCTTTTTTTTTTACGCCATTAAATCATTTTTACGGAAATTTCGGAGGAGGGCATGTTTAGAACACCTTAAGAGGCATTACCACAGCGATTTTAATCAAAATCGTTAGAGCCGTTTTTTAGCAATCATTGAAAAACGTGATTTTTTCAATGGCAGCTACCTCGTGCGCATGAGCGATTTTGACGATAACTTTAATGGTAAGTCCCATGACCACCACTAACCCGCACACCAAATTTGAATATCGTAGGTCAATTTGTTCGAGAGTTATGCTGACCATGTACACGCAGATACATATAAAAACATAGACATTTTTTCTAGACAACTTTTAAGAAATCGGGGTGTTCCAAAACGTGGAGAAATGCAATTTTCGTAGATGAAAAAGAACGTGGATTGGGATGTTCGAATTTTATATATTAGAAAAAAGACAGATTTAAACATAAAGCTGTGTGCTATTGTAAAAGAAAAATGTTTCACAATAATTCTCAGTTAAAAGCCAAAAGAGGGAGTTGAGAAATAATCACACATTAAGTTATAGTTTTTTTTTTTTTTTTTTTTTTTTTTTTAACTTTAAATTACCCATATGTACAAATAGGGTAATGAAAGTATAATATTGGGTTTAAAAAAAAAAAAAATCTCCACAAAAAAATTGATTTCAAAAAAGTGATCTAGAAAAAATATCTGTGTGTACGTGGGCAGCCAGAGCAAAATGACCTACGATGTTGAAATTTGATGTGAGGACTGGTGATGGCACAGGGACCTACCATTAGGGGTTTCGTCAAAATTGCCGATCGGTATACAGTAGCTGCCATTGAAAAAATCATGTTTTTCTGTAATTGCCAAGAAAAGGTCCCAACGATTTTGTTTAAAATCCCTGTTGTAACTAATTTCATTGTGCTAAACTATTGCATTTAACACAGAGTTCTCTTTCCTCTAGAGCATACCTCATCGTTTTTTCTTCTCTTCTGAGTAAGTTATTTTTTTTTCTATAATAAAAGACCCATACAAGAATTATAGAAAAAAAATATTGCCCAACTGGTCATTTTTGCTAAATGAATGATGAAAATATCAAAATGACACAAATCCACGTCAGTATTATAGAGTAATTGAAAGTTTTACGATGTTCCACACCCTTAGTTTTAATATAGAGACTAGGGGGCTCCTCACCCTGCTCGCTGACGTTCGCCAACCCCCAGGGATTTGCTACGCAATTCCCATAGGTTCGCTTCGCTCGCTTCAAAGTGAGGTATTTAAAACATACCCTAGCAAAAAGCTATTTCAGTTGCATAATTAAGAAAAATGTTAGAGAGAGGTATTGTACCATGAAACAGAAATAATTGTAATATTTATGATTAGCCATAATTCTTGCAACATCATTATCCTACTGCTTATGTGAGAAGCGTTTTCATGTACATATCTAAAAAATATCTGGTATTTCAATGAACAATTCAAATATACGGATTTGTTTCGCATGAAGACCCAATATAATTAAAATTGCACGTCAAAATTTCTTTACGCAGCAATATAAGGTATTATAAATTTTCATACTCTTTTTTTGGGGGGAACAGAAGCAGTATAGGAGACCCCATTCTCAACTCTTCCCGGTTTGAACTGATGGGATTGGCGCTTTTTTTTACACTTCTGGCTACCCTTCCTTCCTACACGATGTCCCGAGGGTTTCAATCTCTCAACCCTTGCAGGTTTGGCGGTTATAATTTGTTTTGGCTCAACAATTCAGTGTTTGAACGGGTACTGTAAACAACCAAAACACAATTGGCGACTTTTTCTTGGCGCTTTCTTTTAGTCACCAAGCAAAAAGTCGCCAATGGGGTCCTATACTGCTTCTATACCCTTTTGGCGATACTTAAAAAAATAATACAGTATAAGTCCAATTACCCAGCATTCAATCAGCCGAAAAGCTCAATCGACCATAGTTTTTTTTAAAATCAAGCTTGGCGAGAATAATTTTAATTTCATTTGAGATTTCGAAGTGGGGCGGGGGGGGGGGGTATTTTTTATTTTGATAATTTTTAAGTAATGTAATTGCGTAATGGCTGAATTGGCATTCGTTAAAAATAAATATCGGCTCAAATTTATTATTCGGTCCCTCTTGGTGACTTTTTGAAAGTTTGTGATTTGGTGCCGGATGTGGCAATCCCTCGACTTGGTTTTCCGAAAACCCTAGTGACCGTTTGGATTTGACAACACGCCGTTTTAACGCCCTTTTGGTTTTAGCAACACAGCCTTTCAACTTTATTCTTATTTTGGCTACTTTTTTTAAAAGTCACCGAAAGGCACCGTACGGTAATTCATAACCTGAAGGAATATATTATTATAAAAAATTATTTTTTTAAAAAATTGGGATTTATCCCGAATGCTTAAATTCTTATTCAATCTACGCCGACCAAACGGTATAGAGTGGTTAGCGTGCTAGCTTCTAGACCGCGAGGTTGCGGGTTCCGAGTCCCGTGTTAGGCATGGGTGTTTGTAAATGTATGTTGGCTTGTCTAATGACGAATGTTGCGGCGCATTATAGCCCTCGTGTTGCTGACGGCGCCAGATAATCTGAAAATAACCAACCAACTTATTCAATCTACTGTGAATTTTTAGCATAGAAACCTTAATATTCTTAATGGAAATACCGTGCTCAGCTTTTATCGGTATATATATTTGGAAAACGTTCACATATAAATATGGATAAAACTTTAAAGTACGGAACGGATTCTGCACCAAGAATTGTTTACATAAAACCACACCAAATTATGGCAACCATAGGCAATTCACTTGTTATTTAAAAAAAAAGGGCGTCGGCTGACATTTGTTGGCGTGATTCTTGGCGCCGAATCCTTACACGACTTGGAATTTTAAACAGTTTTTCGGTAAAACCTTGGTTTTTAGAGAATTTTAATCCAAAAGAAATGTACACATCTTGCATCTATTTATTCCGACATCAGTGTAAATATTAAATCAATACTGTTTAAATAGGCAATAATTTGTATCGGTAACAAGAAAACAAAGTATAGCGAATTCAAGTTGTTGATTACTACCAGAAGTCAAATTTCAAAAGATGTATTGTGATTGGCTGGATAGCTGAATTCGGAAACTCGAGCATAAAGCACATTTGGAAGATTTGTGATTGGTTGTTTGAAGTCATTGCCATTCTGCTCATAGAAATACAGCCGAATTTGGGCGGCACGCAAGAGAATTATATAAATAGATTTTAGGTTCATAAAATTACGAACTTTCAAAGAACAATTTTTCTTAGTATTCTGATCATCGAGATAACCGCCATTCGTCTCTATTTCTATGCCATTGTTATGATGACTGAAAGTATTTATTGGCACATTATGCTAAAGAGCTTGAATCCCAATTATAAAATGTCTGTCTAATGTGCTTCAGAACAACAATATTGTATAGTGGTTAGCATGCTAGCTTCTAGACCTCGAGGTTGCGGGTTCGAGTCCCGTGTTAGGTGTGGGTGTTTGTAAATGTATGTTGGTTTGTGTAATGACGAATGTTTCGGAGCATAATAGCCCTCGTGTTGCTGACGGCGCCAGATAATCTGAAAACAACAGATCAACAATATTAGGTAAGCACGTTCTTTCGGCACTCTAAAGTGTTGCAGAAGTAATTCACGTTTCTAAATTTATTTGTCCCCCCCCCCCCTTCTCCTCAAATCACCTATATATACTACTCTAGTTGAAAATTTCAGTTTTCTATGTCTCCTATGCAACAAAATAGAAATTTTGGGAACGCGCGTTCTTTTGGCGTTTCAAAGTCCCTTTGAAAAATTTCGGATTCCAATTGCTCCATTGTGCATCCTTTTGGTCTATAGACTATTTGAATAAACCAGCCTTTCAAGCTTTTTAGGCATGGAGATAGTTTCAGTGAGGCAACGGAAAAAAAGGCAAATGAGAATTTGCAAATTACATATATATCGTCGACTTCGAGGGAAAAACTCTTAATTCCAATTTATCGAAGTTTTTAGGGCAGCAAAAAACCTTAAAAATTGCTAATTTTTTCGTAAATTAAGCCATTTTTTGCGTATAACTCATTTACCACAAATTTATGTCAGTGCTCAAGTTGCAGTTCTCACTATACTAAACTTCAACTTAACTTGACATCACTTGACGGTTGATCGACACAGTGCTCATAGGCATTTAATCTATTTTGGCGGCGTGAAAGCATAATGTTCGCCAAATCACAACCCTGTAGAGAACAAAAGGTTTGGCGAGAATTATGTCTTCACTCCGCTCAAATGGATTTACTGCCTATGAGCACGGTGAAGATCTATCGTCTAGTGATGTCAAGTTGGAGTTTAGTATAATCTCAATTTGGTCTTCTCTTGCTGTTTCCAAATATATATAAAAAAAATTATTTGATGCCAAAAGTGGAGTTACATTGTACTAAATCTACGATAGTGTCAGAATAAAATGCTACATCTTATAATTTAATTATTTAAAACTCGGGGGGCATAAATTAGATTTATATTTTATAGAATTCACGAATTTTCAAAATGCTGTAGGTACAAATTACAAGAAGAAAAAAAAGAAGAAAAAAATCGTTACTATTGTTTTTGCTTTTGTTACACTGAATTGAAAATATATTCAAATGCTTCCTCCTATGATATAAAAATGTGTTTCTTTGTTGCTTAGAATGAATGCAGCCGAAGCGTGCTTCATTTTAGCTGCTCGAAACTATGCTGATAGGTCAGCTGCAGTAAGTATTATCTGTATTTTTTTCTTATATATTTAAATATTTATATCCTTTTGGAATGTATATAATTTTTTTTTTATTTCATTTCGAATTTTAAGTATATTCTTTGGAATAAAAGTGCTTTCTCTTATTTTTACCCTGGGTCTTAAACCCAAGTAGTCCGAGAGGCGACTGCAATTTTTGGACCTCATCGAACATCATTCTGAATTTTTTATAGAAATTGGAGAAAAGTGAGTAGATTACGAATCCACTGGTCTGCCGTGACAAAAATGGCCGAAACTGATCAAAAATCGACTTGGAATGAGTTGAACTAAAACCCGATTGCCAAATATGTCATAACGTGCCAAAAAGAGAACAAAGTTTTTCGTCTGGCAACCCTCTGCATTTTGATTTTCAATGAGAAAAGCGCAAACGATTTCTGATCTCTGGCTCGGAAAACTTGTATATTTTAAAAGGAAGCCAAATTGGCGACATCAGTTACGTAATTAGTGACGTAATGTTTATTGCCAATTTGGCTCATTTGTGAAAGATGCAAGTAAGCCATAGTCACACATCCGAATCGTCTGCAACCTTCTTAATTGAAAATTAAAGAGTGAGGGTTACCAAATAAAAAAAAAATGCTCATTATTTGGCAAGTTATGGCACATTTGGCAATTGAATTTAGTTCAACTTATTAAAAGTCAATTTTTGGCCAGTTACGGCTATTTTTGCCACGGCAGACCAGTGGATTCGTAATCTACTTACTTTTCTCCAATTTCTATAAAAAATTCAGAATTATGTTTGAGGTCCAAAAATCGCAATTACCTCTCAGTTGGGTATTGTTTTCAATTAGTCAAAAGTGTGGTCCGGTGTCCGTCTTCACTTAACGTTTGCGCATACGTAGGAAAGGCATCTGGCCGTGCGCCAGCTCCGCCTACTTGTATAAAAAGAGATGTATGCTGATGGTGCTCAATTGCATTGATGTGTCGATGTTTTATAAAACTCAAATAATAATAAAAACAAATTCTGTAATGGGCTTGAATTTAACTGTACATCGGCCTTAAACTGACTTTTTTTTATATGTTATTATTGATAAACCTAAAATTTATATAAAACTCAAATAATAATAATAACAAATTCTGTAATGGTCTTGGATTTAACTGTACATCGGCCTTAAACTGACTTTTTGTTATATGTTATTATTGATAAACCTAAAATTGAGGCGACTTTGCATAGTAAAAGGCTGTTAATTATTTTTTTTAAATATTGATGACTCAAAATTGAAGATATAGTTAATGTAAAATTGTCTTTATTGGCTGCATGTCTTGGCTTTGCTTTAAAATACAGTAAATAGCGTAATATCTTCTACATTTAACCAGACGTAAGAGTAAATTATTCAACAAATCGAAATTCATTTCAATTTATAATTTTTAACTTATTAAGCCGTTTATATTTAATAATTATATAGAATGAATATTAAACGAAAAAAAAGGATAAATGTTTTTTATTTTAAAATAAATATTTTACTTCCTTACACTGCTTTTGTATAACTACGTGTAAAACAAAAGAAAATATATTTGGGAATCGGGGACAATTCAAACTGATTATTTTGAACATAAGTTTTCTACAGTACAGTGCTGGAAAAAACGTTCAGGCCTACTGAAAAACTTCATTATTCGTACAAATACATTTATAAATTTTATGCAAATTCAAACTCAATACATAAAAATGACAGTTCTAATTATATTGTACAAACACATTACAAAACTTTTAATTATTTTTCCTTGAAATGCTATTTTGTTGTTGTATTCATACAGAAAGCTGGAACAAATATTAAGTCCACTCGTAAAATTATGTATAAAACTGCTACTAATCCAAAAACTTCAAATTCTTTTCAATTAATTTAATCATTCTCGTTGTCATAGAATCCGAAAGTCTTTTCAAAGTGTCTTTTGAGACACTTTTCTAGCTGTTTTTCCAATAGCCATTTTCAGTATAAGTTTTATCATTAGTCATTATAAGTTTTACCATTTACATAAATATCACGCCCCATAATGCACTATAAATTTTCTGTTGAGTTTAGGTCAGGGCTCCTTGATGGCCGATAAAGCATTTGGACATGATTAGCTTCGAGCTAGGATTTTTGTGGAGCTTGAATTGTGAATAGAGTCATAGGTCCTGCTAAACGATGTATTCTCCGGATGTTTTCAAAGGAGCCTCCTGCAATAAATTTTCCGCTAAAATATCTTGATAAGCTTCCGAATTTGTCTTTGTTTTCAGATAAGAAATTGGTGTTGTTCCGTTACCAGCAAACCCGCCCCAAGTCATTAAGGAACCACCACCAAACTGATGTTTAGAAAAAAAAAGCAGAGATCACTCCGAAGATCATGCCAGTAGTATTTAAACCATCGATATAGATAAACAACTGGTTAGACTGCTCTATTGTCAATGCAAAGAGAAAACCGCACCGGAGATAGCGAAGCTGGTGGGATGATTAACCAATCACAGTCCACTTTTATAGTTGGATGGGAATGCGAAAGATCTTGTAAAGCGTTAGAGTATATATTTTTGTGAACATTATTACTAATTAAGGTCTACTATTGACATTTCTGCTGTGTACAACCCAAAATTTTATTTTCAATCTTCGGCAATCCGTATTTTTTATCCCACCAACGGCATCTGGCAATGGCTTCATTTTCCCAACGTTAAGCAGTCTATCCAGTTGTTTATCTATATATCGATGATTTAAACCCGTGTGGGCCATCGAGATAAAACTTCTTTTCGTCAGAAAAAATATTTTGCAATTTATCTCCAAAAGCAACATGGGTTATTTTTTGCAAACTCTAGGAGTGCAAGTTCATGCCTTCTACTTAGAGGTGGTTGACGTTTCATTTTACTAAATTTTACATTTGGGTTTTTCAATAATACATTTCCTACAGTTCGGCTAGTGCAAGAAAGCTTCAAATCCTTCACAATTTGAGTCGAAGAAAGCTTCTTCTGTGTTGCTCGGCAACAACTGCTCTCATTTGTCGAGGAGTCAATGCAGATGGACTTAATTTTATCTGCTTAATTTTTTTAGCTATATCCCAAGAACTTAAACCACATTTTTTAAAACTAAGAATCTTGCCTATTTCATACAGTGTTAATTCTTGATTCTCCCTATTTTTATAAATCTTTAAATTATTCTCTAGCATTGTTTTAAATCGTCTACGTAATTTGATTGAGAAACTCCACTGACCACCGTAATACTACAACAAATAACATGAAAAAAAAAAAAACTATAAATTTGAGCTTGGCCCTATCATTTTTTTTCCAGGTTTTCGCATGTTTAAAAAAATCACTGTACTTTTAAAAGTAACTCAATTTATCGTAATATCTTTATATGTAAAACTAAAGCTGTCATTTTCTACATTGAATTAAATTTGCATAAAGTTCTAATAAGTAGTTGGTGGAGAAAATAAAGTTTTTCGCTTGGCCGTTTATTCTAGCACGGTATGTATTCAAAACGGCATAAGTGTAGATGACTTATGTCACATCTCATAAAGGAAATGTGGCCTTCTCAGGAGATCGGCGTCCAATTACTGATTAAATTTCCTTTGTTATTAATTTATTTTGAGCAGTTTTGCAATTTATACTGATCCCCTATTTCCATAGACTTATTATTATCAATAGACTGCGCGTTCCCACTTCAATTATACAACGAGAATGAAATCAAAATGAATCTCACGAGTAGGGACTTTTTGGGAGCAGGGTTGCAGATTTAGCGGGTTTCTCCTCACTCAGGCGATAAAGGATAACAAGATTATTAGATATAAAGGATTAATTTTACGACGTAGCCAAATTAAAGACCACGTGACTGATAGACGAATTTTGTGATTCATTTTGGTTTCATTCTCGTTGTATGATTGAAGTGAGAACGCGCAGTCTATTGATAATAATAAGTCTATGCCTGTTTCTAATCATTAAAGGAATTAACCACGTAGCATACTTTTTGAAACGCCCTGTAGATAGCTTAACCCTTGGTTAGGCACACGACCTTTTGTTTAGCGGTTAGTCAATTCAAATTTTCGTGCATTCCACAAAAACTCGTGACCAAAAATCAAAATAAAGTGGGTATTATAATTATAAACACAACGTTATTGATCAAATTAATGTAAAAATTAAAACATATGTTTTAAATAACTTGAAAAAACTGTAAGATGACTTTGATCATGTGCTGCCATCTATTGAGATATTTAGATTGTTGGGGACATTTGCCAACCACGCGACTAACCAAGGGTTAATTATTTTTTAACTTTTATCGTTTTGCTTTATCATTCTAGGACGAGCACATAATACTGAGGTCTTGGGCAGTCCGTGATTTTGCTCCGAGTGTACCGCAGTACGTTCAAATTTTCCGTCCTGAAAATAAAGTGCACGTCGCTTTTGCTGGTAAGTAGAAGACTTTTGTACTTCACAGTACTATACTGTCGTACTAAAAGTACAGTTGTATCTGCAACTGATTTCAAAATGAGAAATTTCGATTTAAAGTTTTAACTTCATGTACTTGATGATAACTTATTGATTTTGTTCATATTTTCCGTAAAGATACGACCATTCAACCTTACCATTATAAAGAGAGAAAAAAAATTAGATAGAATGATCTGGTAACAATTACTCAGTTTCCCCCAAAAAAAGGATGGTACGACTCTTTATGCTTAGCATGGTAGCTGTTGCAACAGCATATACTCAACAATAATACAGGATCGTCATAACGAAACTTTGCCGATATATGGACTTCTAGCGGCCGTCCCTTTCAATAGATCGAGATAAGATTTCAGGCATAGTTATTCAGAGGTATGAGCTCGGAATTCTGTGAATGGCTACAAAATGGAGCTCATGGGTACGATTATAGGTAGAGAAACTTGAAATTTTCGAATGGCAACACCTACTTTTTCCTATCGCAAAATGCTTGGAGCATTGCGAAAAGCCTAAAAAGCGTTGGAATGGTACGTGTATCACAAAAAACCGGACGCGCTATGCACGCACAAAAAAAAAAGCTTAGCGAATGGCTAACAGAAACACAATCGGAGCACACGGTGGAAATATGCACATGAGAGGCAAGACACCAATCACAGAACGCCGCTCGATAGATATTCAGCGTAGAAAACCGATAAAATTGCCCGTGATGGCCCCCTGTTCGCAGAGCTGTTTTTTGTGCACTCGTACCGTTACAACGCTCTTTATGATTTTCGCATGCGCTGATACATTTTGCGACAGGGAGACGTAGGTATTTCCATTCGAAAATTTCGAGTTTCAGTAAATATACCCGTAACCGTGAGCGTCTATTTGTTGCCATTCGCAGAATCCCGAGCTCATTCCTCTGAATAGCTATACCTGAAATCTCATCTCGATCTGTTGAACGGAACGGAAGCTAGAGGTCCATATATCGGCAAAGTTTCTTTGTGACCACTCAGTATTATCCCACTCTGGTTGAAATACGGTGACTTCATTTAAGTGTTGCCATTAATTCTTAAATACAACTGAAATTGCTCATGTCAATGTATTCTGAATAAGGTATGACAAATTGGAGAATTCTTGAAGACCATTGCGGAAATTGTCAAATAATTGTCCATTTTATTGAACCCGAAACCTTTTAACGCGTGAAAACTATACAGTTTCTTAATTTAACCCCTTGCCTGTGGAATATATTTGAGAAAAACGTGCTAAAAATGGAGGGGGAAAAAATGTTGGGTTGGTTGAGATTTAACGGCGCAAAGGCAACCCGAGGGCTACACTGATAGACTGAGTTCAGGCTTCACGAATTGAAGCACCGATTTTTCTCTTGGTCGGAACACCACATTCACATTACCACATTTCAGTTATAAAAAAGGTCAGGAAAATGCCATCCATATATAAATTACCAATAAAGTTATCTAAATTAAAAGGTGCATAAAACTATAAAATCTGCTGCTTGTAAGAGTACTCAGATTTAACATAATAACTTTGCCATTCTCAACCAATCATAGCACGAAATGTATCCTGGTCGTGAGGAGCTTGTGAAGTAATCTGCGAGGCAAGGGGAGCGAGAAGAGGGGAATATCTTTTGCTTTGGCATGTGGATAAGTATATTTTTGAAGGATGCACTGGTTCAGATCAGAAAAATGTGGATCCTCAAAACTGGGACAAAGGGATTAAAATATGTTACATAAAAATTAAAAAAGGAGGAAAAATCTCATTCCTAATTATATAGACTTTGGATGTCACTTTTCTGCATGGATCACGCTTATCGACGAGATTTGTTTCTATAGCGACCACCATTAACCAGACTATCTTGTAGGTATTTTCCTGGTGTACATCAGTAACCTTTCATCTCTAACTAGTACTTCTGAATAGCTTATAAGCGGTTCCTGCTCTGCAAGCAAATGGAGCTAGTTGAATACTTTTCGCCATCTTATGCTAAGTAATAGATCGCCCATGTTTACAAACAGCATGTAATTTGTTTGGAGGGGAAGTAGCTAATATAGATTTCTATGGTGATTGTCAAGTCTTCTTCAACTTCAAGTAAAAAATCAAGCACATGGGCGCCCACAGAAATATTTGCAGGGGGCAGCAGACTAGATTCTTATCAAAATGATTAATTTTTTAGAAATTTTAATTAATAGTTATGCATTTTAAATTATACTCTTTGAGAATAGTTTAAAAAATTTCATGGTATAAATTATTGAAAGCGCAACCTTGTTGAAAAGAAGAAGAAAAAGAAAGAAAAAAAAAATTAAAAATATATTTTGAACGATTTTTTGTCATCCAACTAGATCCCACTGGATTCAAGAGACAGTGTTTAGAACAGAGGAACACGAAGATGCAAAAATACACAAGAGTAACATTATATTTCTTCCAAGTATTTGAAATAATTAAAAAAAAAAAAAAAAATTAAATACCAAGGAACTATTGGATATGTTTAATTGAATTCTAAAAACAGAATTCAAGATAGTATTTTGTGAACCAAACGGTATAGAGGTTAGCGTGCTAGCTTCTAAACCGCGAGGCTGCGGGTTCGAGTCCCGTGATAGGCATGGGTGTTTGTATATGTATGTAGGCTTGTCTAATGGCAAATGTTTCGGCGCATAATAGCCCTCGTGTTGCTGAAGGCGCCAGATAATCTGAAAACAATCAAAACAACCAAGATAGTATATTTGATGACTTAAAAGGCGAAATATTTTTTCTGAAATTTTGAGAACTACCCAGCAAATGATTATACAATAAAAGAAATAAATACTTCTACTCAGCCTCCAATAATCCTACACAATAGGCGCCAGTAGCTATCAAAAAATGACATAGAAAAGAAACAAAAGACAAAAATAATAGAAAAACATAAAAACCCAAACGGCATATGTGCTTTTCTTTTTATCTTGTAATTTACACCTTTTCTCTTTTTTTTAATTTTCAAGAGCTAGGGGGGTGCAAGTGCACCTCTTTGTACCCTCCTGGGGAAGCCCATGATCAAGCACGCACTATACACAAGTTGTAGTTAGGGATCAGAGACGACACAAAACTCTCTATATATTGGCGTTGCTAATTAATGCTTATTAGTTCCCTGTAAAGTTTACATTTTGCGTAAATCCCGATTGAAACAACGAATATTATCCTGCTTTGGTGGAAAACGGGAGTTGCTCCGAGGGCTTTTCAAAAAATGCTGCCAGTTCGGTTCATGCTCGTTTCCCAATAATGTAAACAGATTGTTCAGCAGTTTCGAGGCCAAGGTAAGTCACTGAACTTGCTCAGTTTCATAAGTTGCATTGAACAGAAGAATGGTACCGACAGGAAGCAAATAGTTTCTTGAATAATTTCTCTCGCATTATATAATTCTAATAAGCGAGAGTTTTACATCCTGGTCACGTTCTCAGCTCAACACGCATGAAAATGATGACACAGACTCTAGATGGAATTAGACTAAGTTTGTCGATCAGCATCGGAAAATTCAATTTTTCTCCTATAATTACTGCATAAAATGAAGAACTCAATTTGTTAACGTTGATTCTTTTAGAATTTATATTTCTTTATCCCTTACATTAACTTCGATTTTGGGTGTTTATGTGTGTGGATGTATATGTTGATGACGGGCAAATCTGAGGGAAGCCTAATTAATCGCCTTTCCGTCATCCAATCGAGTTGAAACTTGGCAGACAATGATCTATGACAATGTATTCTATCAAATTTTGGGGTTGTAACTGTCACTAAAATGTTACTTTTACGGAATACTATTAAACCAACTTGCCGACATTCAATTGCGCTAAAGTAGTATTTAACGTACCATTGACGAAACTCTTTCCTGTTGCCGAAAATGTTTTACTAAATAAATAATAAAATTGTTTTAATCAAAATAAGTAAGACATTTTATGTGAGTGCATAAATTCACGTTTACTTTAATAAATAAATTTTGAAAAGCAGTTTGCCGCACATTTTGCTGATAGAGATGTTGTTTGCATCTAATTTTAAATATTAAAAACAAGCACACTCTGGCAACAGAAACGGTGCAATGTTAATGAATATAAAAATTGGCAATGCATGTAAGAGATTTATATTAAAAACTTTGTTTTTATGGGTTATATTATTAATGAAAAACTTTAATTATTAAGTTGATATAATATTTATAATTTACATCTTATACATATTTATAATTTACATTTTTGAAATTTGCATGTATATATGTATAATTTAGATTTTCATTATTACATATTTATAATTTACTTATTAAAATTCTGAAATCTTATTTAAGCCATATACATTTGTTACATCAAGGCTGAACAGTTAGTTTTATTTAAAGTCGAAATGTATGATGAACTTTTAAAAGCACGTAATTAACTTGAAAACATAAGGACATTACTTATTCCAAATAAAAATCATTTTAACTGCGCAACTTAAATTCTAAAAAGTTGTTGTGCCATGGCAGATCAGTTTGTTGCGTTCGTAGTGCGTTGCATGGGAGTTCTAAATCATCAGATGTTACTAGCCGAGTTGAGTAGTTACGTGAGAGAGTTGGTGGGCATGTGACCCCACATATTTATTACAATCACAAAGTACTATAACAGAAACGGTTCTTGATTCACCCATGAAGGTTACAAAGAGAGTGGGTACACGCGCAAAAAGTTTTTCCCCAATATCTTCGTCCCATACAAAAACTTGTGTTCTTTAACCCTTTATATGTCAGTGGGAAGAATACTTCCCACCAACTGTCAATGCCTTCATTCTCAGGAAATATAGTAGAAGAGATTCGGGACCTCAAGACCAATTGAACTTTCGACTTTGACTACACTAAACTTCAACTTAACTAGACATCACTTAGATCGTCATAGTGCTCATAGGTATTTAATCCATTTTGGCGGAGGGAAGACATAATTTTCGCCAAACGCCTTTTGTTCTCTATAGGGTTGTGGTTTGGCGAGCATTATGCTTTCACGCCGCCAAAATGGATTTAAATACCTATGAGCACTGTGACGATCTACCGTCTAAGTGATATCTAGTTAAGTTGAAGTTGAGTATAGCACGGCAACTCATTTCTGGATTTTCAAGTCGTAAACGCAAAGAACTATCTGTAAATTACCTGAGCAGCAAAAAAAACTTTCATATGATACACGATTGACTGAAATTGGTTCCCATATGCCAACTTTACAATAAACATATAGACGTTGCTGTTTGTGCTATACTAAAGCACATGAGAAGATAATAAGATGTGTATCTACAGCTTGCAATGTCCCTATATGTGTTGATCCCTGTTTACTGAAATTTTATGTAAACTGATTGGTATTATAAATTCTTAAAAAAATTTATACAAAATACATCTAATTTAGAATTCCTTTTATAGATTTTAGTGCTTGCAAATTACATTTCATAAATTTAATGTCATGCGATACAAAACGAAATGCAAAACATAAGATGTCCTACCTTTCAATACAAATATATCCCAGTGAGCGGTAGGAAACATAGTTTCCAACAAAGAAAAAAAAATGGTTTTAAAAATCAAAAAATTAATTTTAGGTAATAAGCTAAATTAATTTCTTTTTATAAATCAATCTCAATCCATATAATATTTTAATATAACATTGCTTTAAAAAAAAAAACGTCCATATTAAGTGTTAAATGCTTCGTTCTTTTATTTTGTTTGCAGAACACGTGGTGTGCGAAGATGAATTCAAGTACGCTCTACTCGCCAATAACTGCCTTTGTCCTGGCACTTCCACCCTAGTCACTCTACTGCTCCATACTTCCAGAGGACAGTGAGTATATTAACCCAATTTATTAGGACACTTTTTCCTTCTTAGAGCCATACCGAGTGGCGAACGCGCTCCACCTCTTCTGGCCACTGCTCAGTATAATAAGCTTAATAGGATTGCTTGTTTCGCTTAGGGTTTGAGCACCACAACCTCTAGTCACAGCAGTGGCTCAGTATAATAAGCTCCATAGGATTGCATGTTTCGCTTAGGACCTCAGAACCACAAGCGATAGACGCAACCCCTAGCCACAGCAGTGGCTCAGTATGATAAGCTCCATAGGATTGATTGTTTCGCTTAGGACCTCAGAACCACAAGCGATAGACGCAACTCTAGCCGCAGCAGTGGCTCAGTATGATAAGCTCCATAGGATTGCATGTTTCGCTTAGGACCTCAGAACCACAAGCGATAGACGCAACCCCTAGCCACAGCAGTGGCTCAGTATGATAAGCTCCATAGGATTGCATGTTTCGCTTAGGACCTGAGCACCACAAGCGATAGACGCAACCCCTAGCCACAGCAGTGGCTCAGTATGATAAGCTCCATAGGATTGATTGTTTCGCTTAGGACCTCAGAACCACAAGCGATAGACGCAACTCTAGCCGCAGCAGTGGCTCAGTATGATAAACTCCATAGGATTGCATGTTTCGCTTAGGGTCTGAGCACCACAAGCGATAGACGCAACCCCTAGCCACAGTGTCCACTAACACAACTTCTAGCCGTGCCCAGTATAATAGGCTCCATAAGATTTGCATGTTTCGCTTCGAGTGACCTGTCTGAGCACTGAAGCGGTGGCGCGCGTTCTCAACTCGAGTGGCTCGCTGTATAATACGGCCCTTAATCCGGCTCGTTGCGTGAACTGAACTATTGTGATGGAAGTGGCAGTGGATTAACGAACACTAAAGGCTCTTTCACACGGAGCGGATGCGAGTGCAGGTCTTGCAACAAGTTTCACCAATGTATTTTCAATGGACCTTTTCAGACGGTGCGGAGAGCGACCCGTAATTTCGAAGTCTTCGTTCGAACCCGAATGGCATCCTCAGAAATCAAAATTTCGTGCGGACTCTTCTTCTCAACAAACAGGTTTTGTACATAAGGTTAAATGGAGGTATTCACGCGACGCGGGTGCTGACGGTACATTCCCGCAATATCCAGAGATAACTTCAGTTTGAATAAACTAATTAATTAATTTTTTTTTTACTTTAAAGTGTACAATGCTGGAAAGAAAACCTACTGGGATATCGCTCACCCATGCAATAATTGGATTTCAACTTAATTTTGAATCTTGACGTTTTTATAAAAATTCGGTTATTTTAAATACATTCAAAACGGAATTATACAAAAAAATATTTAAATTAAATTTGCAATTCTCGACAGTAATAATCAAATTGTTTAAAGATTCAGGCTAAGCTTCCGTAACTATGTGCTCATGTGAAAGGTGTGTGCTTGAAGGTTTAAAAATATATATATATAAAAAAAAAGGATTGAACTTCTCAAAAATTATGGTAACATTTTGTTTACATTTCACTTGCCACTTGCTATAGGTTCCTTGTAAAAAGTTATTCACACCATCGCATGATAAAAAAGTTCCTCAGCAAAAATTTTTAACTTCTATTTTCTTCTTTTTTAGAAACAAACTGCTGAAGTGCAAATATTTTTAATGCAATGCATTCCTTTACTGTAAAAATACAGTGTGCTGCCATCTATCGCACAGACATGCAACAAATTAAATCTTGATATTTTCTCCAGAAAGGCAGAGCCCTCACTAACCTACTGATTCACTCACTCATCACTAATTCTCCTACTACCCATGTAATCACCACCCTGAAAACAGGTACAAATTTCAACAATACAATTACAAGAACAAACATAGAAAAAATAAGCCATTCCGATCTCGATTAGCCAACTTTAAGCGGTTGAAAAAATGGCAAATGGTTGAAATGTCCCACTTGTCCACTTCATATGTAGTCACAACTCCGAAATTTGGTACAAATGACAACGAGCACAAGCACGGAAAAACTTAACTATTCTGATATCGATTAACTAATTTTAAGGGAACGATAAAAGGTCGAAACGTTCCACATATGGAATATTTGAAATGTCCTACTTCCTATGCAGTCACAACCCTGAAATTTGGTGGCAAGGCAAGCACAGATAAAGTAAATTAATCGAATGTCGATTAAATCACCTTTGAGGGGTCGAAAAGGTTCAACCTTTTCTAAACGAGGGATATTTAAATTTCCCACTTCCAATGACGACACAACTCTGAAATAAGATACAAATGTCAATTAGGTAATAAGCTATTCCAATCTCGATTAACTGTTTAAAGTGTCAAAAGGTATCCAAACGTTTCTAAACGAGGGTATTCAAATATTCCCTTTCCTAATATTGTCACTTCTCTGAAAATTGAAACCAAGATGAAACACAGGTAAATTAGTTATTATGATCTCGTTTTAACTATTTTATTTAAAGGGTCTAAAAGGACTCGAACCGAGGAATATTCCAATGCTCCACTTCCAGTATCGTCACAATTGTAAAATTTGGAACATATCCTAACAACGGCAAGCATAGAAAATGTAAGGTTATTCCTATTTTGATAAACGAATTTTTAGAGATCGGAACGGGATCAAGTGTCGAATTGTAAAATGCATTAATGTTGTTTTGATTACTAAAATGCCCGTAGCGAAGCACGGGTATTCAGCTACTTCTTTATGAATAACAAAATTGTATTATAAGTTATTGTTATTTTTTTAATGTAAAGTTCCGGAAAAAACGTTACGACTAACTGAAAAACTTCATTTTTGTACCAATGCATGTATAAATTTTATATAAATTCAAACTCAATACAAAAGATGGTAGTTCTAATTATTTTGAACAAAAACATTACAAAAATTTTAATTATTTTTCATTCAAAAAGTTTTTTTTTTTTCTTTCTTTCTTTTATACAAACAGAAAGCTGGAAGAAATATTAAGACCACATGAAAAATTATGTATAAAACTGCTAATAATCCAAAAACTTTCAATTCTTTTCAATTAATTTAATCATTCTCGTTGTCTTTGAATCCGAAAGTTTTTTCAAAGTGTCTTTTGAAAGGCTTTTCCAACTGTTCTGTTTCCAATAACCATTCTCAGTTCGTATTCGGTGTTGTAAGTTTTACCATTTCCATAAATATCACGTACCATAATGCCCAATAAATTTTCTTTTGGGTTCAGGTAAGGGCTCCTTGATGGTCATTCAAGCACTTGAACAAGATTAGCTCCCAACCAAGATTTTGTGGAACTTGAATTGTGAATCGACGCATTGTCGCAAAGGAGTCTCAAGCAATAATTTTTCTGCCAAAATGTCATGATAGTGTTACGAATTTTTGTATATTTGCAAATATTTCGTAGTGTTAATTTTGTAAATAGGAACATCTATGTACATTTCGCATAAGGCAGTGCCATAGTTCGTCTTAAGCTGGCTTCCCGGCAATATGGGTCTTAATGCTTGATAACGAGTTTTACAGAGTTAACGCTGGGAAGCGAGTTTTACAAGGAACAGGGCATTTAACATTATGGTAATGGCAATCTCGCCAAATTGGCGAGATAGAGCCAAGTTGGTGACAGTTTTGGCGAGAAATCGCCAAATATTGCCAAACTTGGCGACCGTTTGGCGACATTTTTGGTCCCCATGTACATGTATAGGACTTTTCGACTACGATCTGGAAAGTTCTCCAAATATCTACCTCTCGAAGATTCATGAAGATTCGCCTGTGCTATATAAGGCTGACCAAGAGGGTTAGTCAGTAGTTGACTGAGTTGAGTCAGTGAGTTGACTGGAATTACTGTATTGAGATACTAACTGCTGTTCTGTTCTCTACTGTTGTGAAAACAGCTGTATTGTGTCTACTAGAACGAGAAGTTCTGGAGTTGTAAAGGAATCTGTGCAGAGTGATATTGGAATAAATATCTGCAAATTTTGATCTGCTTTGGCTTCAAATCTTTCGAACCCGTCCAACGCAACAATAGGCTTCTGAATTTGTCTTTGTTTTCAGATAAGAAATCGGTGTTCCGTTAGCAGCAAACCCACCCCAAAAATCCTCACGGAGCCACTTCCAAACTGACGCTTAGAAAGAAAAAAAAAGGAGGGGGCACTCTGAAGATCATACCAGTAGTACTTAAATCCGTCTGGGCCATCGAGAATAAATTTCATTTCGTCAGAAAAAACATTTTGCCATTTTACTCCAAAACCGGTTTTTTTTCTCCCCTTTTGGTTTTTTTGCTAACTCTAGGCATGCCATTTCATGCCTCTTAGAGGTGGTTGACGTTTCATTTTACTAAATTTTGCATTTGGGTTTTTCAATAACACAATAACACATTTCGTACAGTTCGACTAGTACAAGAAAGCTTCAAATTTCTTCATAATTTGAGACGAAGAAAGCTTCTTTTGTGTTGCTCGGCTAACAAAAGCTCTCGTAGGTCAAGGAGTTAATGCAGATGGACGTCCCTTCTAATGATTGGTTAATATCTTTCTAAAAAGTAATGATATTTACATAGTCTTAGCTTAATTTTTTAGCTATATCCTGAGAATTTAAACCACATTGTTTATAAATAAGTATATACTTGTTCCATCCGTATTAATTTCTTACCTCTCCCCATTTTCATAAATCTTTAAATTACTCTCTAGAATCGTCCTAAATCGTCTACGCAATTTGTTAGAGCAGCTATGCCGACGACTATAATACTGCATCAAATAAATAACAAGGAAAAAAAAAACTATAAGTTTGAGCTTGGCCCTATTATTTTTTCCAGTTTTTTTGTATGTTAAAAAAAAAATCATAATATTTTTAATTTTGTACGCGTTCCCACTTCAATCATACAACGAGAATGAAACCAAAATGAATCACAAAATTAGTCTGTCAGTCACTTGGTTTTTAATTTGGCTACGTCGTTAAAATTAATCCTTTATCTAATAATCTTATTAGTGAGGAGAAACCCGCCAAATCTGCAACCTTGCTCCCAAAAAGTCCCTACTCATGTGATTCATTTTGGTTTCATTCTCGTTGTATAATTGAAGTGGGAACGCGCAGTCTATTGATAATAATAAGTCTATGGTAACCATCGATATAGATAAACAACTGGATAGACTGCTCCATTGTCAATGCAAAGAGAAAAACGAGCAGGGGATTGCGAAGCTGGTGGGAAGATTAACCAATCACAGTTCACTTTTATAGTTGGATGGAAATGCGAAAAACTTTGTAAAATGCTAGAGTATATATTTTTTTGCACATTATTACTAATTAAGGTCTACTATTGACATTTCTGCTTGTGTACTACCCAAAATTTTATTTTCAATCCTCGGCAATCCGTATTTTTTATCCCACCAACGGCATCTGGCAACGGCTTCATTTTCTCAGCGTTAAGCTCCAGTCGTTTATTTATATCGATGATGGTAACTCGATTTGTCGTAATATTTTAATGTGTATAATTGAAGCTGTCATTTTCTGCATTGTGTTAAATTTGCATAATGTTGGCGAAATAATGAAAACTTTCGCTTGGCCTCCAGCTCTGTAGTTAAGGGGTATCTGCTTTTGACTCTTTCCCATTTCAAATGTGAAGTTAATTGGTTTCTTTTCTTCCTCAGAGAGGGCCAGATGTCGGACGAGGAATGGCACCGCAACTACGGAAAGTGCTCCGGAAACGAGATCTACCACATTCGCCTTGGTGACAGTCGCTTCTTCGGTGAATACGAGGGAAAGCCATTCACCATGGCATCCTTTCACTCGCACAGAAAGTAAGTCACTCGATTGGCGATTTAAAAAAAAAAAATAATAATGCTCAATTAATCAAATTGAGTGGGATAGCAAGTAAAAAAGCGAATAGGATGTTAGGTTTTATCAGAAAAAACTATCTGATCTAAATCTAGTGATATTAATTTGCCACTTAATTGAGGATTGGTTGGGCCACATCTGGAGCATGCGGTACAATTCTGATCACAAGAAAGATATTGATTTGTTGGAAAAGGTTCAGCGTAGAGCTACAAAAATGGTACAGGGAAAACTCGACATTGAGTTATGGTTAGGAACCTTCATATGTATGCATTGGAGAAGAAAGAAGATCCAAATGTGATTTGGTTGGTCGGGTTGGCTGTTTTCAGATTATCTCGCGCCATCAGCAACACGAGGACTATAATGCGCCGAAACATTCGTCATTAGACAAGCCAACATACATTTACAAACACCCATGCCTGACACGGAACCCGCAACCTCGCGGTCTAGAGTCTAGCACGCTAACCACTATACCGTTTGCGATGCCAACCAAATGCGATTTGATTCAGCTGTTTAAATTTATCAAACGGGGGATTTCAAGGGTTTAGAGATCAATACAAAAGGGACCGGACAAGAGGTAATGCATGTAAGCAAGTTAAATCGCCTTTTAACTTGGAGGATAAGGTAACATTATTTTTGCAATAGAGTGATTGATAAGTGGAACAATCGGCCGGACAACATCACACATTGTCAACAGTTTTAAAAGACAGTTGGATCTAATTCTAGGGATTTGTTCAGAAAAGTTAAATTGTACCAACCTTGATGGTCGTCATTTCGTTATGTGTATTTGCCAATGATATCTCCTTTTTGATAAACTATTTTTTTAAAAATATCCATTTTAATAAGGGTTGCGAAATTATCCCAGTAGCTCAACAACGTGTTGTAAACCGGCCGTTGTTACTGATATTGGCCATTCTTGCCCAATGCTGGATAAAATATACAGAAAGTTTTGAAACGTTGATGCACAGTTTTAATATAGAAATATTTTACTTATAAGAAAAGAGGGCAACAACAAATGTTTTTTTTTTAAATCGTTTTTTTTTTGTTTTTTTTTTTTGGGAACGATGCTCGAATTTCTACCAGAATTGACCTATCATCCAGAACTCTTGTTTTTCCGATATTGGTCAATACTGTTGTGCTGCCTGGTTAATAAATGTCGCTTCAAAAGGAAAAGAAATGAAACAATGGCTAAATTAACGATATGGAGAACTTATTCATTACAATTTTTCTTTTAACAGTTTTTGTTTTTGAAGGGTAAAAAAGTAAAATTGAAAAGCTCATCGTTTTTTCAAGAAAGGAATCCACTTCCTGCTGAGTAAAAGTGAACAAAAAAAAAACTGTTCTTCTCTTGCATAGCTTTCATCCAAGTTTTAAAATGAGGATGGAAAAATCGCTATTTCGCAAAGCAGAACGAAATATGGAAATATTCTCTTTGATTTCCATTTCAAATTCTTCGCAAATTTCCTTAACGTTCTTGAGGAAATTTTGAATGGCAGGCCCGACGGCAAAATTGTTTGCAGGGGATGGGGAGGAGAGAGAGAGAGTTGCAAAATGTTTATAAATGTTTATTATGTTTTTCAAACATGTAAAGAAATGTTAGTTAACAGTTATGCATTAATATTTTTTTTATATATCATGAATAATATATCTTGAATAATTTCCTAACTCGAGGATAATAGCAGTTGCACTTTTGGGGGAACTCATGATACATGTGCTATCCAAAAGTTGTTCAATAAAAACTGGGAGAAATCTTTACACAGTTTAGTATGACTTTAAAACTGAAAGATGATCTCTTTTCTTTATATATAAAAGGCAAAGCCTTCACTCACTCATTCACTGACTGACTCACTCACTCATTCAATCATTCACAGACTCACTCACTCACTCATCACTAATTCTCCCACTTCCCACATGTCCACAATTCTGAAAATTGGTACAAATATCAACAGCGGTAAACATAGAAAAAGTAAGCTATTCCGAACTCGATTAACCCACTTTAAGGGGTCGAAAAGGAGTTAAACGTTCCACAAGGGATATTCGAATGTCCTACTTCCCATTTCGTCACAACTCTAAAAACTGATGAGAATATCAATGATCGTAGAAAAAGTAAGCTATTCCGATCTCGATTAACCCACTTTAAGAGGTGGAAGAGGGGTTAAACGTTCCAAACAAGGAATATTCGAATGTTCCACTTCCGACAGGGTCACAATTTTGAAAATTGGTACAAATGCCAACAATGGTAAACATAGAAAAATAGCTTACATAGAAAAAGCATGCTATTCCGATCTCGATTAACCCACTTTAAGGGTGTCGAAAAGAGGTTAAATGTTCCAAACGAGGGATATCCGAATGTTCCTCTTCCAGTGTAGCCATAACTCTGATATTTGGTGCAAATGTTATAAGGTCAAATGTAAAAATTATAAGTTATTCCAATATCAATTAACGAATTTTTAAGGGATGAAAAGTCGACGCAACATTGAAACTATACGAAGATTATCTTAATGTCTCAATTCCAATACAGCTACTACTTTGAAATTTAGAACTAAGAGCAAACATAAATACAATAAACTATTGCAATCTCGATTACGTAATTAAAAAGGGTCCGAAGGGAGTTAAACGTTCTAAACGAGGGATATTCAAATGCCTCTTTCCAATATACTATTCACAATTATAAATTTCGTTTAAAATGTCAACAAAAGAAAGTTCCTTTTTTGATAAATCAATTTGTCGGAATCGAAATGGGAGCAAACGTCTGAAACGTAGAATACATGAATGTCTTTTGATCGCTAAAATGCTAATGGTAAAATTTCGTAGCGCAGCACGGGTATTCAGCTAATATCTTTATAACGAAGATCAAGATCAATATTGATTTAAATGTTGACGAATGTCTTTCGTTGTCCAAAAAACTGGTACTACTCTCCAGTGATATGAGGAGAAAATTGGATTTAGTTGCATGCATCTTTGCTGAAACGCAATTTATTTCAAAATTAACTTAGAATACTCCCCCAGTAACACAACAATGATATTGGCCATCAATCTCGATGTTGGACGTTGTAAATTGTCCGTTAATATATATATATTGGCCAATCTCGCCTAATGTTGGATTAACTATACTGGAATTTTGAATTGTTGATGCACAGTTTTAAAATTAAAATATTTGATTGATAATAAAGGACGGAGGACAAAAAATATGGTTTGTGCTGTTTTCGACCTTGATATTTTTTATTTTTTTTTTAAATTGTGTATTTTGGAACGATACTCGAGTTTTGGCCAGAATTGGCCAATCTTCCAGAACCCTATTTTCTAACATTAGACAATACTGCTGCGCTACCAGGGGACTTGTAGCAACTGTGTGTGTGTTGATGGCGGGCAAATCTGCATTGGCCTAGTTAACCCCTTTGTCGTCATCCCATCGGTCTGAAACTTGGCAGGTAGATTCGATGGCGATGACAACGCGATGATTTAAACGGTCATTGTTGGAAACTCTTTCCTGTTACCAAAATTGTTTTAATAAATACATAATAAAATTGTTATAATCATAATAAATAAAAAGTATTTGGAGATGATTGCATAAATTCACATTCATTTTTAAAGAATAAATTTTGAAACGTACTCTGCCGCATATTTTGCTGATAGGGGTGTTTTTCATATTTAAAATTAGATACCAACACCAAGCACACGCTGACGAACAGAAACGACGCTTTTGTTAATGAAAACGAAAATTGCCAATGCATATAAAGGATTATATTGTTACGAGTTTTTGTATATTTGTAAATATTTCGTGGTGTAATTTTGTAAATAGGAAAATTTATGTACATTTCGCATATGGCAGTGCAATAGTTCGTCTTAACTTGGCTTCCCTGCAGTATGTCTATTAATGCTTGATAACGAGTTTTACAGAGATAACGCTGGGAAGCGAGTTTTACAAGGAGCAGGGTATTTAACATTATGGTAATGGTAATCTCGCCAAATTAGCGAGATAGATCCAAGTTGGCGACGGTTTTGGCGGCTAATTTTTGTCGCCAAATTTGGCGAGAAATCGCCAAATGTCTCCAAATTGGCGACCATTTGGCGACATTTTCGGTCCCCATGTACATGAATAGGACTTTTCGACTACGATCTGGAAAGTTCTCCAAATATCTACCTCTAGAAGTTTCAAGAATGTTCGCTTCCCCTATATAAGACCGGCCAAGTGAGCGGGGACTGGGGTTAGTTGAGTCACTGAATTAGTTGACGGGGTTAGTCAGTGCGTTGACGGAGTTAGTCAGTGCGTTGACGGAGTTGAGTCAGTGAGTTAGTTGAGTCAGTTAGACTGAAATTACTGAGTTAGTTGAGATACTGACTGAGTGACTTGGTTGTCTGTCAGTGAGCATTCAGAGTAGTTCTAGAGAGAACTGTATTGCATTGTCTTTTGCGGCGATTTAGCAGTCGTGTGTCAAGTTTAACTGCTGTTTTGTCCTCTATTGTTGTGTATAGAGCTGTATTGAGTCTACTAGAACGAGAAGTTCTGAAGTTGCAAAGGAATCTTGCGAAGAGTTATTTCGGAATAAATTTCTGCAAGTTTTGATCTGCTTTGGCTTCAAATCTTTCGAACTCGTCCACGCAACAATATATTTATAAAAACTTTGTTTTCGTGAATTAATTATATTATTCCTTTCATCAAATAGGTACGGCGTCGCTCTGGTGGGCGTGAAGACGGAGATGGGCGGCACTTGGCCCATTCTGTTGAATCCCGGCCCCAACTACGTGCTGAAGGCGTCCGACATCTGCTTCTACATGAACATCACCAAGGAGGAGAACTCCGCCTTCCTGCCTGCTGAGCACACTCTGCTCAACAAGAGGGAGACCATCGACTTGGACCAGGGATTAGCGGCCACGCAGGAGAACGAAGCGAACAAAGCCATACAAGGTGGGTTGGTAAATGAATGATGGAGTTAGCCGTGGAGATAAAAAAAAAAGTAATATAAGGTTGTTATTGTTTTGTTTTTTAATTTGATAATGTGGGATCAACTGTGACAGTAAATCGATTAGTGTTGCTCAGAAATGCATATAAAAGGATTCTGATTTTTCTTCACCAAGAGCAAAAACATTCCTTTTTGTCTATGAATGGTACCGCAACTGTTTAGTATTATTTAAAACGTTCATGGGCGTTAACCTTGAATACTTTGCTACAAAGAATCATTTGTTGACAACCCTCCCCAAATATATGCAATATATTCCTTTTAATACTTTCATTTCCGTTGTAGTATTTTCTATAGTTTTCCAGGGTTAGCGCGAAACGCCTTTAATCTGGTCTGGTCTAGCTTTAACCGGCCTGGACCGGTTCATTGACTATCCCCAATATATAAAAAAACTCAGTTTTCTTTTCGACTATGCCTTTTAGAAATATTATTTAAATAATCTTTACTCTAGGGGGCCAATCGTCAACCCTATCTCTGGCAATAAACTTTTATTTAACTCGACCACGACTTGTTTCTTATGACGGTCAGAACCTAATGTACGTTATATATGTATATCTCTGGGAGGAAAGCATTTTGCGTGCAATTCTGTGAAATTTCATCGCGTTGCTGTCAGTTGTTCTCAAAGAAAAGATTTTTCTAATTTGATGAAAGTTTTGGATCACTTTATACATACATGAAGGTAATAATTTAACTACACCAATTTAGAACCTTCAACTAGACATTGTTGTAAACCAACAGATTTTCTTAAAGATAAGTAATAATTTATAATTAAGAGTTCAAATTGTCAATCTTAACGCTTCAAGGATCTCAAATGAGAGATGTTCCAACCTTTATTAGCTCATTTCAAGTCTAGAAATTCATTCATAACGTCCAGATAAAGTTCTAGTCATGCAAATTCTCAAGGCGACACTTTTTATCTGGTGAAGAAAATCATCTGACATGTGTTCGAAATTTCAATACATTAGTTTACTTTTGTTCATTTTATTCCCGGCCTCCTGGTAAAGTTTAGACCATCTGGTCATACGAGTCCTTATAACGACACTTTTTCATCTGACGAAGGAACTTTTAACTGATATTTATGATTATTTTCTTCATGGATCAGGTCTACATATTGCTTAGGTCTTGGTAGTTTGTCCATATGGAGGTACCAACGATTCTGACCTTTTTCTACTCTCAGCAACTGGGTTTTAAAAGCAGTTTATTTGTGCTTTTCCCTGGGTCAACTAGCTGGAGCAGGGCAACTTCATTTATTGAAGCAACTCAACATATATATTTGAAGATGGGGATATTAAGTATTTTGTCATCTAAAAGGATACAAAATCGTAAGAGCAAGTTTTAAAAAAAATACTGACTAAAGTGTGTACTTTCTTATACATTGGGAGAACGACGTTTTGTATTTACATGTTTTTAAACTTTAAATATGCTATTACATTTATAGTGAGAAATAAATAAATTGCCGGTTCCTTTCTCAAGATACGTTATTTGATTATTTCTTTGCAAAATAGTCACTGTTGAACAAGAACTGAAATAACCTCGATGTAAACTTCGTGTTGTTGTGAAAAAGTCGTCTATGTTTTTTCCCATGAGATACCGAATAATGAAGAGGAAATTCTCTGAGGCTGAATGCTATCTTTTTTTTTTACTTTTAAGTATTTTTCCTGATTTTTTTTTTTTTTTAATGTTCCAGACTTCTTACTTTTTAAGCATCGGATTTTGATTAAGTAAAATAGTTTTCCAGAAAAACGACTGTTACTGTAACTATAGGTAAAAAAAAAGAGGATATTTTTCGACATTTAAATTTGCAAAAAGAAAAGTTTATATTTTATTCAAAAATACATGTCTATTTTTGTCAAATAGATGTTTAGAATGAGACAAAAAAAAAAATTCAAGTAATTTCATTCATATCTGCCGATGTTTTAGCATTTTGTGTAAGAGGGGGGGGGGGGGGGGAGATGAACTGAGAAAAATGCGTTCGAAGTATCGAAGGAGCTATTGCAGCTATGCTAAACCCTTCATAAAATTTAATTTTCCAAAGATGTTAAACACGCAAAATAGAGAAAATTTATATTTCTATAATTTTTTGTGAAAAGAAAGGGAACCAAGTCCCTTTCAACTACATTTGTTTAGAACCTCTTCTAATGAATAAACATTAATAAAATTAGGGGGATATACGTTTCAGAAGAAAGAAAACATATTAAAATAATTTATCAAGATGGGAAAAATTGCACTTGAAGGGTTCATATAATGTTGCAGGATGTACCCAAGTCTAAAATAAATTGCGAACAATGTGTTTAACAAAAAAAAGTTCTGAATATATTTAAGTTGTTCTAAAAGCTTCATTTTAGTGAGAGAAAAAATGTGATTTTAAATGTTGTATTTCTTTATGTAGGTGCTTGCTTTTTTTTTTTCATGTATTAGTTTATACGGTATGTGTTTTTCTTTGCATGGTTCCCACGGTCATTGAAAGTCATTAAAAGTGCTTAATATTTTTGAACTTGTTTTCAAGGCCTTGAAAGTGCTTGAAATACTTTGAGGTGCTTAAAAGTCCTTGAAAATGCTTAGAGGTCCTTAAAAGTGCTTAATTTTTGTGGATGTTGTGTTGCAAAATTTATAAAAATAGAACTCGGACTTGCTATCCCCGCGAAACCGCCACTTATCTCCATTGTATCAGAATTTTCCAACATATTTGTATAAACGCATCCACCAACTTGTAACTTTTTTGGTAGAATATACTATTGAACTTTCTTTATATATAGACATGATGCCTGAAAACAAATTTTCAAAGGTCCTTAAAAACATTAATTAGGTCCTTAAAAGTCATTGATTTTCATTCTGTGATTTGAGTGGGAACCCTGCTTTGAGTGTAATTTTTTTTCTTTGTGTATGTGCATGTTTCTGCTTTTGTTTATTTGAGTGTATGTTCGTTTCGTTGTTTGAGTTCTTTTCTGTAGAGATCTTTTTCCTTGGCCTCATTTGTACTTAAGCAAAATTTTATGAAGACCTAATGATTTCTACTGACTGGCAATAAGCATCTTCCGTTTAATTATGGATAAGTTTATATAATCCTAAATACAAATAAAAGACTCATTGCTACAACATAAGCTCTGGTCGAAATTATTGTCTTTATTACCCCACCATAAAATCTTCAACGTCTCTTCAATCACAATACATTCCCTTCAATTACTACCATATTATACTATCTTATTCTTCCGTAAATAATTCATTTCTGAATATTACTTTCTGAAACTATGTAACCCCGTCTTATTTCCCGCCATGCACCCGAGGGAAATTCCAACGATTTGAAAATATTTCAGTAAGTTTTTCCCTGGCAACGGATCATTGTGCTTAAGAAACGCAATTTTCAAATTGGTCTTCAGTTTCTCAATAAACTTGTTCCGAATATCCACTTCAACAAGTTTAGGAATTCAGGAGTATAAATCCGGGCAATCTTTGAAGAAATCGGATAAGACTTTTATCAGCGAAAAACAAGATTCGTCCGATAAATATCTTCGTTATTTTACTTTTTTGTTGTTCCTCCGGTTGGAATATATTTATTTTTATTCTCTCTTGGGAAAAAAGGCTTAATTTATTATAATATTTCAGCAAATGTAAGTTCTTTACAGACGGGTTTCCTATAAAATTAACGATTTTAGCAAAACCAAATTATCTGGAAACTATTTTATATCATTGAAAGCAATTTCTAATTCATTATAGTTTTATCAACCATGTACAATTGATTTTTTCTTACTAGTACTGAGTGGATTCAGTGTTGTTTAAACATTTTTAAAAAAAAAAAAAAAAAAAATGTCAAATAAAAAAAAAAATTGGTAGATAGTTCAATTTCCAGTAAAATGTTGGCACGTGAAGATATGTTTACTGTTTTAAGTACTAAATGTCCTAAAAATATACCAGAGAAAATGTTTAATAGGCGTACATACACTGAAGGGCCGAAACAATGAGGAACTTTTACGTTTTTTGGTTTTGTTTTTAAATAAAAGTAGAGAAAAAAATCATGAAAAACAATACCATTCTTTCAAAAATTTGAGCTCGGATAGATAGTTAAAAAAATATTTAGTTTTTCACTTTGGCGATTTGGCTGGGAAAAGCCACTTTTGCATCAAACGTCAACGCGCAGATAATGAATCAGTCTAAAACCTGTTTTATACCAGGAAACAGTGAGGTTTCTCCTTCTTTTTGCGACTTTATCTCTGCGTAACCACGTCACGGTTTTTTTATGCGTTTTTGGTCTCGTGACTTTTGCTTTGATTTCGGCTAATTTCAAACTCGATTTTTGATTAATTGAAAGCATAAAGATAAAAAATAATTGCACTGCTCAAATATATTCGTTGGATAACACTAGAAAATGCAAAAAATATTCATTTTTCTCACTTGTGCAAGTTCCTCATTGGTACATTATTTCCATTCTTCATTATTTATCAAAAGTCGATTCTGTATAAAGCCCAGACCGTGGATGGAGAGTTCCACAGTACAAGTATTGAGGTTTTTTTTAGAGTTGAGCATTGATTTCGTATGTCTAGAGTTGCAAATCTATCACATGATACCATTGTTTCCGTTTATGCTTGTGTCCCAATGTCGTTTTCTTCTTACATTTGCTGTTGAAAGAAGAACCCTTTGCCACAATCCCTATCTTAACAGTGCAACCTTTCGATGATAACACAAAAAACACACACGACTTATCTACCATGCGGGAAATCACTTTTTCAAACTCGCCAAATAAGCATTTTGCCTCGATTGAAAAAGTATTACTTTCCCATTTAGCTGCATAAATAACAATTTTAGAAAGAATTCGTTGACTGGAATCGCCAACATTAATTTGCATATGTTTTAATGATATTTTTTAACATGATTTAAAAAAAAAAAATGTTATGCAACACGTGGGAAATCACTTTTTCAAACTCGGCAAATTATTTGACTCGTTGCTATCGCACACGTCAAGTAAGCATTTTGCCTAGTTTGAAGAAAAATTACTTTCTCAACTAATAGCTGCATGAATAACTATTTAAAATACGGAGCTGTATTACTTAAGACATTGTACTCGGGAATATATAGCTATACTAAACTTCAACTTAACTAGACATCACTTAGACGATAGATCGTCACAGTGCTCATTGGCATTTAATCCATTTTGGCGGAGTGAAGACATAATTCTCGCCAAACCTTATAGTTCTCTACAGGGTTGTGGTTTGGCGAACATTATGCTTTCACTCCCCCAAAATGGATTAAATGCCTATGAGCACTGTGACGATCTATCGTCTAAGTGATGTCTAGTTAAGTTGAAGTTTAGATAGCAATACAGTACATGATATGCCTCTCATAAAAAATATTTTATATCCACTAAACAGCCGATCTGAAGGGCACCGCCTTCCAAGGCGGCCGTCGCTTCGGCAGTCACCTTCAGGTCCCCTTGTCCGAGTCCGTCGCCATCGGTGGCCACAAGCGGAGCGGCATCGTACCCGTGGTGAACAGCTTCGCACCGCCTCCTCCCGGTCTACTCATCACGCACGCGACTGCGGAAGGGACGCCGGCGGAAGACGCCATGGAAGCGGAGCAGGAGAAATACCTGGACGTACCGTGGGTCACGCCGGCGGAGAACAGCGAGTGAGTATTGTTACACGAATTTAAATGTAAATTAGTGACGTATTTATTTTCAAGTTCTATTTTATTTGTTAACAGCGATAATACAGGTTAGAAAAAGGTGGCAACATCTCAATCAATCGGGAAGTTTCGAGGCGTTTCCATCACGTGATCGGGTGACTCGAGTTTTTTTTTTTTTTTTAGAAAGTTCCCACGCGCTCCTGTAAATAAAGACCGCGGCGTGAAATCGTGGAACAGTCGCGTTTTTTGATGCTGCTGCTTCGAAAGGATCGGAGCTTTTGTTTACTTTCGAAGTGCCTGCATTATCGCTGTATCCGAAGTTGTATGCATCAACATTTGTGTTAAAGCTGGATGGTGAGTTTACTGTTGTTCGGAAAAGTTTTGTAAGTCTTCGAAAGAAGAATAAATTATTAGTTTGTATTTGGTAAAAACTGCGTCATCATATCCTCTGTGGAAATTTCACTACAGTATGGCAATATTCTGAATTATTGATGGCAAAAATACAAGTCAAATGAAGACTCCTTACGTGGGCGCCGCCGGGAATATTTTCGAGGGGAGGGGGGATGCAAGACTACATTTTTATAAAAATCGTTAATTTTTTTAGAAATGTTTATTAATAAGTATGCATCATGAATTATATTCTTTGAGAATAACTTTAAAAAATTCATGGTATATATTTCTGAAAACGCAACCCTGTTCGAAAATAGTGAAAAGAAGAAAAAAAAAAAATGAAGCCCAATGACAGTATTGGATATGCTCAGTTGAATTTTAAAAATAGATTTCAAGATAGTATATCTGAATACTTAAAATACTTAAAAAGCAAAACATTGTCCTAGAATTTTGAGAGCTACACAGGATATGATTGTACAATAAAAGGAATAAATACTCAACCTCTAATAATCCACAGTCAACAAACGCTAGAAAATCGTCACGCAGGTAGCTATAAAAAAAGTACATAAAAAAGAAACAAACGATTAAAATAATAGAAAAACAAATGCTCATTGTAACATAAAAACATAAACGGCATATGCCCTTTTCTTATCGTGGAATTTGCACTTGCCCCCCCCCCCCCCTTTCGCATTTAATATTTCCCCCATTTCCCACTTTTCAAGAGTCGTGGGGGGGGGGGCGAGCACTCACCTGGCGAGGCCCATGACTCCTTACGAGATAAAACTTCGAAAGTATATCCAGCGTGAAACTGGTTGCAATTGGCTTAAAAACATGTGCATAACTTTTGAAATGCTCTTTGATTCCAAAACTTGCTAAAAGAAAAATTTACGTGGAATTAGAAACAAGAATACACTAAAATTAGCCTCCTACTACAGTTATTTCAGAACTAGGATTAAATTTGTTTAATTAAACTAACGTGACAGAATGAAGAAATTAATTTAAACCCGTTTTATTACTTGAACTAACTGTAGATGATTTATGTGGGGCATTTCTGACAAAATTGAGCCATTCATTAAGAGTTGGCATACTCTAAGGTTACATGATTAAAAAGCAATCAAGTGTATACTCGAAAAGTACGAATACTTGGCGTGTGGGTGTTTTCAGAATGAATGAGTTTCTTTAAAATGTAATATACTAAAGATAAATACTAAATGAAAAGGCAAGATAATACAAAGATAAGAGTAATTCTATCCTCATTACAATGGATTGTAACTTTTGTATTTGTATTCATATTTACTTTATAATTTGTATACTTTATTTAATAAGTTTGCCTTTTTCTATCAATTAAATGTGTGGAAAAAGTGTTCCGTTTTTATTAAATTAAACTTAGAAAAGAAATAAATTGTCGATTGAATAATTAATAAAATAAGAATTTCGAATAGAAATCTCTTCATATTCAAACTACACTCCTTAATTTCAATCGATTAAAATATTGACACATTATAATATCGTAAAATATGCTGTTATTCTTCTAGCACCAAAGTTTTCGAAAATATGTACAGACTAACTGAATTCCCGTGCTGCGCTACGAAATTTTACCATTAGCATTTTAGCTATCAAAAGACATTCATGTATTCTACACTTCAGACGTTTGCTCCCATTTCGATCCCGACAAATTGATTTATCAAAATAAGAACATTCCTTTGTTGACATTTTTAACAAAATTTATAATTGTGAATAGTATATTGGAAAGAGACATTTGAATATCCTTCTTTTAGAACGTTTAACTCCCTTCGGACCCTTTTCAATTACGTAATCGAGATTGCAATAGTTTATTGTATTTATGTTTGCTCTTAGTTCAAAGTAGTAGCTGTATTGGAATTGAGACATTAAGATAATCCTCGTATAGTTTCAATGTTGCGTCCCCTTTTTCGACCCCCAAAAGTGGGTTAACCGAGATCGGAATAGCATGCTTTTTCTATGTTTACCATTGTTGGTATTTTTGTACCAATTTTCATAATTGTCACCATTTCGGAAATTTCGATTATTCCTCGTTTGGAACGTTTAACCCCATTTAAACCCCTTAAAGTGGGTAAATAGAGATCGGAATAGCTTACTTTTTCTACTTTTGTCTTTGCTGATACTTGCACCAGTTTTCAGAGTTGTGACGAAATGGGAAGTAGGACATTCGAATATCCCTCGTTTGAAGCGTTTAACCCTTTTTTGACCCCTTATAGTGGGTTAATCGAGATCGGAATATCATGACTTTTTCTATGTTTACCATTGTTGATATTTGTACCAATTTTCATAGTTGTGGATAGGTGGGAAGTGGGAGAATTAGTAATGAGTTAGTGAATGAGTGAGGCCCTATATATAGAGAGATGTCCATCTTTGCCATGAAATCCATCCTTCATTGTTATTAAGATTAAGTCCCATCTCTATACTCACTGCGTTACAGTCATCTAGCCCGATTCATTTAGAAACAACTTTGACTAAAACTTGGTGAATAGGTTCGAAAAAGATTGCCTAATGAAATGACATAAATTGTTTTCATTTAATGTCTTATCTATTTATATTTAATGTCTATCTAATATAAATGAAAATTTAAAAAAAAAAAGCATATGGCAAAACCATATGGAGCCACTTCAAATGCATTAACGTAAGAATTTCAAATATAAAATAAAATATATTAGTCGCTATTTACGAGTTTTTAGTTTACGTTATCTCACTAAGTGATCATTTTCGTACCTAATACTCACCCCAAATGTCAAGGTTGTTATAGAAAGTAGTTTCTAAATGCACTGGGCTAGAAGATTGTAACATAGAGAATATCGGAAATTATCCAAACCAAGACTTCAACTTGAAATAAAGGAATTAGGGATTAATTGACCGCTATCCACAAACATCTTTCTAGTTTCATTAACTTAGGCCGACCAAACGGTATAGTGGTTAGCATGCTAGCTTCTGCACCGCGAGGTTGCGGGTTCCGAGTCCCGTGTAAGGCATGGGTGTTTGTAAATGTATGTTGGCTTGTCTAATGACGAATGTTTCGGCGCAATATAGCCCCCGTGTTGCTGACGGCGCCAGATAATCTGAATACAACCAACCAACCATTAACTTAGATTTCTTATATGTTTTGCTTATAGGATTACCATATTGTCAGATGAGAAAATAAAAATTAAGCACATAGTATAACTATTTAAGAAAATGATTTAAACATTTTCTTCTAGATTGTTCGTTATCTCGTTAAAGAAAATATGCACACACACACAAAATAAAAAAATGCTGGGTTGAAAGAAGTTTTTGCTTACTTGACGAGAAGGTTTTCTCTAAAAATAGAACTGTTTCAAATTCCGAAAGGAACATTTAATTTCTTACCGACGACGCAGTTACAACCAAACAATGAAAATGCTAACCAGCAACACTTGTGGTTCGCGAGAGATTGTTTCTTTACCAATAATAAATAATTTTAAAAACCCAAGTATCGTCTAATGCCAAAGGGGAAAAATAAATTTATTTTCTAGTGTTTGCGCTGAATTAAATTTGGATGGAATATGTTCCAAAATAAGCGAGCGGTTTCGTCAAAGTATTAAAATGTAATATGCAAATCTCTCATCGTAGGGAATTTTCGTACTGAAGAAAGAAAATTTCTAGAGTAAAGATTATGAAAGAATCCCCCTCTCCCTCCCCCCCACCCACAGAATATGCAAATATATTTTTAAAATTAAACATTAAAATTACCAAACCTAGAAATTCTTGCACCGTCTTGAAATAAGAACTTATTGCAAATTTACTGTCATTCGAAATCAAGTTTGCTGCAGATTTGAATGTGTTGTACGGAAATGCGTGGCAATACATAAAGAAATTCGTGTTCATTTCGCATTTTAAAATAAAGTTCGTTTTAAATCTGTGTTTATTTTAAATCTAGTTCCTATTTCAAAGGTAGCTTAGTCAGACACTAAGGCACACTGCGAGTTCACTATGCTTATCTAAATATTTTCTTAAATTCACGACTAATTTTATCTTTTAGTTTCAAAATACATCAGCATATTGTATAATTTAAAGATAATTCCTACTACAGAATTATGTATATATGTGTGTGTATATATAATATATTTATATACATATAAATAAAAAAGAACACGGTTTTCAAATAATCTCAAGAATTCCGTTCGTTTAAACTAAACCTCCTCTGCCATGATATGATCTATGTGCACAATAAAAAAAGACAAATCTTCGAACTGTTCGAAACTTTGCCATCTTCCTTTGTAGTGGAAGTAATATTTACCGGAAGATTTATATATCTACGTAAACAAAATTTTGGAACTACCGTTTATATCTTTAGAAAGTCATTGATCTGTTTCAGTATCCCGTCAGGTAAAAAGATTTAAAAAGTTGTACATATTAGATAGATGGGCCTTGAAGGGTATCTTTACTTCTTTCTTTATCCCTATAAGCTGGATTTAAAAGTACTTTATTTGGGAGTTCGGGATTACAGTTGAATGAACATGGCGGTAAAATGTCTTATTCGATTTTAAATCAAATAAAAGATATTACTCAACTGATATTAATTTGGTTAAAGATACTTGCATTTAAAAAATTTAAATAATACATCTCTAAATTAAGCAACAGAATACAGATTTATTTTATCATTTATTCTATAAACTATCTTATTATCCATATACATAAGTCTGTTAATTTTGAACTGTAAAACATACAAACAATTTAGAGATGGGAAATATAAAAACTATTTATGTATATTTTATTAATGTAATGTCTATAAGTACCGATTATTGTTAAAATTAATTAAAGTTCCAATAAAGTTTTATAATTTTAAATAAATAACACTATCTAGCCAACGCCAACTGTGCTGTTTATTCAACCATTATGTAAATTTTTAACTCCGTAAAGCGGACACCTGAAATATAAACTGAATTATATATGTATACTTTCCTAATATATGTGATTTCTTTTCTTAGGATATTAAGAGGCTTTCCGCCAGTCACCCCTTATGTCGGAGTCAGTCCTACATTCTGTTATTTGCTCAAAAACAAAAAACCGCTCTGTTGTTTGCAGTTATCCCAGGTAAGTTTTGTCAACCAAAATAGGACATTTTCCTCTGAGGTCTATTTAAGATATGATATGACTGGAGTTTATGGGTATGATTGGAGTATCGTGAAAAATAATGTAATATTTCAATATCTCTTATCACCAACATATTTAATGCACGTTTAAGATTCGCCATCAATATCTCTATCAATTTTGGTAATACTTTTTTTACTTTCAATTACCCATATGTATACATAGGGTAATGAAAGTTTGGCATTCGGTAAAAAAAAAAATTAGATTTTTTTTTTTTGCATTTTACCACGTTTTGGAACATCCTGATTTCAAAAAAGTGATCTAGAAAAAATGTGTGTGTGTGTATGTGGTCCACATAACTCCCGAACAAATTGACCTACGATATTCAAATTTGGTGTGCGAGTTGGTGGAACCTACCATTAAGGTTTTCGTCAAAATCGCGCATTTGCGTAAGGTAGCTGCCATTGAAAAAATCATGTTTTACAGTAATTGCTAAAATACGGCTCTAACGATTTTGTTCAAAATCGCTGCCTGTTAAGGTGTTTTAAACATCCCCACCACCGAAATCCCCGTAAAAATGCTTTAATGGAGTAAAAAGTCGAAAAACGAATGCCTTCAACACAGAGTTCTCTTTCCTTGAGCATACCTATTCAACGATCGTTTTTTTTTTTTTTTTAAATCTCTGCTTAGTTTTACTTACAAGAAAGGATGATATAAGAATTATCGATGAGCATATCGCCAAAATTCCTATATATTTTTTTTTTTTTTTTTAAGGCCCATATAAGAATTATCACAAGAAATATCGCCCAACTGGCAATTTTTTCTAAGTGACTGATGAAAATATAAAAATGATAATTACACAAATCTACATCAACAATATAGTGTAATTGAAATTTGTGCGCTGTTCCACACCCTTTAGTTAGTTTAAGGGAATTCTCTGAACCTAACACAAGGTCTATCTTTTTAGAATGAGTAGACTGATCTCAAAATGCAACTTCTTGATAGTACATGGTTGATTATTGAATTGAAGCCAATCACTATAGAAATCTGTATTATGAACTTCAGGGGTCGCATTCACCCTAAAATTACTAACATTCCTTAATTTTCCTCACTCCCTGAAATTTCTAAAATTGTACTTAAATTTTTCGATAATTCCTAAAAAAAAATTAAAACCTCCGAAAATTCCCAGATTTTTCTCCAAAACTCTCTAAAAAGCCTCTATATTTTTACAAATGAGAAAAGTGGATTTAATTATATACATATTTCTATCAAATTAGTATAATTGTTTAATTATATAACTGTTATTTTACTGAAAAGTTGCTTAAAGCTCAATTTTTTGAAAATTGGCGTTTTTTTGCCGATAATGAAACAAGCTTTGAAAAGAATACGTCTGCGTTAGGAGCCTACATGAGCATAAAAAAATATATATTTAATTGTTTTTGAACTCTAGGGACAGTTTAAAAAAAATTAGGTAAAATTTTAAGAATTACCCCAAAAATGTTTGGGAATTATCCCTAGAATGTTCCTGAAATTTTTGGAATCATCCCCAAACTTTTTCTACCTAAATTTTTTAGAAAACTTCCTGGGGGTTGCTTTCATCTGCTTTCAGAATAGAAACCGTTTATAATATCTCCAGAAGTTGTAGTAGGAAATTAGGGCGTATCGAAAAAACCTTTTTTGGGGATATTCAAAATTTCATTTCAATATAAAAAGTTGCCACTATGCCCACATATTTACCAACACATTTCTGAAAAATATTTAGGTCTCCTAAAATGGACCTGAAGTTTGATTGTTATTTTTACAAAAACAAATGTTTTTAATTCAAATGTTAAGTCGTGTCACTTTTGCACGACCTTGGAGTTTCCAACCAACAAAGACTCGAGGTTTGAGACATGAAGGTAACGTTATTGTAAAATGATTCAATGTCGCAGAGTTCGAGTGCTGGAAGTGTACTTGATAGTAAAATGCTTCTACCAGGGAAAAGCAAGAAAAGTTAAATTATTTCAATGAAACAATGGCTGCCAGAAAATCTACTACCTTTTTCTTGAGAATGTAACCGTAGAGCTTTTCTATTAGAGCAGAATCTCAATTAGCTAGTGCTCTTTTGTGATATTTAAATGTTGTAACACTAGAAAATCAGGCAATGGTAATGGATAAATCGAATGAGGTTTTTCGTGAAAGGGTAAAATACCATCAAAGTTTAGTTCAACTATTTTTCACTCTATTAATTTACATAATCGAAAGGATTAAGCAACAAGTATAGAAATTGTAAGTAGTGAATGTGGTCGCATAAATTAACGAGAATAATACTTATCTTTGGTATAAGAACTATATTCAGCATATTTTGGACACGCAACTCCTGACAATGACTTTGGACGAAACGTAGTAATTAGTACCATCATTACAATTTATGAAAGAAAGCTTCATTGATGAGAGAAAACTATTCAAGGTCTTGGTTAAGATGGTACTGCATGAAATACTGACGTCTCTAATTGATCAATTTCATTAGTCAAAAATACTTAAAAATATCCAGTACAAGCAGTTGTCTGTTTACTTCATTTAAACGAATTTCCTCTTAGGAAAGTTATGATTATTCTCGATGGTCCACTTTCTTGACGTGCTTCTTTTACTGACCAATAGGAAAACGTTTAACAAGTTGTCAGGATCTACCAGTTGTTGAATACAATAACATATAGTGTTTTTCCAGAAGTTGATTTAAGAAGTTGAACACTGACCAGAAATATTGATATTGGTATTACGAGATATTCCAGCGCAGTATAGATTTCTTTCGACAAAAACCAAGTTTATTTCATCAGTCTAGTTAATGTTAAATTGATGGTATAGGAATGAACGGGTGTACTTTGAACAAGCACAGATTATATTTCGTCCGTAGCTTTACATATTTTAAAATCTAATTCTGGTATTACAATAGGTTTATGTACATAATATGGAATTTGCAGTGACTGCATATTAAAGCATATTGAATTAACTCATTATTGGATTTTAATTTTTATCTCTCCTGCCAGGTGTGCGACCACTGTACCTTCCGCACTGCCAAAAACTACAACTGGCCCAACAGGTGCATCATACTGGCGGCTGACTATGCCAGTAACGGCATCTACAATTTCATAGTCCCATTACGTGCACACTTTCACAGCCCACAGACGCTCAGGCCCATCGTATTACTACTGGAAAAAGAGTGAGTAAATGCATATCTTACGCATTTCCTATTGCTATTTATTTAATGTGCAGGATAGGAGATAGGACGCTTGAAATTAATTGGCGTTGGTGCGGTTTGTAGAAAAATTATTTTCTTTAAGAGACATTTTAGAAGAATAAAAAATTATATTTCAAAATTCCATATGGAGATGCAAAGCCTGAGGACTTCCGCACTAGCCAACAAACCCAGGCTTGGTACCGTGAAATTTTGGGGTGCCGCAAAATTTTCAAAGTTATTCTAGTTAAACTGAACTCGGTGTCCTTTTTACTTTCAATTACCCATAGGTAATAAATACATAACGTAATGAAAGTATAGGATGCTATTAAAAAAAAAAAAATCTTTTTTTTTTATTGCATTTCTCCACGTTTTGGAACATCCTTATTTAAAAAAATGTGGTCTAGAAAAAAATGTGTGTCTTTGGTCTAGGCTTGGGCGATGTATCTATACATCGTCCAAAATCGGTGTGAAATCAACATCGTCAAACCGGTGTCACTATTTTCGCATAATCGATACATCACGATCTTTTTTGACGAGAGCGCGATACTTGCCTAGAATTCAAGGACGAAGAACCGTGATGCCACGATTCATGCGCGGAGTTTCTAAGATACTATAGAAACGTATTGAAACCGTCTTCACCGCGCTGTTGGAGACACGATATTTAACCACATCGCAGTAATCCATCCTGCATATGCGCAGTGTCTCCAGGACTGTATAGAAACGTACTGTAGCAGCTAAAACACAGCGCCGTTTGAGACGATTTCCATTTGCTTTTGCTGGGGCCATACTTCATCGGCATCGTGGTAATCGTATCCACCTTCGGTATGTGCGATGTTTACAAGATTGTATAGAAACGTAAGAATTATCTCAAAAAATACCGCCACACTGGCTATTTTTTCTAAGCGAATGATGAAGATATTAAGACGATAAATGACACAAATCTACATCAGCAATATAGTGTAATTGAAAGTTGCACAATGCTCCACACCCTTAGTTTAACATTTTGGTTGATTTTTTTGTGTGAGATTTTGAACTTTAAAAAATGGTTATTAATATAGTAGTAGACTTTATTGGGGCGCCTCCGCCACAATTTTTTTAAAGGGCCCCAAAAACATGATGCGCTTTAGGTTCTAAGTGATGCCTTGTAAAATGGAGAGGCAATTCTCTAAGGCAATTAAACTATTGCTACTGTTTCAATCGAATTTTTCCCCCACAAATGCCGCTATATTTTAATAATGCTGTATTTTAACAACAAGTATGAAAATTTCAGTTGAAAATTTAATAAATGGATGGCTCTTGTTCTATTTTCCTGAAATTCAACTGTTTGTTATTGCTTTGATAGAAGTTTTCTTTCTTCTGATATATTAATAATACAATCAAATGGTAAAAAAAGTGTTACATGAACAGTTCTACAGCTACACGTAATCAGCGTCATATGGGCGTAAAATTTTAAACATGTCTTTCAAAAACATTCTCTCTCGGTACAAGCATTTGTTTGCAAGCTGCATTCTCCCACGCGATCCATTTATTGTATATGAGTTGTTGAAGTGTGTCAAGTTCTTTCGGCGCACTCTGTTAAGTCAAATATACTGTAAGTATTAGTCAGACTAGCAGTTAGTCAGTACTCAAAAATTTCTTCATCTCACACACTGGATCCTGCAATTTTGTCATTCCTAATATAAATTACGATTAATTTGATTCTTCAACCAAAAAAACCTTAAAATTTAAATTTTAAATATTTTTTCTAATTATAAATGGCGTTTTATAAAAAACTTGTCATCTATATTCTTATTTCCTGCTTCAGTGAATGTAAAACTATCACGTGCATATCCATAAATTTTTTTTAAAGGAATAGAATAATAACTTTTTTTTTAATATTGTGGGTAACTTTTATTCATAATTTTTTTTTTTCTAAATTTTCCATCATTATGTTTCACTTGATAACTTTTTAAAAAACATACTTATGCTTAAAATAATTAATGTTTTTCAAGAAGGAAATAAACATTATGCTGCATAAAAAATATCAATTAAAAATACAGAATACTTTTTATTTTAAAGCACATCAAAAATTACATTAGAAAAGCTCTTTTTGCTGTCGTCAAAAGGTTTAAACTCCCCTTAAGGAGGTTGCACACGATTCAGATCTCTGGCTACGTCGCATCTTTTAAAAGTAAGCCAAGTTTACGTCATCATTTCAAGGCCCGATTTAGAATTTTTTTTACTGTAGGCCCAACATTCAGAGAGGGGCCCCCAATAGCAAATATTTAATTCCTTACGTCACAATATTACCAGATCAAGCAACATTCGTTAAGACTAACTTTTTACAATTAAAACTCATAGTTTACTTTCACGCGATTTTTTTGTTATAATTAGTATGATCTTGATTTCCTCAAAACTTTTAAATTAATCAAGACCCCCCCCCCCCATGAACACTGATTTTAAAGCACACTTTCCTGTATTTTTAACTTACATTTTATCACAGGGTCCACAAATTATATAATAATAAAGATTACTTAATTTTATAACAATAATTGTAAATAATACAAAGTAACCTTTCCACCGTTTTCCACGATCTCACCAAAAAGGAGGGCCAAAAAAGTTTAAAAAAAGTCCATGGAAGAGCCTGCAAACCAATCACAAAGACTCTTTCATTTCATAATATAAGAAGTTGTATATGGTTGGTTGGTGAACATCTCTTTACAAGAGGCGAAAGAAGAACAGCGGCGTAAAGCCCTTGTCTCCGTGTACAGTACCCCCCAAAAAAACGGAACGATGGCTTATCTTCGGTTCTAATTATCGTAGAATCTTACGGTTTGCACCAAAATATTTTGCATACGATTTTCTATATATTTGATGCAATTTCTTTTTCTTGAGCGACCGTTTACTAAGTAAAAGTAACGCTATCTTCGAAAATTTCAATACGAACTCTTATTTTTTTATCATTTCATTCGTTTCAGAATACAACATTTACCCTGTATATCAAATTTCAATGTATTTTGTTGAAAAACACGTCACTTATGAGCGAAAATGTTTCGGCCATTTTTTGACCGATCTTCAGGGAGAATTTCCATAAAACGAAAGGTATTTTTAAGGTTCTACTTAACAGCGGGAGAAATCGAACGGTCAGTGAGGCGTTTCACGACGTTATAAAATACAAATATTCTAAAATTGCATAGAAACTACTTGGATTTATAGTGACATGTTTAAGATTAATAAAAAAATAGCAAGTAAACGCAAAAGTAACATAATTTATTTACAACTTTAAAGATGTTCATTCTTCACACGAAATAAATAAAATATCGAAAACTGTAATTGCAGAAGTATAACGCATACTACTGATAATTAGAAAATTAATAAATATAAAATGTCGGCATTAGTAAACAGTATTCAGCACAAAGTGTGATTATTTTACAGAAACATTTCACTGTAAACACAAATGTAACTTGATTGTTGAAATTATTTATAAAATGAAAAAATCACCTGATTCAGTAAAATTTTTAAAGGATATCTTATTGAAATTGCTTAAAAAATGTGGTTTTAAATAAATGTAATTTAAGGAAGTAATTTTTTTTTTTTTAAAAAAAGGACACTGTTGAAAACCACACAAAACATATGTTCCACGTTTCCAAACACGTTAGACAGATTAAAAATATGCATACAAAAAATAAAACTGCTTTGTTTGTATAAAATAATATATATTTTTTGTAATCTCAAGAAATTCTGTTCCGATTCACCCCGCTGTTCCTATTCACCCTATTTTACGATAATTGAAGGTTGTGCGATTTTCCACACCTCTAGTTTACCTTGAATTAATCTTTGATAGTTTTCAAAAGTTGTCTACTATACGGTCCCTTAAAGTGAGCGTTTTTTACATTTTCGCTAAAAAAATCGAGAACTAAAAGTCAAAATGAAAAGAAAAAAATTGGGGTGGGGTTTCAGACGGTGTCGTGGCACGAGCCGACGTGTCATGAGCGCATCGTACCAAGAGCGCACAAACACCTGCAGTATTTTGGGGGGAAGAGAGTTGCCTCTCATTTATCAAGCGAATGGTACCATGAGCGCACAAACTGCTAGTTTATGTGCAGAGGGTAGGATCTCCATTCTTTAATTTTTATGTTATAATTTCAAACTTCTTAACATTACATCAAAATTAAAAATGAAGCATTTTCAAACGTAAACTTTATTCTTCCGTTAATTTTTTAATTAGCTAATTGCAGTTAAAATGACTAATTAGGATGTTATTAGAACGGACATGCGGATGTGCGAGACATGAAGAATTGTGAATCTGGCTTCAATATTTATTTAATTATAAGTTTTTAAATAAAAAGTTTGAAAAAATACACAGTTTTATAACAAATGTGCTTATAAGGTGTTTTATAATGTGTTGGTTATCTATAATAATAAAACAAGCTGTGTGTCTGTCTGTGGATCTATAGAAACCTACTTAAAATTGGAGTAGAGCTCTGAAATTTTCAACATAAGAAGTTTAGGCCTCCTAATTTTACTTATGTCAAACAGAATGTTAAAATTTTAATTAGCCCTTTTTGAATTAATTTTTCTTACAAAGTGACTTAAAATAGAGATACAGCTCTGAATTTTTCAACATAAGTAGCTTTAGCCTTCTAATTGTACTTTTGAAAATCAGAATGTTAAAATTTTAATTAGTTATTTTTAAATTAATTTTTTTGATTAATATATATTTTACAAAACGATTTCTAATAGAGCTACCAGCTCTGAAATTTTCCGCATAAGTAATTTTGGCCTTCTAATTAGACTTTTGAAAAAAGAATTTCAAATTTTTATTTAGTTCTTTTTTAGTTAATTTTTTTAATTAATTTTTTTAATTAATTAATAAATGTTTTACAAAACAATTTCTAATTGGGCTACAGCTCTGAAATTTTCAACATAAGTAGTTTTGGCCTTCTAATTAGACTTTTGAAAAACAGAACTTTAAAATTTTTTTTTTAATTATTTTTTTTTAACTTTAACATATATTTCACAAAACTATTTCGAAATGGGTTACAGTTCTCAAATTTTCAATACAAGTTGTTTTGGCCTTCTAATTGGACTTTTGATAAAAAGAAGGTTAACATTTTAATTTGTTTTTTAATTAATATTTTCACAAAAAGCAATTTTTATAGGCCTAAAGCTATGAAAGTTTCTAAATAAGTACTTTTGGCCTTCCAATTTTGCTTTCCACAAACAAGTGTTAAAATAATCTTAAAGGGGTATTAACGGGTATTTTTTGCTTCTTTATTAAGGCTTTACGTAGCAATTAGATTTTAATGAGTGAAGCGAGCTTATGCTTACGCAGCAATGAACCTCTAAGCGAGTGAAGCGAGCCTATGCTTGCATAGCAATGAACTTTTCAACGTGTGAAGTAAGCCTATGCTTAATTGTTAATGAACTTTTCAGTGAACGAAGCGAGCTCGATTTTGTGCAACGATGAACCTTCTTCCTATGTGTTGCATTCAATATTTTTTATAATTACGGGCAAAAAATATTTTTAATATATATATATTTATCAATGTTGCCAATTCGTGTCAAGGAATTTCTTCTGAAAATATGCCATTCCAATGGCAAGACTATATGTTATTTGCGCACGAGGCGTGCGAGAAATTTCATTTTCATACTAGTGCGAAAAAGTTACTTTCCCGCATTCCTCTCGAAAAAGTGATACTTTCGCCATACCACTATTTTTGATTCCAAATGATTAAAAAGTTTAATTTTTTGCACGCTGTTACAAAAATTTATTTTCTTCACTTTAACTGGCGGTGATGTAGTTAAGTTGACTTTTCAAAATTGCTGTCAAATAATAATAGCCTTTTTTGCGTGTCGCCATAATAGCAATTTGTATAATTATAGAAGAATCGCATTTTTTTAATTTTTTTTTTTATTCAATAACTGAACCGCATCTTACCTTTTCGATCTGCTTGATTTTTTGTAAAACGGAATGCTTGGATGCCCATTTGTGGATGAATTAATTAGACTTGTTTGAAACTTCTAAAATGACTGTACACGCATCTAATTTTGTTTTATATCATTCTCAGTCGAAAAATTTATTATTTCCCCAACAGTTTTACATATGTGATTAAAAATTGCGTTGGATTTATCATTATTAGAACATTCTTTCAGACACAATTCAAAAAGGTCTGATTTTGAATCTACGCATACTTACAAATAAGCATTTTCGCTAGTATTCAAAGATAAATTTAGCCTCAAAATAAGCAAGAAAGAAGAAGGTTACAACAACTTAAAAACATTCACGTAAAAACTCGTTAAGGTATAACCAATGCATTTTTTTTTTTTTTTTTAAAGTTACTATAAATAATTTCGAAACAAAATTTCATCCGTTGGATATTCTTATTTTTTCAATGTTTCCATCAAACTTATGATATGCCTTTAATATAAATGGATATGTCCATACACCATCTTACATATCCGTTTTGTATAATATGGATATGTTCCATTTGATATAAAATAGATATGTGAGGTGGTGAACTTAAAATTAAAAACAATGGGGAAGATAAGTATAAAAATGTCGCATTCTGATTGTATTAAAAGATGAGCATTCATGTAAAACTGCAAACGTGCAGGCCATTTTATTGGCAAATGTAAAATTTACAACAATACAGAACACAGTGGAAATGCTCTAAATAAAGCAATCAAACTAAACATATGAAAACCAAAAACTTATCAGAATTTAAAATAAGCCCCAAAAGTGCAACGGAATGAAACTTCTAATTTAAACAGAACGTTTTCATCATAAGAAATATGAATCGGCTCACCAATTTAAAAACCTAGTATCTAATAAAAACATAAAAATGCGTATTTTGTTATGCGTGTTTTGTTCTATTAATATGTACTGCATACACTGAGTAACAAATTTAGCCGCAAAAAAATACAGTTTTGGAGATTTGTCTCTTTAAAATAAAGAAAACCTATCGTTTACTTAGTTGAATAAATCTGTTTTTGTTCGCTCCTGTAAAATGAAGAAGTGAGCCCCTGGGAAACTAGAGTTTGTGCGCTTCTGGTACCACGTTACCTTGTAGCGGATTTCCTTCCCCTTATAAACAGGTGTTTGTGCGCTAGTGGTACCATTTTAACTCGATGCGCTCATGACACGTCGGCTAGTGCCACGCAACCGTTTCAGACCATGGTGAATCTAATGAAAGCAAAAAAAAATATATGTTTCAATTCAAAAACATTTTTAAATTGTTTTATTAATTAATAATTAATTATTAGATTGATGCAAAAGTTGATTACTATTTATGTTTGGCCATTTACAAACTATCTTTTGAAAAAAAAATTACTGAAATATATCAATTATTTAAGTATTTATGTCCAAAAAACCAACTTTTTTATTTAACATTAATTTATCATTTTGTTTTATCATTTAAATTACAAACCATTCATTAGAAAATTACGAATTTTTGTATTTCGCATTCTTTTTTAATGCTGAATCCAAATATGGAATAATATTACTTGGTTGCTATTGAACTTTTTAAAGTTTGGTTCTGTTTTAATATGTAGATGACCCCTCATGATAAAAAAAACTACATACAATTATTAAAAACCTTCCACGATTTACAACGGTACCTTTTGTTTGTTATTTCAACAATTAGAACAAAAGATATAGCCATCGTTCTGATTTTTTTTTTGGGGTACTGTACATATGAAGAAGTTGTATATGATTGGCTGAACCGGAAAGATTTGCTTAATTAGGTTTATCTATCTAACTTAACTCTCTGTGACTATAAAAAATATGGAATTTGCGGATGTGTAACTAAAAAAATTTTATTATTTTTGTTCAGTACTTCCCATAAAATAACCATTATATTTAAAATGTTCAGAAAACTTTCAAAATTTGGGGGCCCCCAAATTTAGGGGCCCCTAGGCCCGGGCCTAATGATAAATCAGGCCCTGCATCATTTTCGTCATCTGTGACGCAATATTTATCGCCAACCTGGCTCGCTTTGAAAAGATGGGGATATTTTTGGCCATCGAAGTGAAATCGTGTGCACCTTTCCTCATTGAAAATTAAAAAGCGGAGGTCTACCAAATAAAGAGAATGCTCATAATTTGGAAAGTTATTATATATTTGGTAATAGGATTTAGTTCAACTCGTTCAAAGTTAATTTTTGACGAGTATCGATCATCTTTGCTCCGGTGGAAGTGTACACCCATAATCTACTATACTAAACTTCAACTTAACTTCACATCACTAGACGGTAGATCGTCACAGTGCTCATACGTATTTAATCCATTTTGGCGGCGTGAAAGCATAATGTTCGCCAAACCACAACACCCTGTACAGAACAAAAGGCTACAAGGTTTGGCGGGAATTATGTCTTCACTCCGCTAAAATGGCCTATGAGCACGGTGAAGATCTATCGTCTAGTGATGTCAAGTTTGGTTGGAGTTTAGTATAGCACATCTCTACATTTTAAAAAAAAAAAAAAATTAGATTGATGTTCGATGGGGAATCCAAACTTGTTGTCGCTTTTTAGTCTAAATGGCTTTTCGTAGCAGTATTATCTGGTTGTGATGGTCGAGTGAGTAGCAACTGCCACATTGGCAGGCTTCAATGCCCTTTTATTTCCTTTGTGTTCTTAGTCAGTTTTCTTTTTTAAATGCTGCCGATCAAACGGTATAGTGGTTAGCGTGCTGGCTTCTGGACCGCGAGGTTGCGGGTTCCGAGTCCCGTGTTAGGCATGGGTGTTTGTATATGTATGTTGGCTTGTCTAATGACGAATGTTTCGGCGCATTATAGCCCCCGTGTTGCTGACGGCGCCAGATAATCTGAAAATAACCAACCAACTTGACGAATCCAGATGACAAGGACACTAATCATTCTGATGTTTTGTTGTTAATGTGGTCAAATTAAGCTTAAAAGGAGCGTATTCATAACTTGCAATTCACTGAACCGATACGTACTAGGTCGAATCATGCCACACCCGTTTGAGGTATGCCGATCAAACGGTATAGTGGTTAGCGTGCTGGCTTCTGGACCGCGAGGTTGCGGGTTCCGAGTCCCGTGTTAAGCATGGGTGTTTGTATATGTATGTTGGCTTGTCTAATGACGAATGTTTCGGCGCATTATAGCCCTCGTGTTGCTGACGGCGCCAGATAATCTGAAAACAACCAACCAACTTTTTTAAATGCTTTCTTTATGTAATTCTGATATAATTTTAATGTTCGATGTTTGTTTGCAGGCCGCATGCCGCTTTTTTGGATGCTATATCTTGGTTTCCTCTTGTGTACTGGATGCTTGGATCCATTGACGAGTAAGTGATAGTATTAAAACTGAATGATATAGGTCAACTAATTGATCATTTCAAATTCATCTCTAAACAACAAAATATAAGCTTATTACCTTCTATGAATATATAAAAAATAGGTACAAACAATTAGAAGCAGCATCTAAAAAAAATAAAAAATCAGGTAGAATTTTTTTTTTTAACTTTAGTTTATTGCAATAAGTGGACACTAATATAATACAAAACAACAATCCAATGTAATATTTTACTGTTTACAAATGCTATTAACACATATAGCATTTTAACCTTTCAGACATCTTGTGTAAACCTTCTAACGAAAAGCAGGCCAAATTCAGATAACAAGGTTTCAACTTTTTTTAAAAGCTTCAAAGTGGTCATATTTCACAGTAAACAATGTTTTCTTAGCGTTTTCATGACCTCTATCTTTCAAAGAGGTTTACAGTGTAAAGGATGTATACTGCTATCGTAAGATGGAGGACATAAATCCAAAAATAATAACTCTTTATGATTAGTCCTTAGAAAATAATATTTTTATTTCATTGAATGGCTCAAATTCTTAGATCATACAAGCCTATACAACGATAAAAATATGTATAATTTTAAAGGACGAACATAAAAACGTCAAAATATGCACTTGAAATTATTTTTACTTATGATGTCAGTAGAACTTCTTTTAATAATAACAACGCTTGCTCTAAGGTTTGCATTGTAATTGCGCCAATCTAGAATGAACTGAGGGTTCGCAAAGCTTTAACTCCAAACCCTACACAAAACTTTGTCATTTCAAGTTACTCTGCAACCTTTATCACTGCAAATATAAGCTTGGCGTCCACTATCGCTAAGCAGAGCAGATCAGAGCGGAGTGGATTAGAGACAATTACAAGGCTGTCAACGTCCATTGTAGCTCGAGGCTCGTGCTATAGTAGACATTGGCAGCTTTGTAATTGGCTCTAATCCAATCCACTCCGCTCTGATCTGATCTGCTCTGCTCTGCTCTGCTTAGTGATAGTGGACGACAAGCTATATAATGATAGGTAACTGACAAGCTTTTTTAAAGCTCGCGTGTTGTATTCATATTCTGTTGCAGTCTGGACGATCTTCTACGAGCTGGAATCAACTTAGCTGACAGTGTCGTGGTCGTGAATAAAGAAACTTCTAATTCAGCCGAGGAAGACTATCTGGCCGATTGCAACACAATCGTCGCTGTACAGACCATGTTCAAGTAAGTACTTCGATCATAAATAAACCTGTATATAGCTTGCTTGGAGGGTTGGCTGTCACTACGTCATCGCAGGTAGTTCCCAATAATCAGAAAGTGTAAAGAAAATAGACACTGAGTACTTTCCAGAGCAAAGAACGTGTAAAAGGATGATGGGTAAGCAAGAGCGCGTACTAAAGTAATGTATAATAGACTGAGAGGCGTCTGCAATTTTTGGACCTCATCGAACATCATTCTGATTTTCTTATAGAAATTAGAGAAAAGTGAGTAGACTACTAATCCACTGGTCTGCCGTGGCAAAAATGGCCGAAACTGGTCAAAAATCGACTTTTAATAAGTTGAACTTAATCCAATTGCCAAATGAGCTATAACTTGCCAAATAATGAGCATTTTTTTTTATTTGGTAACCCTCACTCTTTAATTTTCAATTAAAAAGGTTGCAGACGATTCGGATGTGTGGCTATTACTTACTTGCATCTTTACCAAATGAGCCAAATTGGCTTACTTTTAAAAGATACACACTTTCCAAGCCAGAAATAAAAAATCGTTTGCGCTTTTTCTCATTGAAAATCAAAATGCAGGGTTGCTGGACAAAAAAGTGTGTTCTCTTTTTGGCAAGTTATGACGTATTTGGCAATCGGATTTTAGTTCAACTCATTCCAAGTCGATTTTTTATCGGTTTCGGCCATTTTTGCCACGGCAGACCAGTGGATTCCTAATCTACCCACTTTTCTCAAATCTCGATAAGAAATTCAGAATGATGTTCGATGAGGTCCAAAAATTGCAGTCGCCTCTCGGACTATAAGGGAGAAGATTAAAGTATATCGCACATTTGTCGTGGCTGTGAAAATAAAATAATTTTTTTTAAAATACAAATAGATTTTAGAGACTAAACTCCTCAAGTCACTCACTTGTATGGCCTATAACAGAGTTAAAGGCAAAATAAATTAACACGTTGACTGCCACGGAATTTCGCACGAGCCAATTTGATTTAACCTATAAATTCTGTATGCGGTCTGACAGACCGCGAGTCATTTTTTGTGGAATGTTTCCACCCACTAAAATATTTCAACTTTGACATTTATATTAATTTTTCCGATACTTTGTTTTTTGAATTTTAAATTGATGTTCACTAATATCTTTGGCGAACCACGTGTTGCCCTTGCGCCAAAATTATCAAACCACCCAACCACAGCACTCGTCGATACCCCCCCCCCCCCCCAAAAAAAAAAAAAAACATTTTTGAAAAGTAGAAAAACCATCAACCTCAAAAACACAAAAAACTTTCTTGCAATAAAAAAATCATAAACATGATGAAAATTTTCAGCCACAAACACAGTGATATAAAAAATGGCCAACCTCTGATTACAACTCTCGGTTGTGACTCGCTTAAGAATGTATGCTTACTTAGTTTATTTTTAAAATTTAAGTTCCGCTCCCATAAAAATTTACGCTGCTTGAGGTTGGCGCCCGTCATAGGAATATTAACAATGCTTGTTGAATGGTGATGAGATTGAACCAGTGGAGTTAGTTGAATGCAACTCATATAGCAGTCAACGTGTTAATAAAACAAAATAACAATAATGAATTGTTGCATCTGTTGCTTAGTGTGTTCGCCGTCTGATGATGCTGTGTATTGACAGTATGTGCAATAAAATTTCTGGTGCAATTTGTACTTCAAATCGAAAAGGAGTTGTAGAAGAAACTGAATACCTCAAAGTTGTTCTGTTTTGTGGCTCGTTCTCGAAATTAAAATGAGTTTTAAACAATTTGCTAAAATCTTTTATGTTCTGTAACAAAATTTGTATTTTTTTCAAGATTCTCTAAAGTTTGGTAATTTTTATTCGAGAGATTTCTCTCTGACGAAAATTTATGTCATGGTACGTTCTTAATGAAACAAATGGTTAATACGACACCGTTAGAGCCAATTTCTAGTAGGGGGACTGTTAAGTCAAAAATAAAAAAATTTCAATTTTTGTCCAAAATCCATGAAATTTTTTGAGCAGTTCAAATGCAATTAGATGAAACACAACCCAAAATTTCCAAAATTTATATTGATTTTTTTTTTCAAGAAATTAAATTTTTATTGAACAATTTAGCTTTTTTTCCGTAATTTTAAAAACGCTCCTTGCGATTCAAATTTTTTGCAATCTGTCTCAATTTTTTTTTTTACAAGTTAATCGAATATATATTGACATAATTGTGCATGGATTTTGAATTTAACTCATTGGTTAATTATTTAAAAGTAAAACTTTGGTACAACTTTTTAACTTAAACTTTTTAAATAGAAGCATTACGAAAATTGTTGTAAAACAATAAAAAAAATACCAGATTCCAAAATCCATGCACAATTGTGTTCAAAATAGTATAGTAAACAATATCTCCAAATTTTAAAAAAATACATCAACTTTTGAATCGCAAGGAACAAATCGAATACCCCAAAAATATTAAAATACACATGAAGAGAAAAATGCAATTTAAGAAAATGAAAAACAGACGATTTCTGATACGCGCGCTTACAAAAACTAAAATAATATTCTTAATTCTTCTCGGATCAGCAAATGTAAGATATGTACTGAAAGCTAGAATTTCAGGCTATATTTTCCCACTAAAATATAGAAATCGAAAATTTTGAAGTTTTTGTCTTAACAGCCCCCTTAAGCGCAGTAAAATACCAAGGAGAAAAAATGAATTCGTTGATTGTGTGGATCAGTGATAACGTTTATCTCGAGTTCTCTCAAATACTATTCGAAATCGAATAGACTGAGAGGAGAATGCAAGTTTGGATACGTCATTGAACATCTTTCGGATTTTTTTTTTATAGAGTATTGAATAATGCTAGTATATTATAATTGTACTGGTCTGCGTACGAAAAAATGTCCGAAACTATTCAAAGATCGGGATTGAATGAGTTGATTTAAATCCTAATATGCCATAACTTTCCAAATAATGAGCATTCCTTTTTATTTAGTAACCCATTGTTCTTTAATTTTCAATGAAGAAGGATTCAGAAAATTTCTCCTCTCTGGCGCCAAGTACTTGGATCTTTTGAAAGTGAGCCAAGTTGCCAATAAATATTATGTCAGTGATCTTATATTTATATCCGAATTGGCTCAATTTTAAAAGTATTTGGTTAACCCTTTGCACTCCAGGCTTTTTTCGAGCGGTGGAATCAGCAACTTCGAGACATTTTAGGTTCGACTGATGTTTATGGATTTGCTTCATAGAAACTAAACACAGTCATTGGCCTTGCATCGAATTTCCGCATCACACCTAATGGTCCTCTCGTGGTTTGGCATCCAATCGTGTGGCTCCTGAGAGGCGCCACTGGAGTGCAAAGGGTTAAAAAAAAAATCATCTGTACCCTTCCTCACTGAAAATTAAAGGCTGATGGGTTAATAGACGGAAAAGAATACTCACTTATTGGCAAGTTAGGCCATATTTGATAGAGGTCGGCGATATATCAATACGACGATATTTTTATCGATATTTCTAAAAAAATATCGATATTAAAAATATCGATAAAAGTCACTGATATATCGATATTTTCACACATTTTTAGTTTTTTGATGATCGTTTTGTAGTTTCATGTGTTTTTTCGATTTTCTTTATTCCCTTTTCAAAAACTTCAAAACTAAAGTTGGAACTTGGCTGAGAGACAGTTAAAATGACACCAATATTCAATATTTTGCCATACACTTAAAAGCTATAGAAAATTATCTAAATTTTTCTTAAAATCACTGCACCAATTAAGCGAAAATATAACTTCTTTTTCTTTTTGTAATAGATCCATTTCAGTTGAAAAAGTAGTCGCCTTACAAAAAAGCAATCGTGAAAAGTAGAAATCCCCGAAAAACTTTGTTTCTGGCAAAATCGAAAATGAAATAAAAACAAACAAAAAAAAATCATTTATCGATACTTTATCGATATTTTTTTCTATGCAACGATATAGAATCGATATTTATTTTGATCGATGTTTCCGATCTCTAATATTTGACAATTGAATTTAATTCTCTCAAAGTCAATTTTTGAGCTCATTCTGCCATTTTTGTCTCATTAAACCAGGGCATTCATAATCTACTACCTTTTATCCACATTCTATAAAAAAACTATTCCGAAATATATTGGATGTAACTAAAACTACAGTCTCAGATAATACCATCTCCTTAACTGCAAACTACATATATCCATACTGTATCTTGCAGGTTATTTCCAAGTGTACGTATCATCACAGAATTAAGTCAATCGTGCAACATGCGCTTCATGCAGTTCAGAGCCAGAGATGCGTACGCTCTTCATTTATCCAAAATGGAAAAGGTAAGAATAAGTAGGGATGCAAAAAATGATTCCGTATAGGCCAGCGTTCGCCACAAACTTTTAGAGACTGGCCGCATGACTTATGTTAGAACTTTCCGCGGGCCGCAGATTTATACCGAACACGTCAATAAATATAATGCTTTACTACATTCGTTCAATGTTAGAAATGTGATAATTACTAAAGAATCAACAATATAAAACAATTTTGAAAACTGAAGCAATAATTTAACTTTTTCATATTAATAAAATAACAATTGATATTTGATTCTTGTTTCAAATAATTAAAAAAATAATTTTCTTTACATCATAAATCGAAGTCATAAAAGAAGTTAATCTTTTGTTACAAATATTACAATGTGACTTGACGCAAAATCATAATCAATAAAGATATTTAAACCATACCTCTTAAATCTTCCATTTTAGTCGATGTTAATTGCGAGACAATAACGGCTGGTCCGCTTTTCGCTATCTACTTAGCGTTTAAAACTAGTCTTCGACGCCATTATTGCACTGGAGTCATAGGGATCGCGACACTTATTTCACGTCAAAACAATAGAGGCCAGTATGCATTAAAACACCCAACTCCTGCCCATCACATTCAGAAACGCAAAAATCGAATTGTGCCCTTCACGAATCGAGGGGGTAAGGTATCATAAATACAAAATTAAGCAATGCGTCATTAGTAATAATTCAAACTATTGCTTTTTTTTTTTTTTTTTTTTCTTTTCTCGTTGGTAGTCTCAGAAAAAAAAAAAAAAGGATTTTTCAGACTTACTGACGCGGTCCTCCTAATGGAAAACGCGGTTTTTGGTAATAAACACAAAACTATTGTAGACAAATTAAAATTATTTCCGTAAAATTGGATGTTTGCTCTTCTGTATTGCCGGCTGGCAGGAGAAAAAGTTGTCGCGGGCCTTCTAGTGGCTGACGCTGGTATAGGCAGTCTAGAACAATTTTATGTTGTCAGTCGTGCCTTGTCCCGAAACTGTTACCTTTACATTTCTTGGAATGTGGTATCTGATTGTTTCAAAAAAGGAAATCGTGAGGAAATATGTAGTTATCTGACCCTCTAGAGCAGCGTTAGCCACTAGGCGGCCCACGACATTTTTCTGCGGCCCGCTGACTGCACAGGAGGGGAATCAAGCTTCATGGAATGACTTTTTTTTTACATAATTTTAACTTGTCCAAAATAGTTTGTTTTAACTATGCAAAACAGAGTTCTTCACTATGTACGCGAAGAAACTATGTGAAAGAAGCTTTCAGCAAGATAGTTTTCACAGCTGAATCTCCTATGGACAATTCATTAAGATTGGCTGTAACAAATACTGCAACAAATAGTGAGGCTTTCACAAACTAAACTGAAAGATTTCGGCCCTTTATGATCTAATAGTTGATGTCGACAAGAGAGGCTAACCTGGAAGTAGTTTAAATACTTTTATTAAAAGTTAGATCATTTTGAATTGTCGCGTTGGAACGAAAGATTCACATTTTTTTAAGATTTTGATTTATTAATAATGAAAATTATTATTATTATTTTTTTATTATTATTATTATTATTATTTAAAAAGGAATAAAATATCAATTGTAATTTTACTAAGATAAAAAAATTTTAATTTTTTTTTTTTTTTTTTCAGTTTAAATTAAATATATTGTAAAATCGGTAATAATTGAAGATGCATATATTGGTGTATACGGCTCTTGAAAAGCTCCAATAAAAGTCATTCGGCCCACCACTAAAAGCTAGTGGCGAACGCTGCTCTAGATTATTTTTCAGGTGAAATGACAGTGATCTGTGGTCATAATTAGGATAAAAGATCATAAAAATGTAAGGATGGGAATAAAGTTAACCCTTGTAAAAGCAAAGTTAGTTTTAACTATAATTCATTTGCATCGACTGTCAACTTTTATGTGCAATTTCTACATACTTAAGTGATTTTGAACTCAGATCGTGTTTCCGAAGTGTTTAACCACTACGAAGAAAATCATTAGCTTCATGCCATAAACTAACTTCAGTAGAATGCATTATCATCATCAACAACAAGTTTATTTGCCAAGTTATTTGTCGACTTTCAGCACGATTAGACGACGTCAGTTGAGTCAATTCGCCTTAGGAAGACCCACCACAAACGCACTTACAAAATCTAAGATAATATAAAGGATTTAAAAACTCTAAAATCTTAATGATATCGTTGTACAAATGCACCAAAAGTAAAGATGTAAGCGACCGCTCTCGTACATATGCATGCGCGTACATAAAAGAAATTTCATGCTCTTGATTTTCTTCAGTTCAGAGTGGGTTCACCAACTAAATAGCATCGAATTCCTACAGATTTAGATTGAGCGTTATTGAAACAAGCATTTTGATATTGGAGTATAACATCATAGTGCTCTACAAGGTGAGACCGAAAAGTAAGGTGACTGATGTCATAATAATCACTGTATTATATATTTGCAGATAAATACATCTCTGTCCTTCAAAGTAGTTCCCGTCGTCTACAATACACTTCTGACAACATTCATACAAGTTCTTGAAACTTCTGAAAAAGTCCTCTTTTGAGACTGTCTTAAGTTCCTCTTATAGGCTATATACACCCTCCTTATTCCCCTGATCTAGCTCCAGCAGATTTTTTCCTCTTTCCACGACTGAAATTGGCACTGAAGCGAAGCCGATTTTCAAGCGTCTCAGACATTCAAGCTGCTCTTACCAAGGGACTTAAGACAGTCTCAAAGGAGGACTTTTTCAGAAGTTTCAAGAACTTGTATGAACGTTGTCAGAAGTGTATTGCAGACGGCGGGAACTACTTTGAAGGACAGGGATGTATTTTTCTGCAAATATATAATACAGTGATTATCATGACATCAGTCACTTTACTTTTCGGTCTCACCTTGTAGCAAGGCGTAATCAGGGATTTTATATTGTGCTATGATATCCCACTCACTTTATATCAAAATACTCCACTTATCCTGATTTTGTATGCATCCGTAAAAAGTTGTTGATGCAGGATATTTTGATATTGTTTAATTTGAGAAGGATAATTAATTTGTCCCTACACTATAATCGACAAAACATTTTTTTGGGGAATATATATGCGGAAGTATTATATTAAAACAAGTTAAGTATTTTAACAAGTATGACAATAGAACTCAATTATTCGACAATAGTATAACAAAATGGCCGACCAAACGGCATGGTGGTTAGCGTGCTAGCTTCGTGGTTGCTGGTTCGAGTCCCGTGTAAGGCATGGGTGTTTGTAAATGTATGTTGGCTTGTCAAATGACGAATGTTTCGGCGCATTATAGCCCACGTGTTGCTGACGGCACCAGGTAATCTGAAAACAACCAACCAACCATTAACAAAATGTAAAACTAAAATAACCTATGGAATTATTTTATTAGTTTTAATTTTTGTAAGGAGACTTATAGGTTATAATACAATCACTTAAATAATTCTCGGTCAAACGTTTTCACTATCGGAATTTTTTAAAAATCATGCATTTTGAAGAAATACTTCGGCAGACACTGTGACCTAACAAAATTGAACCTTAGGCCTATGAATGTCTTAAATAACAAATGAGTATGTATTGTATTTTTTAGAGGGAAAAGGACAGAGGATCTCATATCTCCTACATGTTCCGACTGCCATTTGCGGCTGGAAGTGTTTTCAGTGCAAGTATGCTGGACACTTTGCTGTATCAGGTAACTCTATGGAAATGTTTTAATCAAACATATTTAAGAAATATGTGTGATGAACTCAGGATGGTGCATCATAAGGTGGATGCAATCGTGGTAAATTTTAAAAAGGAGGTCCTAATTAAGGTACGCAGTGCATCGTGTTACGTATTTTAATGAAGGAGGGAGGATTAACAAGATCTCGATTATGTGGGAATGCTTTCAATGGACAATTCCCGCATTTTTTAAAAACGAGTCAAATTTAGTTTATATTTATAAAGAATTTCTTTCTGTTTCCAAATATTCAAACAGAAATTCTTTAAAAGAATTGGTTATTTAAATATTAAGAAAAGAAAATGCCCCAAAAACCAGTCCGATCAAAACACTCAACAAAATCTGTGACGTCAAGACATCCTTCCGTTTTTATGGTTATTGTGAGGTTTCTGCCAAATAGTTGGCGTTGATTTGGTAGACCATTGCCATATAACGTACAGGTTGGAACGATTTGCGAGAAACTTGCAAAACTGGCTTCCGCTAGTGCATTTCAAGCCAAGATGTTTTGGGATCTCTTGACGTCACATTCAATTCGAGCCGAATTACATCGTTTTCTCTCCAACATCTAACTGTGGAACTTTGATCGCAAATTAAAAAAAAGAAAAGAAAAAGTGTATTGAACAGAAATTATTGTGTTTATGGCCTTTTCGAAACATTTAGAATTGAATGAAAAAAAAAATTTAAAAATGCGAGATTGTCCATTGTTGAATGATTGTGTATAAAAACAGATTAAGAATTTAAGTGAACATTTATAGAAACTATTAGGTAGTGCGTTACAAAATTATAACATATATATTGTTGCGTGGACGGGTTCGAAAGATTTGAAGCCAAAGCAGATCAAAACTAGCAGAAGTTTATTCCACTATAATTCTTCACAGACTCTCTTACAGCTCCAGAACTTCTCGTTTTAGTAGACACAATACAGCTCTTTTCACAACAATAGAGCACAAAACAGCAGTTACAAACTTGACAACACAACTGCTAAATCACTGCAAAAGACAATGCAATACAGTTCGCTTTTGAAACTCTCTAAACGCTCGCTGAGACTCAGTATCTCAACTCAAAATCACAACTAACTCAGTGACTCAAAATCAATCAACTAACTGATTCAACTCAGTCAACTACTAACTAACCTCTCGTTCTCTTGGCCGACTTATATAGGAGTGGTGAATATTCGCGAAACTTCCAGAGAGAGAAATTTGGAGAACTTTCCAGATCGTAGTCGAAAAGTCCTTTACATGTACATGGGATACATGTACCTATACATGTACCGAAAATGTCACCAAATGGTCGCCAAATTTGGCGATAAAAATCACCAACTTGGCTCTACCTCGCCAATTTGGCGAGATTGCCATTACCATAACGTTAAATGCCCTGCTCCTTGTAACACTTGCTTCCCAGCGTTACCTCTGAAAAACCCGTTATCAAGCATTGAGAGATTCATTGCAGGGAAACAAACTAACGACGAACAATTGCACTGCCGTATGCGAAATGTACATAAATTTTCCTATTTACAAAATTAACACTACGAAATATTTACAAATATACAAAAATTCGTAACAATATGAATGAACGAAGTAAATAGTAAAAAATTAACACTTTTACCAAAAAAGCGGAGCTAAGTAAAAACATCCTAGATATGTTATCCTGTAGTATGTAATGATTACAAATTACATGGATGCCGCCAGGGAGGGAAAAAGGAGTGCACTTGCATTCGAAGAAAAGGTGCACTTGGATATATATATAAAAAAAAATAACTGAAAGGTGATAAAATTCTTAACTAAAAAAAGAGAAGTGTAATGCAGTTATAAAATTATTAATTTTAATAGAAAATCAATGTAAAATTTCTTTTTAAACAATTAAAGTCAAAGGAACACTTTACCCTCCTTGCACTTCCTTGTATGGAATATGCACCTACCAGTAAAAAAATCATGTCATTTCATGGTTCAATTAAACTACTTAACGATATTTAGAGGAATGACTTTTTATTGAAATTATATTAAATGAAGTAATCCAAGAATTCTTAAATAAATACATTCTTATTTCATGTTAAATAACATATTGGTAATTTTTTTTTTTTCAAGATTTATATACTCTATGAAAACTTAAACAAAACACCTACGGTGTGCAAATAACTTTTGCATCTCATTTCGTAAAACTAATTAAAGACGCTTTGACTTGAAAATTATTATTTTGAGAGAAGATTTACTCATTAATATATTTACTTTTACTATACTAAACTTCAACTTAACTAGACATCACTTAGACGGTAGATCGTGACAGTGCTCATAGGTATTTAATCCATTTTGGCTGAGTGAAGACATAATTCTCGCCAAGCCTTAGAGCCTTTTGTTCTGTACAGGGTTGTGGTTTGGCGAACATTATGCTTTCACGCCGCCAAAATGGATTAAATACCTATGAGCACTGTGACGATCTACCGTCTAAGTGATGTCTAGTTAAGTTGAAGTTTAGTATAGATAAAATTATGTAATCACTCGAATCACTCAATTTTATTAGTATGATATATTTTAACACTCAATACATAACATTCTCCTTTCACGTCGTAAAAATAAAATAATTACCAATTATAAAGCCTTCCTACGGCTTTTGAGTAATTCACCAAATCCCGCAAGCTTTTGCACATTTTTCATAAAGTTTGTTAAGATTTAGAAAGGCTCTTTAGAACTCGTAAAATTTAAATACTAATTAAGTAAGAAACTCTCTAACGGCATTACCATCGCAGTCTTAAAACAGTTATTTGATTTGGTGTACAAATTCTAATGGTGCTCAGTTTATATCAAATATCCTTATCCTTGAGATTAAATTTGTTTTCACAACAATCCGCTGGTATACTAAACTTCAACTTAACTAGACATCACTTAGACGATAGATCGTCACAGTGCTCATAGGTATTTAATCCATTTTGGCGGAGTGAAGACATAATTTTCGCCAAACGCCTTTTGTTCTCTATAGGGTTGTGGTTTGGCGAACATTATGCTTTCACGCAGCCAAAATGGATTAAATACCTATGAGCACTGTGACGATCTACCGTCTAAGTGATGTCTAGTTAAGTTGAAGTTTAGTATAGCTCAAAATGTTTTAGAAGCTTATATCGAGAGTATATCTGAATAATTTTGAGACTAAGAAGAAAGTGAATATGAAGGAGAATACTAAATGGTTAGGGTAATTGCTTTGTTGAAAAGCTACTTTCCCACATATGGGTACTTACTGGGATGGGTGCTTACTCGCATCCTTGAATAGACCGAGGTAAAATTATACATTAAACCGACCAGTCCCCACTGTGTGCTTCTCCATAGAGAAGCATGGTTTAATTTTACCACGCACTGTGCGAATAAGCACCCATCCCGGCTCCACTGAGCATTCAAATACCTTATGCCATTGGCGGAAAGACGGGACATCGGACTCAAATTGGGATGACAGTCGATATACACTATCTACCAATAAGTATTTGAACACTCATGCAATTGAGAATGTCTGCAGTCCTGATCTACGTCACCCTTGATCCCAATTCATGGTAGGCTGACTACTACTCCACTAACCTAGATAACTATGTGCTCCCTACGCTGTGGCAATTTTACGGGTTGGATCATTGTTACTTCCAAGATGACAACGCCACTTGTTATGTTGCGAGGTCCACCACGGATTAGTATGATGACAGCGGGCAGAACTGACTGGACTGGCCAGCTCAGAGTCCAGACGTGAATCCTATGGAACTTCTCTGGGACGAGTAGGATCGCCGAATTAAGGAGTGAGTGCAGCAACTGTCTAAAATCGGTGAAAGAACGCACATGTCCACTCCAAGCCGAGTGGAAGAAAATACAACTGTCCATCATCCAAACACTTGTGGAAAGCATGCCCCGGAGTGTATGTACTGTAATTGCCTTAGGTGGAGGCTCAACCACCTATTGAATTTGAATAAATTGTTTTTATCTCTTTTATCACAGGTGTCCAATTACTTATTGGTAGATAGTGTATTTAATGCTACACTTAGGATATGCCAAGCGATTTCTTAACATTCAACATTAACATATAATTCATAGCTATTTCAATAATAAAAAAAGCATTGTAATAAGTAGCGTTTTCTCCCTAGATCATCTGAGGCATTTTAATTTCAAATTTTTCCAGGCTTTCGTGAAGGACTACATGATTACATTCATCAGGTTGCTTCTTGGAGTGGACCAAGCTCCCGGATCAGGTTTTCTATCTTCGGTAATCTAACTTATTCATTGCAAATTTTACCATTTGATTTTTAAACTCTATTCTGAAAATTTTCCATTATATATGTGTTTTTTTTTATGCAATTTCCTCCTATTATTCCTATATGTGTATGCATCTCAATTTTTGAAACGGAAAAGTTTTTAGTAGAAGTGTGCGAACTAGGACTGTATGAAAGCAGCTTGAAATGCATTTAGGCTATAATTTCATCCTTAAGAGGATCTTAAGCTTGTCTCTGCTCCATTCACAAAATGCTTCATTTTTTTTATTTTTTTTTACCACAGCTTTTTAATTAAGTTAAAATCATACATTAAACTAAATTACTTTAGATAATAAAAAAAGTATAAGTATAAAAAAGAATAAGCATAAAAGTATAAGTAAAAAATAAAGTATAAAAAGTGTAAAAAAAGTAAAGTATAAAAATTATTTAAAAGAAATGTAAAAGTATAAGTATTGTTAAATAAAAACCATTCAAAATAAAATATTTATCTGAACATTTTTTTAAATTTATTTATTAATTCTATAAAAAAGACTTTGAATGTAAAATATCTTCTACAACACCAACAATGCTGTGCTCAGAAAAGATAGGTCATATCTATATTTTTTGTCGAGCATGAGTTATTGTTATCAGACAGCTCTTTATAATTTGTTCTTCTTAAGGATGCTGTTTAAATATCGTATCTGCATTGTAAATATTTAAACAGTTAGTTGATGCTAATTTATTGACTAATTTGCTAAGTCGAATTGTTAAACTTTAACCGCAATTTCACATTTTGTGCTCCAGCTCCTGATACAACTTCTTGGCAGTATAATTTGTTTATCGCTACCAAAGAAACAAAACAGATCTATCGATATCCAAATATTAGTAGCATTTTTCTTGCTTACGAAATTTATTTTAACCCTTTGGGTACATTTGACGGCTGAGATTCGTCATGCACTTGTTTTGCTTGTTAATAATGACGAACCTATTTCGTCATTCAAACTAGGTTGATCTAACCACACAATAACCATGTCACAATAACCATGATTGGTTAAGTCAAACATCGGTTGGTTTACCTATACTTTAAAAAAATAATTTGTTTGACTGTGTTCCTTTAAAGCTCCTATATTGTTTTGAACCAAACGTTCAAAACTCAAGAATTTTCCCAAATAAATCTGTACCCAAGGGGTTAATAAAATTGCTGGACATTTATTTAAATAAAATTGCTTATGACATTTCTTTAAAATAAAGTATTTTCTTTCCGTAGATACGAATCACTAAGGATGACATGTGGATTAAAACATACGGACGTTTGTACCAAAAGCTATCTTCCACTACTTACGAAATTCCCATAGGAATTTGCCGCACACAAAAATCCACTTTAGCAGAAACTTCGTCGGTAAGTAGTGCACAAGATTTGTATGCTTATCAATATTAGATTATGATAAAAGCAATCAAGTTTTAGTGGTACCTTTACAGGTGCTGCCAACGGTCTTCAAGAATTAATGAATTCGATTGTGAGGAAGCCGTTTGCACAAAATGCTAGAATTGAGAGAGGATTTTTCATAAGAGAATAGAAAATTTAGTTCGAAATTTCACTCATAGGAAGATAGCGCAGCTTGTGATAATTGTTTATATTGATATATTTCCTGCTACCCCCCCCCCATTATTTTGATATTTTGAGGTAAATTATTGTCAATGCAAAATAAGTTCAATAAAAAAAAATTGAATACCCTTTAAAATGCGTGATATCACTATCAGCGACATCCATGTGGGAAATTTTGAACTATCTTATTTTCATCTTTCTAAAAGAAATACCAGAATATTTGCATTTTTCACAATCGCAATGATGATCGAGTCATCCTTGCATTGCCAGAGAAATTCAAATCCCGAGATACATTTAATAATAAAATCTTTATTTTTTGTCTTTTATATGTGTCTGTGTAAGATATATTTATGATTTGCACACTTTTAACACGTGGTACAAATGTACTATACTTTGTAATAAACAGATGTCTCTGGATTTGATGGGTGATGAAGATCAAATTGCCATTCGGACAGATGTTGAGAGACAGGAAATCGGGAATTTGGTCAAAAACAGAATGAAAGATTTGTGCCTGCCTACGGAAGACTACGGTACCGTTGTTTCTCTTGTATTTAAAAATGCTCGTTTATGCATTTTTATAACTTTTTTTCTTTATAAACCAATTCTTTTACTCTATTCCATTATAAATGTTATTAGGTTAGTAATTTATTGATACATGTTTCAATGTACTTGATATTGTTTTCTGTTCTTGATGCTAGCAGCAGTGTCAACTTAAATGAATTTACTTCAGAGTCTGGCCCTTATTGTGCAGAGCCACACTTTCAGACGCGCTCATACAAGTCACTCTTAGCGAAACATACAATGCTATGAAGTTTATTAAAGTGGGCCACAGCTGTGGCTAGATGTCGCGTCTGTCGCTCAGACTCTAAGCAATACATGCAATAATATGGAGCTTATTATACTGAGCTACAGCAGTAGCCAACCCAGGCGTCTTTACTGTGGCACGAGTGCGCTACAGGAGTAGCTCTGTATAATAAAGGCATTAGGCATTATTTTTAATTTATAAAATTCCCCATGAAGCAATGCATATATCATAGAAGGAACTTAAAACATTACTGTTTTCATAACTTGCGGACATTGTACTGTTCTTTGTGAGGACGAATTATATCTGTAAACTGTTACACATTTTTTTTCCACCTTTTGAACCAAAAATTGCTTCCCATTTAGCTGCAACCAACATTTGGTGCTTACCGTCCGGAGTAGCACCATTAAATCGTGAAACTAAGCGCCAAATGTTGGTTGCAGCTAAATGGGAACCAATTTTTTGTGCAAGATGGATTGGTGCTTAATTTCAACATTTGGCGCTTACCGTCCGGGTAGCACCATTAAATCGTGAAACTAAGCTCCAAATGTTGGCTGCAGCTAAATGGGAACCAATTTTTGGTGCAAGATGGAACAAAATTTCTAACGGTGTATCTGAAGGGTGATGATCAGGAATGAAATAACACACGTCAGGTTCCAAATTGAAGTATAATATGTATTTCTTTCTCTTATTGCAATTTTTTAAATGTTGATTTTCGTTCTACAGATGACTGTTCCGAAAAGCGCAACAGCTTGTCGTACGTGATGATCAATCCGAGTTGTGATCTTCCTCTAGAAGAAGGAGATGTCATGTAAGTATTTTGGTGACTGGAAGAACTCGCAGATTAATAATCACGTCGTTGATTTTTCAGAAAATAGCCTATTTGTTTTGCTTTTCACCTTACATTGATATAGTGGCAAAGTATCATTTTCTATCTTTAACCCTTTGCACTCCAGTGGCGCCTCTCAGGCGCCACACGATTGGATGCCAAACCACGAGAGGACCATTAGGTGCGATGCGGAAATTCGATGCAAGGCCAATGACTGTGTTTAGTTTCTATGAAGCAAATCCATAAACACCAGCCGAACCTAAAATGTCTCGAGTTGCTGATTCTTCCGCGCGAAAAAGGCCTGGAGTGCAAAGGGTTAAAAATAATTAGCTGAAAGCATGTTTCTTCACCGCTAACCCGATGTGTATATCTTAAGTGAAGACAGGGCAAATGTATTTTTTTTTAATCATTCATATCACCAACTAGTTGCTCAATATTTGAGGACTAGAAATGGAAAACGACACAAGTCCAAAAAAGAAAAAAATTTCAAGAGAGTCGGAAAAATGATTGCATTCTGGTACTCAAGGCAATGGTTAAGTGCATACATAAAAAAAATCGATTTTTTTCCCCCCGGTACTTAAGGACGTTTACTATTTTTAGTCTTCAAATGTTTATGCGTACTTTAAAATTAAATCAAGTTCCATCCTAAGGTATGAATAATTTGAAAAATTAAATTGGTCCTGGTCTGTTTATACACTCAGCACTAAATATTTCATTGTAAATGAACGAACTGCTATCCCCTATGCAGAAGTATTTTATAAGATTTTCGTTTTATTGTGTAATCATTTGAATCTTACCTTATATAATCAATATAATCTTAAAATATAAATTAACACATATGTTATATAGTAGATAGAGCATTTTCTTAGACCACCGATATCATGAAAAGCATCTTATATCATTGATATAATATCTTTTATCATCGACAGCATGGTTAGATTATTGAGTAATATCATTGACAGAAACATACTATATGAAATTATATTATAATATATCATATAGTTTCAGTCTTCGCTTATGCTTATATTTCATCGATAAAAACTTATTACATTATCGATCAGAGTCTTATATCATCGATAGATTCTTATCTTATATCGTAAGATGACGCATATTTTCTTTTAATATAAACCATGTTCATACAAAGAGTTAGGTAAAACGTGACCAAAGTCATTTAGTTAGTATAAATATATAAAAGGCATCAATTACAAATCAAAATTACCATTTTTTATATTTTACCCTGGGTCTTACGCCCATTGGTATTGTTTTCAATTGGTCAAAACTGTGGTCCGGTGTTCGTCCCAGCTTTATGTTCGGGCATGCGCATAAAGACCACTGTGTTGGCATGTGCCTGCCATCGATATAGATAAACAACTGGATAGACTGCTTAACGCTTAGAAAATGAAGCCGTTGCCAGATGCAATTGGTGGGATAAAAAATACGGATTGCCGAGGATTGAAAATAAAATGTTGGGTTGTACACAGCAGAAATGTCAATAGTAGACCTTAATTAGTAATAATGTGCAAAAAAATATATACTTTAGCATTTTACAAGGCTTTTCGCATTTCCATCCAACTATAAAAGTGAACTGTGATTGGTTAATCTTCCCACCAGCTTCGCAATCCCCGGCGCGTTTTTCTCTTTGCATTGACAATGGAGCAATCTATCCAGTTGTTTATCTATATCGATGGTGTCTGCTCCGCTTGCTTTTAGAAAAAAAGAGATATATTCTGATATTGTATTTGATGTATCGATATTTTATAAAACTCAACTGTAAATCGTCCTTAAGCCGATTATTATTATTATTATTATTTTCATTGATATAAATCAATTTATGTTTTGGTGATAATGTGTTTTGCATCCGACTCTCATATTACGCTACTGATTCGAGATAACTTGTCCCCACGACGTGTAATCCGATACTCTCGTGTCTTACAGCTTCGTCATTCGACCCAGCCCAATATGGAGCAAAAAAGTGTTCCTTACAAGAGGTTCCATACGCATCAAGTCACCGAACAAAACACGTCGCCAAGCAGCCAACAGACCGTCGCAAGAAGATAACCTTCCCGGATCCACGTGCGACGGCAGCGGCCAAAAGGAGGGAACGATTGTCTGATGTGAGACACGAATTTCACGTATGAGCTTAACGGCTCGGATGGGAGCCAGTTTTGAAGAAGGCCAAAATTACTTTGTCAAATTTCAATGAGCGCTCATTAGCAGAACTTAAAAGTTAACATCTGGTTAGGTGGTAGTATGATAATGTTTGGGCAAATGGGAGGAAACCAAAGTATGACCACTTCGCGGAACGGCCGACCCCAACTTGACAAAGGAGAATAATAAATGCACGTGGTAAAAATAATCCCCAAAAATTCCTGAACAGACTTCTACTAACTTATTCCTTTCTTTAAGTTGGTCGGCCAAAACCATCAGTTCTTGTAATTGCATTGTTACGCTTCGGCCGATCTGAGTGGACCGATTGGTGTGCAATGACCAAAACATTTCTGAATTTGGCCGACCAAATCGTCAAGTTATTTTGTTTCGAGAACCATCGCTCACTTCATTGAATGGCGGGCCAAAATATAAAATATTAGAAATTGTTGTGTGTGTTATTGGAATTTGGATACTTGCATTGGCCGATTCGTAAAGTGAATGGCATGTCTGTGAATTGGTCAGGCATTTGGTGAACTGTCAAAATTGTAAGTCTTTGGACGTATAACAGGGAATTTATCATCGATATTTGAATATGTTAATCATTCTTTTGATGATTTATCGTTCGACGAGCTTCTGTGGTGCTCTATTTGTCACGTATCGGTATGGTCTAGTTTAAAAACAGAACAAGAAGATGCGTATATTTGTGACACGTTCGTTTGTTCAATATTTACTATATAGGTGGTTCAATATATACGTATATGGTGTATGAAATACTGTTGTAGAAAACCTTAACTTTCAAGAAGAACTGATGCAGCGTTATGCTTTTCGATAATTACGAGGAGTTGGATTAAGGTGTACGTATATCCTACAATTCACGAAAATCGATAATTTTTTTAATTTTTTTGTTATTATATCATAATATTTTCGGATACTTTACCTTTCAAACAATACTAAACGTTTGAAAATATCTTTAATAGTTTTTAAGTTACAATCATTTATAGGTAGTACTTCCCCTGTTAGATACCACGATTTTAAAACTTTAAACCTGTTTTCTGACGAACATTATTTTGATTATGTCACGCTTTATTCAAACAACAATAATTCAACAACAAAATGTTCAATTATAATTTTTTTTACATCATAGTAATCTATATAATATGTTAGATGTTTTGAAACTCATTTATATCATATTGGTTGAGAAAATGATTTTTGAGGGATTTTTAAAACTTAGAATTCTTTGAAAATGTGGATTTTTTTCATGTTTTCACACAAAATAAATTGTAAAACAAAAACTCTTCTATACAAGAAATTTAATTGAGTTTCAAAACATTAAAAATACTATTTTGAATGATTTTCAAGTAGAATTGCGTTTCTAAGTAAATTAGAATTTGATATATCATTGTTTGAAAAAGGTACTAATTATCTAATTAAAGCTTAATTAACAAATTAACAATTGCCGAAATTTGAATTTTTTTTATAAAATTATTTTACTCATATGCTTTCTAACTAATGTAAAAAAGAATTGGATTTTTAAACTCAGAATTTAAAAAAAAAAATTCTAGGGTATACATACACCTTAACGCAGCCATTGTATCCTATTCGACTAAGAAGCGACTGCAAGTTTGGGTGTCCTATCGAACATCATTAGATTATGATTGTTCTGCCGGGGTAAAAATGACCGAAACTGACGTTAGGGCCGATTTGGCTTACTTTTAAAAAGATGGAATATGTTTCGCCAACGAGGTGAAATCATCTGCATCCTTCTTTGATGAAAACTAAAGAGTGGTGTGCTACCAAATAAAAAGGAATGTTCCTTATTTTGGCAAGTTTTGCCATATTTGGCAATAGGAATTTAGTTCAACTCATTCAAAGTCGATTTTCGACCAATTTTGGCGATTTTTGCCCCGACATATAATGTTGTTCGATGATGGACCGAAATTTGCAGTCACCTCTTGAACTATATACGAAGAAGAGGTTTTGCTGGAACATTTTATGTGGAATTGGTGTAAAAGATGTGGCCAATTCAACTTCTGTACTCATCAACTTCGGTATTAACTGCTGTATTCGGCTGCACATATGTGTTAAGTGTTTGGCGATTTCGTGATAATGGGGTTCGATATTTGCTTGCCCAGTGAAACGAAACTGTTTCACTTTATTCGACAGTCTATTGAAAGAACCCCTTGACGGTCTATTAAAAGAACCTCTTGATACAGTGCAAGTATTCCTATTCGAATAGCTGTGCGCTCACTAAGCCAGTTTTCTCTGCTCTACATGCATTATTAATGCTGTCGAATAGTTTATGTTGAAGCGTGAATTTTTTAAAGTTCCAGTAGGTACAAAGGATTTTCTGACTGTAAAAAAGGTACAATTTGATCAACTGAATATCATGTGAAAGAACCAAGAGTGTGTAAATTGGTAATATCGTAATCGGCAATGAAACTAATCCCAAACTTCTGATTTACCACCTTAGGACATTGGAAATCATTGAGCTGAGCGCATTACTGGACAATATTTTAAAAGGAAGGTGCCACTTATTAAACTCATTATGTATAACCCCATAACGTTAACTAAATGTAAGGCAGAATATATACTATTTAAAGAGTTGAATAGTTACTAATGAAACTCGCATTTTGGAACGTTTGTAATAAGATTAAGAAAAACGCTCTTCTAACATTTGCAAGACTTGAAGTCGACAACATACTTCTTCGTGGATAAAGCTTTCCAATCAAACAGTTGACTGACAAGTTTTAAAAGACTATGATAGTAAAGTGCGGGGTCATCAAAACGCATTTCAAGCTGGAAATTATTAAAGTGCCGAAACAGTTATCAAGCATTGTATAGATCAAAGAAAGAAAAAAAAAAGTATTTATCTACATTCTGTGCCTTTCAATCTCAACCTAAGAATCAACTTGAAATGTTATGAATATAATTACAGGCTATTACCAAAATATCAATTAATTGGGGAATTTATACCCGGAAAGGTTTGAAATTAGATACAAACAGTATCCTATGATCAGTATTTTAGAAACGACCATATGCCTTGGGTAAGTATTTTTTGTACAAAGCCTAATTCAGTGTTGGACTTCTGGTGTAGGAGATTTTGATCCCAGTTATTTGATAAAGAGAACAAGTACATAAAAGTGCTGGTAAGTTCCTAGTTTACGTGGAAGGTTGGCGCGAATTTGAAAAGTTGGCGGCAAAGCCCAAAAGGACGTGGCTTCTGGTTGACACCCAGTCAAAATTGCGACTGATTCAAATGGACGTTAAAACTAAACGACGACTGAAAACATTACAAATTATTTAAATAGTCCCTAAAATATGACATAATATACAATGAATAACAAAAAAGTCGCATGTTTGTGGAATGAATCTAAAAGCATGGTTTTTGCTGCATTGGAAACTACATTGCCTATCAATTGGCTCCAAACTAAATTGGCGACCTTACCATGAATACTAGGAATTAACCAAAGTACTTGCTCTTTAGATTTCTTGGAGGAAAGAAGAGGAGAAAGGGATTTCTGGTAGGAAGACATAAGTATTCGGTAAAACTTCCAAGTACGGTACGGATTCTGCGCCAAGAATTGTTTACATAAAAACGCGCCAAAATATGGTAACTATAGGCAGTTCACTTGTTATTAAAAAAAAGAAATGGTGGCGACTGCCATTCGTTGGCGAAAATCATCTTTGTGCAGAATCAGAATCTTACCGTACTTGGAATTTTAACCAACTATTCTTAGGAGATGAGCTTCTTGCAACCTGTCACTTTAGAAGTCAAACGTTCACAGAATGAACCAAATATCGTAAGACAAGGTCATGATCAAAGTATTAGTGAAATCAGAACACACCAAGTAACCTATTAATTGTATTTTTACATAAATTTACCATATTCAGCTCAGCCACTTACATCCGACTTATTTTCTGTATCAATGACTTCGTCAATTTGTGGAATATAATAAAAAAGGATAGCTTACAACAAGAGACTTTACGGATATCTTGTATCTTGGTTGTTTAAGAGGACCAAAATACTATTCGCCAGTGCCTCAACTTTCAAAGGAAGGTGCCCTCTCTCCTCCTTTCTTACCTCCATGATTCTGATCGTGTATCCGATCTCGGTTACAATTGAATCGTATATTTTAGAAACCTCATTTTATGTAATTTTCCACTACAATCGTGTGTTTAATAATAATAATAATAATCATCGATTTATTGGAAGTATAAGCAAAGAAGAAACCGCCTTAATTGCTTAGAAAAGGAATCTCCTGAAGATGAAGTCCTATACTAAACTCCAACTTAACTTGACATCACTAGACGACAGATCTTCACCGTGCTCATGGGCAGTTAATCCATTTTAGAGGAGTGAAGACATAATTCTCGTTTAAACCTTATAGCCTTTTGTGTTCTCTACAGGGTTGTGGTTTGGCGAACATTATGCTTTCACGCCGCCAAAATGGATTAAGTACCTATGAGCACTCTGACGATCTACCTTCTAGTGATGTCAAGTTAAGTTGAAGTTTAGTATAGTAAGGATCATTCCCTATACTCGCTGTGTCACAGTCTTTTAGCCCAGTGCATTTAGAAACTACTTTGTGCAAAGCCTTGAAATTCGGTGAGTAAGTGCGGAAATGATCACCTAATGAAATGACATACGTAGTTTTCATTTAATGTCTTATCTATTACAAATGAAAATTAAAATAGCAAAAAAGAAAACCAGGTGGAGCCACTGCATAGGCATTGACGTATTGATTTAAAATATAAAATAAAATATATTAGACGCTATTTTCGAGTTCTTAAATTTATGTCATGTCATTAAGTGATATTTCACGCTTATACTCATCAAATGTCAAGGTTTTGTAGAAAGTAGTTTCTAAATGCACTTGGCTAGAATGTTGTAACATGGCAAGTATAGAGAATGATCTTTACTAAGACCTCTTCTTAATAATATATGATTTATTAAAAATAAAAACAAATCGTGGGAAGGGATTAATTTGGTAGCTTTGGATGGTCCTAAAAGTTTAAGTTTATTTCGCTCTAAAAGGTTTTTATTTTTATTATTATTATTATTATGGAGTTTCTCAAACAAACGAATCAATTGCTGTTAAAAGAGTTCTCTATATAAAATGACATAAATTAAAGCAGTCTTGTAGAACTGGTAACTAAGGATATTTTAAAACGCTCATTATACTTCAAATTGTCGGCTTTTCTAGCTGATAGAAAAATACAAAAGTTACAAACTTTTCATATAAATATACTTATACACATATATATATCTATATTTGGTACATGTTCTTGTAAATACTCCTGGTGTAAATTGCACTGTCTTTCTATCATTCGTTCTTGAAATGCACTATGTAAAAAAAAACCTAATAAATCGGCTTTATCTTAGAAGAGATAATTTAAACTTAAAATAGTCAAGGTTCTGGATTTCTTCGCTTCTTCCCCTTTATGTAAATAAGACGACCTATGTACAAACCTTCCCTTAAAAGATTTTCAATCAGTTAGGGAAGATAACAAAGTTATATTAGCAATGATCAAGTGATTATATGACCAGCTTTCTCGGGTAGAAAATAATTTGTCCTGTACTTCATCAGGGTTACCCCACTGTCATTAAAGTGATTAATAATTTTTTTAACTTGTTTTCCAGGCCTTAAAAGTCCTTAATTTGTATCATTCATTCGCGCCGCATAAAAAATTTCATATAAATTATTTTAACGTTTTGAGGGCCAAAAATTCAAATAACATCAGACTGTTTTCGTGGCTAAATGCAAATTGTGCATAAAAGATTTTGATATTAAGGCTCTGGGTAAAGCAGCGAAAAGTCACACATTAAGGTACACTCATGTCCATAAATTAAGGATAATTCAGTGTTTCCCTAATAATTTCTCAGTGGAGCAGCATAGACACTTGAAATTCACTTCAAAGAGACATCTTTATGCAACATAATGATAATTTAAATAACTCAGTCGCAAATGAAAATGCAAAGTGTACAGCGGGGGCATATGCAAAAGAATGGAGTACCATTAGTGTGCAGTTGTACAGATGCATTTACATTAAAAATCACTCAACTCATGGAGTGGACTTCTACTGTGAGATGTGATCTCCCCTGTCATCAGTGTATAATTAGCACTGTATTCTCATACTTAACATGAGTTACTTGATGAATTGTAGTGGCTAAATTGCTCGCCCCACCTTTTGAACTGTTTGTAAGTTATGGAAAGTTCATAATACATCAAGTCTTAACACAATTCATATCGTAGAAGCGTCCCACACATGCTTGAAGAAATTTGGATTAGAGGAGTGACCTGGCTTACTTATAGGGGCGATATTAATATTTTTTAATCGCTTATCCAAGGCAAAAGTGGGATAAAATTTGCCATAAGTATCAATAAATACGATTTAAAAACCGATATATCACCATTAAAAACTTGTCTAAATCAAGTTAACATAATTACAGGGAAAAAGTGGAACTTAATTATCTTTTGGTCTCTTGGGGAGCTTATGTAACCAAGTCAACATACTGCCCCCAAAGACCAAATCTTTTTAACATCAGATACTATTTACTGAAAATAATGTTGTCAGTCTCATGAGTAATATTGGACATCAGAGGATCTGTAGAAAGGTGGGAACTTGATATTTCATGGTAAATGCCAGTTCAAGATAATGATTTGGTGGGAAAAGAGTTTTGGTCTTTATATTCAATTTGTTGAATTTGTTTAATAAGCTCCTCAAGAGCGCAAAAAATAATTAAATTCCACTTTTTCCCTGTAATTATGTTAACTTGATTTAGACAAGTTTTTAATGGTGATATATCGGTTTCTAAATCGTATTTATTGATACTTATGGCAAATTTTATCCCACTTTTGCCTTGGATAAGCGATTAAAAAATATTAATATCGCCCCTATAAGTAAGCCAGGTCACTCCTCTAATCCAAATTTCTTCAAGCATGTGTGGGACGCTTCTACGATATGAATTGTGTTAAGACTTGATGTATTATGAACTTTCCATAACTTACAAACAGTTCAAAAGGTGGGGCGAGCAATTTAGCCACTACAATTCATCAAGTAACTCATGTTAAGTATGAGAATACAGTGCTAATTAAACACTGATGACAGGGGAGATCATATCTCACAGTAGAAGTCCACTCCATGAGTTGAGTGATTTTTAATGTAAATGCATCTGTACAACTGCACACTAATGGTACTCCATTCTTTTGCATATGTCCCCCGCTGTACACTTTGCATTTCAATTTGCGACTGAGTTTTTTTAATTATCGTTTTGTTGTATAAAGATGTGTCTTTGAAGTAAATTTCAAGTGTCTATGCTACTCCACTGAGAAGTTATTAGGGAAAAACTGAATTATCCTTAATTTATGGACATGAGTGTATATATATACGTTGGGAATCGCAAAAATTGACCCAAACAGGCATTTTTGTTTTTTCATTCTAAAATGTTCTCCAATTTATTATCTTTAAAATGATACCAATAACTTTCTTATAGTTAAAATACTTTTTTAATTACATGCAATTTCCTAAAGGTCGACGTCTAAAACATATTGGAAAAAAGAAATTGTCGAAAACTTCGAACTCAATTTCTGGAGAACTGCTTTTCATTGTTGAGTGAATGTACTCCAACGGTGATATCTTAAGAGTTAATTAACTGGTTTTTAAAATTTAAACTGTATAATTTAGATAACAATTCAGAGCACGGGCCCTAGCTGTTTACAAAAATTTTGGTAAAAAATAGATTTTTTTATGTATTTTAGAATATCTTTATTTTTGAAAAAAAAAATTATTTTTTCTAGTACTTTCCACGTTAAATGTTAAAATTTAAAAGATATTTAAGTTATACATTATATTTTGCTTAGGCCCGTATATCAATACCTTGTCTTTAATTTCCAGTGAAAAATTTGTTTCAAAATTAATTAGGTATTATTTTATCATCATTGAAATGAAGCCTTAATTAGTGAATTAAAATTCCATTAACTAATTAAATAAATATTTTATTTTTTTACTTTTTGTTACTGCAAATACATTAAATTTTTTGCTCTTGTAATTCTCACAAAAATTTGACATGCTGGCATAAGAATTAAAAAAAAATTGTTGTCCAACGTATACCTTAAGGATCTGATACATGAAAACAAGTCGAAGGTTCCTTAAAAAAATATTACTTACGTTCTTAAAATTCATTGAAAAGTCTTTGATTTTCATTTAAGTGGGAATCATGTTCATGAACATTGAAATATAGCTAAAAAAAATAAAAAAAATTGAGGTAAGAAGTTTTTTCATTCTAAAATTATATTTGTAATAATGCAAAACGTCTTTTTGATGGCATTCAAAACTAACTAAATTTTAATAATTATCCCAGTGGCATAATTAACAGGCCCAGAGAGATGACGGATGAAATTTTTATCTACAAATCAATAAAATTAACTTGCACCGTTTAATACCGTACAGCGAAGCGTTTGATTTTACCAGGCAGGTGAATATTTTCATCTGATTTTATATTAAAGAGAACAATTAAAATTATCACTATTCGAAAAAACTTGATGTTATATATTAAAAAAAAAAAAAAAAATCTTTTCGGTTAAATCAGCTTGCTCAAAAACTTTCTGTAGAATGTCTAACCCAATCTACATATTGCACTTAAATGAACCTCAAAGTGCTTTGGTAATTTGACTTACAAAACTTAATGGTATAATTTAATTGTTAAAAATTAACTTATGTTATTTTATTAAATAGACTGTCGTGAATAACGTTTTCTAAAAAAAAGTATGCAATAATTACTATTTATTAAAAATTAAGCTCAATGATTTTCGAATCACATCGGAACATAAGATAAATTGGTAACTTTAATATTGTAACATTTTAGTTTTATGACTGCACTCATTTCAAATTCTTGAGTATCCTTAGAAGCAATCTAATTATATGCAGCTAAACGCAACTCAACAAAAGGTTTAAAATATACAATTGCTACGAAATTTTAACTATAGATATTATATAATAGCTTAGAGCTAATACTATTGACTTTTATAATTAATGACTTCTTCCATTGCTTTAGTGGGGGGGTCAAACCTAGTGTCGGTGTCACGCAATGTTAAGAGGCAAATTAAAGTTTCTGATTGGGAAACGAAATTGTTTATGCGCATGCGCTTGCATATGGGTGCTGCCATCTGACTTGGCATCAAATCGAAAATATGTAATTTAGAACTTGGCGCCGAATTTTTTAGAAATCGCGCCAACGTGCCACCTACACTAGGAACTTTCCATTTTGCGAGTTCTTCAGAGAGAATTTTATATTTCAATAAACTTCATAGTAATTTTCAGTAGCTCTCTAGATAAGGCTGCAAAATGACATGAGCGGACCAATTTCAACTTTTATGAACTAATAATCTTGTGAAGATTCTTTATTCGACACAATTCTTCAATCTCAATATCAGAGTCTTGAGTTAGGGAGTTAAGATCATATTTCCTCAACACATTTCTTTCATTAAGAGCAAGTCCTAGTTTGGATAGGTCCCTATATTCGCTATGTTACAACCTTATAGTCCAGTGCATTTAGAAACTACTTTGCATAAACACTTGAAATTTGATGAGCAGGTACGAAAATTATCACCTTCAAGAAATGGCATAAATTAAATACTCGAAAATAACGTCTAATATGTTTTATTTTATATTTGAAATCCTAACATCAAAGCATATTAGAGGTCGGTGATATATCGATACGACGATATTTTTTTTTAAATATCGATACAAGTCACCGATATATCGATATTTTCAAACGTTTTTAATTTTTTAATGGTCGTTTTGTAGTTCTATGTGTTTTTTCGATTTTCTTTATTCCCTTTTCAAAAACTTCATAACTAAAGTTTGGACTTGGCTGAGAAACAGTTAAAATGGCACCCTAACCAAAAAGAAAACATAACGTAATGGAAAGATAAGATCATTTATTAGTAGTCATTAACATAGCGCCGTTTCTGTTGCCAACGTGTGCCTGGAATTTGCATATAATTTTAAATATTAAAAACATCTCTATCAGCAAAATATGCGGTAAACTACTTTTCAAAATTTCTTCTTTAAAAATAAATGGGAAAGTGACATTGACATCCAAATGTATTTTATTTATTCTGATTGATAGTATAATTTATTTATTAAAACAGTTTTTATAATTAATTTATTAAAACAATTTTTATAATTAATTTATTAAAACAATTTTTATAATTTATTTATTAAAACAATTTTTATAATTTATTTACTAAAACAATTTTTATAATTTATTAAAACAATTTTTATAATTTATTAAAACAATTTTTATAATTTATTTATTAAAAAAATTTTGGCATGAATAGTAGAAATTTACCCCGAAAAACTTCGTTTCTGGCAAAATTGAAAATCAAATTTAAAAAAATCATGTATCGATAAATCGATATTTTTTTCTACGCAAAGATATTAGTATCGATATTTATTTTGATCGATATTTCCGACCTCTAATGCATATGCAGTGGCTTCATCTGGTTTTGTATTTTGATATTTTAATTTACATTTATAATCGATAGACATTAAATGAAAACAATGTATGTCATTTCATTAGGTGATTATTTTCGTAACTACTCACCAAATGTCTAGGTGGTTATAGAAAGTAGTTTCTAAATGCACTGGGCTAGAAGATTGTAACATAGCTAGTATAGGGAAGGATCCCTTACTAGGACTTCCACTTAAAGCAAGCCCAGTTTGCTGTCAATGTGCATTATAGTTAAACACGAGATGTTTCAATATCTATTTGTATAACTATGTAGCGGATTTTTCCATATTGTAGATATCTGCCTTTGTTTCCGTATGTGTAATGTCATGTTTTCAGTGTAAGTACCCATCAGTGTGTAAAAATATCTTTTGAAACGTTGACTGTGATGAATTCGCCTTTCCCAGATAATAAATTTTTCTATTTCGAAAGATTCTTTTTTGTGCATATATTTTGAAACACGAATTACATATTTAAACCTGTGGGTGACGCTATGAGTTCGTTCCATCGATATAGATAAACAACTGGATAGACTGCTTAACGCTGGGGAAAATGAAGCCGTTGCCAGATGCCATTGGTGGGATAAAAAATACGGATTGCCGAGGATTGAAAATAAAATTTTGGGTTGTACACAGCAGATATGTCAATAGTAGACCTTAATTAGTAATAATGTGCAAAAAAAATATGTACTCTAACACTTTACAAGGTTTTTCGCATTCCCATCCAACTTTAAAAGTGAACTGTGATTGGTTAATCTTCCTACCAGCTTCGCAATCCCCGGCGCGTTTTTCTCTTTGCATTGACATTGGAACAGTCAATCCAGGTGTTTATCTATATCGATGGTTCGTTCACCTTTCTTTATGCGTCAACCATTTTGGCGAAATGAAACTTTCATTTGCAAACTAAAACCAAAAATGTGTCAATCAAAATCTTTGACAAATGATAATACTTCCAGAAGTTAACTTAGCCAATCACCGCACGAAGAAGGTGGAGTTATAGTTCATTCCTCCCAGAGATCCGAACCGAACGGACACACTTTTGAGTTCCAATGTAAAACGACCCTTATATGTTCCTTCTTCTTAAGTTTCTTTTCTTTGTTTGAATGTAGCGTGTATGTTGTGTGGGATTAAATGCTTTAACCCATTGAAGGTCATGCATACGTCTTAGGATCCCCAGTTTTTCTAGCAATACACAACATTTTTAAGTTTATAAATAAAGGTAAATATATTTTAGATATTTTTATTAGGATAATAGTCTATAACCAATCTAAAACAAAATAAATAAAAAATAATTTTAAAAAAAATTATGTATTTGAATTAGAAATATAATTTAAAAATGATTGCAGGGAAAACAACTGGGGAATTTCGCACATTCCCATGACCGTCAGTGGATTAATATGCCCTTAACCTTCTGATATTCAATGATTAGGCCATGGTTAGGCGCGCGACCTTTAGTTTAGCGGTTAAGTCGCGTGAGGAACAAACTTCTCCCATATTCAATTTTTCGTACGTACCATTACATTCGTGACCACAAGTATCAAAGTGGGTATTTTAATTAAAAACACGACATTATTGAACAGAATAAAGTAAAAATTAAAAATAATAATAACTTGGAAAAAACTCTAAGAAGGCTTTGATCATGTGCTACCATTTATTGAGAAATTGAGGTTGCTGGGAACATTTTTCAACCGCGCAACTAACCAAGGGTGTTAAGTGTAAATGTATAAAATTTAAAGCATTAGTTAGTCGAGGCATTCAACAGTGGCGGCTCGTGCAGTACAGCCGGGCTGCATCTAAATTTACTACTTCCAAACTAAAATGATACATTTTACAATTTTCTAAAAAGAAGATCCAATTTCTACAGTAAGTGTAAAAAAAAAAAAATCCGTTGTTGCCTCATCCACAAAAGGAAAAAAAAACGCTCCCAGTCAACCCAAACTGATGATCTTCCTGCGAGAACGCCGACCAAACGGTATAGTGGTTAGCGTGCTAGCTTCTAGACCGCGAGGTTGCGGGTTTCGAGTCCCGTGTTAGTCATGGGTGTTTGTAAATGTATGTTGGCTTGTCTAATGACGAATGTTTCGGCGCATTATAGCCCTCGTGTTGCTGACGGCACCAGATAATCTGAAAACAACCAACCAATCCTGCGAGAACAGCAACCGATGCAGCCAAGTGACCCTGGAAGGAGTTTCGACAGCGACGTTGCCATGGTAAACCGAAAGAACACAACAGACCCTTTCCCTCCTTGCAATACGTAGGATATTGTCTGCCAGTCAGCACTTTTCGAACTTCGGCAAACCTTGAAAATTCGGTGAACTGATTGGTCGAAAATTAGCGTGGGTAGAGGAAAGTGGGAGCGAACCTAAAAATCCCTTCAAACAGAATGTCATTTTGAAACAATCGAACCCATATATGATAGTGTGTGTTTCATTGGAAACACCATTTACAAGATAGAAAGAAGATGATAAACACGAACTAATTTAAGGAGATAGACCAACAACCAAAGTTGTCCATCCATCCAAGAAAAAATCAGCAAGATCGTAAGTTTCAAATTTCTTGATATGAACTTTTCCCGTGGCTGTGTGGAAGCTTTTATTTACAAAAATTGTTATGCTGGATATAGTGGATTAAACAAAGAGATAACTCTCTGATAAACTCCAACTTAACGCTAGACGATAACACTAGACGATTAACACTAGACGATAAATCTTCACCGAGCTCATGGGCAATTAATCCATTTTAGCGGTGTGAAGACATAATTCTCGCCAAACCTTATAGTTCTCTACAGGGTTGTGGTTTGGCGAGCATTATACTTTCACGCCGCCAAAATGGATAAATTGCCTATGAGCACAAGACGGATCTAGCGTCTAGTGATGTCGAGTTAAGTTGAAGTTTAGAGACGCTTCAGTGCTTCATGCAATTACTCATCAAAGCAGTATTGTTTTTAAGAAAACATGAACTTTCATTTAGAGGCCAAAACGAGAGATGTTTTTTTTTTTTTTAATCAAAACTATAAAGAATGATTTGATTAATCGTTCTTAATATAATGTTATGATATAAATGGTTTACTATTTTGTACAAATTGAAACGAAACTTCGATTTGAGTATTAAAGAATTTGCATTCATTTTTTTTTGTGATGTACACACTTGAAACACCGTAAAAATAGGGCAAGTGTGTTTATAGTTTTTCTGCTTTAAAATAATCTCTAGATGGAATTTTTGAAAGGTAATGGTATCATCTGAAGGCTTAGAGAGTTATTTTATTAGTTTGAAGTATACTATTTTGTTCTGAAAATAAATTTGAATATTTAAACTCCTTATTTAAAAAATTCCGTGTTTTTGGCGCGTGAAACTTTATTCAATCAGTGAAAACTGAAGTTTGATATAATCTATTTGAAAAATTATTTGAGAATTGAAATCTGCATTAACTGTTAGATGTTTTGAACCTCAGTCAAATTGAGTGTTGAAATTGATTGGAAAAGTTTAAGTGAAGATTTTGGGTAAGTGTGTGTGTGTGTGTAGGAGCGGCTTAAGGGCCGGGCAAACTGTGCAGCCGCACAGTGAGCCAAATTTTTTTTTTTTTCTTTTTGGCAAATTTTGATTTTTTTTCTTTTTTACCAATTTTGATTTTTTTTTAAACTAAAGTTCTTCAATCATTTCGCTGCTGGATTTTCACAGTTTTACACTTGACTGAAATTATAAGTATCATTAACCCCGGAACAAATTCTTGATGTTGGAATTTCCTTTGCTCAAATTTCGATTAGTGAGTGAATGATATATGTCCCTTTTTACGTGTAAGTGTAGCTGCCATTGCGGCTCCCGATAGCCTAGGCGGTAGAGTATCGAGCTCGTAACCGGAGGGTTGCGGGTTCGGGCCTCCGCCCACCAAATATCGGTGTGTACCTAATGGGGGCTGGTGCACATGAAATCTGTCGTGGCCTCAATGTCCTCTCGTTGGTGTGGTGGGGTCGGAGAGAGGGGTTTACACTAGAAGATTTCGATCTCGTATTCTTCTAGATGCTCAAAATTTTGAGACTTATTTGGCTGTGTTAAGCACTTTATAAGTGGCAGAAATAGACAGTCGGTGGTTTCAAAACAAAAAACTGCCTGCGCATTTGCATAGGACCATACGGCCACGTTTATCGGAGAAAAATGCACAAAAATTTAATTATAAAATTAATTTTGCGTGGTTCTCTTATCCGTTTTAGATAGTTTTTTAATAATTAACTTTCTTTTACTCTCAACTTCATCTTTGGATGTGCATTTTGACAAATATTGAAAATATTTGCGAATGATACTATAAATAGTTTTTATGTAATGAAATACAAAATTCTATGCAATAAAAATTTCTATTACATATTCTATGCAAAATGTAATTGAAATATAGCCAAATCGAATATTTAGAACTGGTTGTTAATAATGGAAAAATCTTAAATTTAAAAAAAAAAAAATCTGACATACAAAGTTCATATTGAGCATATTTCTATTAAGCATAGATGGATAATACATAGATAATACAAGCTGATAAATCAGACGTAAGGTAAAAGAAATATGTGTAAAAGGAGCCTTTGTGTGACAGTCCCTAAACTTGATAGAAAACATTGTCATCAGCAATGATAGTGTACCAGCCAAGTTTCAAAAGTTTGAGCTCGATATGATAAAGGAAAATAGGTTTATTAGAATTCACAAGTGCCAATTCAAAATTATTGAACAGAATGACACTAAAGGTTTGGAATTTATCATAGAAAGTGAAAAGATATAATAAAACAAGAGTTTATTTTTTAAATGGCAGTTTTTATACAGAAAAGAGAAAATATATAATTAAAAAATAAGGTGATAGAGGAATGGAATTGTCTGTTTGTGGATATATACTTAAAGTGCACGTGACACAAGGAGGAAAGAGGGGGGTAAGGAGGGGCCCTGCCCGTTTCGGAATTTGAAGCATCGCCGTCAGGTTTTTCCAGGTTCTGCGCATAACAAAACGCTATGCATTCTGGGATTCATCCTAGCTCTTCTAGCTGTCACTGACTTTATTTTCCTTGAATTGCGTTGATATTTCTTAAGTTTTAAATAAATCTTTTTAGTATTTTAATGTTCTAATAATCAATTATGGCTTGTGTGGCCTACAAATGCAATAACAGACCTTCCAGAAAATCTGAAAATATTTCATTTCACAGGTGAAAACAATTCTGAAATTAAATGAAAATTAGTCTTATACTTTTTGTAGTATGCGGTAATTTCTAAGTTAATATTGTGGTGTTAGGATTAATGATTACTATTAATGCAGTGTATAAAAATTTTCAATGTCTTGTATGGATGTTTAAATTATGCATTTAATAAATATTATTTTTTGTTTTGTTTTGAAACCACCGACTGTCTATTTCTGCCACTTATAAACATAAATATTATTGTTTTATTATTATTAATTTCATCTGCACGTGTTAAGTAAGTATAGTGGTTGTTGATACTTTAATCGTTGGATTTTGTATTATAGTATTCTAATAAGTTAACAAAATCTAAGCAATTAGTCTAGATTTGCATAATTTAGAAATCGAAAGTTATGTTTTTAATTAAATATACTAGTTAGTGGGTTGAGTGAATTATTTCAGTTATTCCACGTCTCTAAACATAAAATGTTGTTTTTCCTCTTCTGTATTTTATTTTTAAAGATATGGGCTGTAATTGTATAAATGAAACTTAACGTATAATAATATAAATATTGTGTGGAATTGTGTTTTGGGGCTTCAAGGTTACTAAAAACTGCTCAGCAGTTATTCAGTTTTATTTAAGTGGCAAAATATGTAAAGATTATGTGTCTAATTTTACATAACATTCAAATAGTATTTAGGTAAAATTTTATATTCTGCAAAACTAGCACTGATTATGCCTAATAATGATAACCACAATATGTATTATATGCTAAACATAAAATATACACTAGTGTGAAATGATTTTTCTCTTATTGCATAGCCTTAAATATATGAATTTAATATTTTTTTCTTATTTTACATTTCACATATTTTTCCCCTTTTTTTTACATTACGATTGATACCTAGTTTCAGTGTGTAAAATGTGAGGGACAATAAGGACAAATAATTGAAAATTGTAATTAGTTAAATATTCAGATCAAAGTATTTGTTGTAAAATAATAGTTATGCAAATTCAAATTGTACCTTATCATGTAACTCGTATATAGAACTAGGCTCTTAAATAATATATTTTTGGGAAATTATTGTTTCAAAATTTTTTCAGCCAATCTAGAAGGAAAGGTATTGTTAAATTTGTATGTCTCTTCTAGCATTCCTTTAAAACCTTTTTCACATTCATGCCATTTACAAAATGCGTGAATCAAATCAAAAAGGCTGAACATGCTTTCATATATTATTAAAAATTATTTATTCAAATATTTTTATTATGTTTGAATATTATTAACGCATTTTTAATTTTGCTGAACCAAAAACATATTGCTGAATAAAACTGTGTAACATAATATACATATATTTTTCACACTGCAATAAACTATTTTTTTATATATAAAGTGATTTTTTTTCTTGTTATCAATACTAAAAAACATGTGGTAAACTAATATATATGTATAAAACTTTTTGCTTATAACCTAGTTATTTTTTTAACAACTAACTCTACTCTTTTCCCTCGCATTTTACTTTAAAATGTACTTTAGAATCACTTCAAAAATAACCTTAATTATTAAAATATATCTTCAGTAATTTATAAATAATATACAAATATTTAATTCAGAAAAATAAATATTTAAATTAAAATATTTCATTTAATTTTCAGATGTATTTAAATTTGCCACTACAATGTTGTAACGAAACTACGATAGCCATTTCGGCCCATCGTTTAATCGGGTTCGTCTGCACTTGGCTATCAGAAAGCGAAACTGCTAGGATGCATCCCAGATGCATTGCGCAGGCTGCTTCTTTTGTGCGCTACTGCGCATAAACCAGGGCCTCTCCTTACCCCCTCTTTCCTCCTTGACGTGACATCATACAGAACCGCGCAACAATTTTAGCCAAAATCGTGCCGATATCGTCTTTTTACAGCGATTTCTTCGAAATTTGATCATTAAGAGCTATTAATACATAAAAACTACAATTTTAACTAAGCTAAAATATTTTTTCGAATATTTAAAATCCATTTAGAAGGTTTTTTTTTAAAGAATTAAGCGTTTGAAACTTGATTATTTACAGTGTAATTGCAAGACACTCGCAGATTCCCATTGAGACCTATGCTTTACAAGCCAGCCTTCTGCCAACCCGAAATGTCCTGGAACCAGTTTTTTGCTCTCCTCCAATGCTTCGTTGGCAAACACACCCCTCACATATAGTGAATTCAATTAATGGGATGAATGTGGTATTAAGATAAAATTGAATATTCATAGGTGGATAGTTAAAGACCATTGATTCTTTAAAATTTGTATTTCTTGCGCAAAAAAAAAGTAGTTGATAAATTCTAAATGGGATGACGTTAAATACAGCGTCTCATTCAAAGTATACACTTCTGAACTGAACTGAATAGCACTGATCTGACAGAACACAGAAAAACAAACAAGAAGAATGTGTGTTTGTGATGCTCTGTAGAGAAGCCACGGAAGACGCAAGTTATAAATAAAAAAATAATCGCAGTCAAAAGGTGAGAGTATATTTCGTAAAATTATCTTTTCTTTTCACATCAAGCGGTTAAAAAGGAATGAGACATTTTCCCAAAGAATATCTTTTTTATGCGTCCTCTTGCATCATGTGTTTGTCTGTTTACTATTTTTGTGACTAACTTGTCCTTGTTTACAAAGTGTATCCTCGATTTTCATGAAATTTTAAATTAAGTATACTCACAATATAATTCTTCGTTTGGAGAATTTCTTGAAACTAATTGGTTTTAATTTCGTCTTTAATATGTTTCAAAATTTTCTAAACTATTTAGTAGAATTCCTTTTTGTTAAGATTGCCTTTTATCTTATAAAATTATTTGTTTGTCAACAAGTTGTTGGTAAAAGCATTTCTAGATTTGACGGTTTCGTGTTCAAATTCAAGGTCGTAAGTGTTCTGGAAAGTTAACTGACATAAAAAGTGTTTGATTTTTCTGACCTAAAAGATGTTTTTTTTTTCCATATATTTATAATTATTCTGTTACTAGTAATTAAAATTTTACATAAAAGAAATGTGGAACTGAAAGTGATGATAAAAGTGCTGAAATTTACTAAATGTTTACATTATTTGTATAATTAACGTCAAAGTGCATAACCTTTACATTAGAAATTATGTGCTATTTAAATGAGGATGCTAATTTTTATTTTCATATCGTAAGGTATAACACACACACTGAAAAATGAGGAATATAATTAAAACTCTAATTTAATATACTACACAAAACATTGAAAATTCAAATTCTTTTAATATTGTGGAAATGCAAGTTATTTCTGATATAATGTAATAATAAAAAAATATTTGAATTTTTTTTTAATGAACCTCTTGAAAAACTACATTGGCTTGTGTATGGACAATTCTCGCATATTTTTTTTTAAATTATTATTATTTTCTTATTCAATTCTAAATGTTTCGAAAAGGCCATAAACAAAAAAATTTCTGCTCAATGCGCTTTTTCTAATTTTAATATGCAATCAAAATTCCCCTGTTAGACGTTGGCGAGAAAACAATCAGTCTGGCTCGAATTGAACGCGACGTCAAGAGATCCCAAACATCTTGGCTTGAAATGCAGCAGCGGAAACAAGTTTGGCAAGTTTCTCACAAATCACGTCAACCTGTAAGGGATATGGCAATGGTTTACCAACGTAAACTATTTGGCAGAAACCTCACGATAACCATAGAAACGATAGGATCTCTTTTGTCACGGATTTTGTTGTGTGTTTTGATCGGACTGGTTTTGGCTTGGTTTGGGGGCATTTTCTTTTCTTAACATTTAAATAACTAATTTTTTTGAAGAACTTTTGTTTAAATATCTGGAATCGGAAAGAAATTCTTCATAAATATTTATACTAATTTCACTCTTTTTTTAAAAATGTGGGAATTGTTCATTGTCTCGGGTCATTCAATAACCTTCCTTGCTGTAGATTTGAATCAATATACGCTTTCCCTTTACTTGCAAATCTTGATCGCAACAAAGCCACATACAGTTTTCCTATATGATCTCCAAATTGATATCCTGATTGGATAACTGACCTTGAACCTTGTTCATTGTAATAGCATGCCGGAAATATCGAAAATTATTTTAATATGAAAGGTAATGTTGTGTTGGTTGGAGTGTGATCAATCTTGAGAACCTTGTAGCAGAAAACAAGAGTTGGATGCCACTGATTTTTTCTCAGCCTGAAGATTATTTTGCAAAACTGACAAAAAAAATTCTTTAAGTTCGATTTACCAAAAACAGAAAAAAATACAGGTACTTTCCAAAATTATCAATAATGCAAATTGTTTTATGCCAAAAATAGAATTGTATACTTATTGTATCTAAGTAATAATCCAGAACAATCTTTCATATTTTGTCTTGTTTAAAGCAATGCATAATTTATTTAAATAATAATATAATTTTTTTATATAATTACTATGCCTGTGCATTGTTTAATCGAAACAGTCTTGATCATTTTGAAATGTTTGATTTTATTGAAAACAATATATAATACGATTATTTTCTTAACATGAAATTTAAACAAAATTAAGGTAGTACCTACAATAATATTGAATATTTCAGTTTTAATATTTAATTTATTTCGTTAACTTTCTACGTTTACGTAAAACAGGATTTTTTTTTAACAAAATGACGCATAAAGTGGCTGTGTATTTTATGCAAACTTAAAAAAAAAATTATATGCTGAAAACTATTTTGTAATTTTCAAATTAGTGTCGCAGACTGGCAGAAAGTTTTCTGCTATTAGGCCTGAGAATTAGTACTGCATCACTGCGATTGCATATTGAAATGATTTTTGCTCGTATTAAATTTTGTCCACAATCAATGTAAAATTTATGCAATGGTAGCGCCACCTTACAGCGTTTTCGAGTCAGTCATAGAGGGTGTAACTCTTATACAAAGGTGAGTAAAAAATTATCAGTAATGTTGACATAACTCTTCTTACATTGTTCATACTGATCTCTGTCCTCATTTATTTTTATGTTGTTGTGTAGTCCTGCTATGGAATTTTGATCCTAATTCCTCCATTTGTCTTCCTTTTATTGCAGCATGGCTGATCTAGTCGCATTCACCCTAAAATTCTTAATATTCCTTAAATTTTTGTTTCTCCCTACGATTCCTAAAATTGTACTTAACTTTTTCTATAATTCCTAGAAAAAAAATAAAAATCCCCCGATTTTCCTCCAAACCCGCGGCAAAACAATAATTCTTCAGAGGTGAAAATCTGTTTTGAAATTTTAATTAAATTTTTTGAAAATTTCAGTTTTTGTCCAGTATTGAAACATGTTTTGAAAAGAATGTCTGTGTTAGGAACCAGTCAGCTTTAGAAGAAATATCAATAATTTTTTTAAAAATTGCTGGTAAAATTTTTAGGAATTATCCTGTGCCTGACATTTTTGGAATTATCCCTAATATTCTTACCTAATTTTTTTTTTAACAACTAACTGCGCCCTCTTAATATTAAGATTTTTTCTAATAGTTTCTTTGTTAATCTTCATAACACAGGCAAATGGATTCCAGCTACACCATGCCACTTCCCGACAAATTTTCCAACAAAGACAGGGCATTTTCCATCAACTTCACCTGTCAGAGGTGTTGCCAGCCCCTGAAACTGCATTCATCCTTCAGTGAACTAGATCACCAGACTCTGTCGGAGCTCTCTGTTCCCCTCTATCCCAATGAAGAAAGCGAAGATGATCGTGTCCTCATTGAGTCATTTCAGAATCAGCGCGATGAAAGCAGCGTCATGCGGAAGATAGTCCTACCTGTGAAGTTTGCTGATGCTGGCAGCGATTTCATGGTCGTGGATGACATGTCCAACCTACCTTTGGACAACAGCCAGTCTTTCAAGGTCACCACTGCCCTCTTCAATATCATGTCTGATCAGTCTGATGTTGACCATCCTATTTGTGAGGAGTGCTGTGACAACCTTCTTGACCGAATGGATGATAACTTGAGGACAAGCGAGGAAGACCATAAAGATTACCGTGAGTTCCACGCAAAACTTGAAATGCTCAGGGATGAAGATGATGATCTCGAAGAGCAGAAGGCAGAGCTAGCTAAACTTCAGGAGAGGGTGGCTCAACTTCAACTAGAGCTCTCTGTCACTGAGACGCAACAGACAGAAATGAGAGACGTTCTCAAAGCCTCAAAGGAAGAATATGAAGCTCTTGAGCACGAGGAAGACAAGCGTCACCAGGACTTCTGCCGAGTCCAGCGACAGTATCTTCTGATGGTGGACAACCACCGCAGTGCCAAGAACCAGATTGCCTGTGCTCAAGCCCATCTGGATAAGCTCAAATATACTAATGTGTTCAATTCCACCTTCCATATCTGGCACAAGAAACACTTTGGGACCATCAATGGATACCGCCTTGGCCGGGTGCCCAACATACAGGTAAAGTGGGAAGAGATCAATGCAGCATGGGGTCAGGTGGTTCTCTTGCTTCACTGTTTGGCAAAAAAAGTTGGCCTGACTTTTGAAAAGTATCGCCTGGTGCCATATGGCGACCACTCCTACATTGAATTGCTAGAGGAGGACAAAGACAAGTCAAAAACTCTTCCTCTGTACTGTCTTGGAGGGATGAGGTACATGCTCAACTACAAGTTTGACCTTGGTATGGTGGCGTTCCTCGAATGTCTCCAGCAGTTTAAAGAGATGGTGGAAAGTGAGGCCGCCGAGTTGGAAGTGAACAATGAACAGAGCTTCCACCTTCCCTACAATATGGAGAAGGGAAAAATTCAGGACTCCAGCAACAATAAAACTTATTCCATCAAGGCACAATTCAATTCGGAGGAGGATTGGAGCAAGGCCCTCAAGTACATGCTGACGAATCTGAAGTGGGCCCTTTGTTGGGTTGTCTCGAAATCTCAGAGCGATCAGGATCAAGCTTAGTTTGTATATTATGCAAGAGTCCACCCACAACTAGTTCTTCCAATCAAAGCCAAAGTATTGTTAACATTTTCCTTTAGAGAAAATCTCTTGCCCATTTAGTTTATTATTTCATGAGCAGGGTTGCCACACAGCTCAAAATGTTTCAAAGCTTAAGTGGCAGCATGCATTTTAAGTGACCATAAGAAGTTAGGAAAAAATTTAAAGGTGTGTTGTGTAGGGAAACATCAATTCACTACCTTTTTATAATGTCAAATTGTAGTAATTTCAGTCCAGAATTTTTTATTGAATTTTGATATTCGTTGATAGTGTTAAACCTTTTTATTTTTCCCTACACCACTGAACCTGTCAATGTTTCTTATTAAATGGCGGATTTTTTTTAACACTCATACTCTAATTCAATTGGCCTTTGATCCTAATATGTGAATTTATTACTTTTGATGTTTTGCTATTTGTCCGAGAGTTAAAAAAGAGAAATAACATAATTAGAAAAGCAGATGAAGTCAAGGAATTGTTTTTCTTAATTTGAGTGGCAACCTTGCATGAACCAGATGAAATTTGTACTTAAGAAATGAATTCTTTTCTATAGTGGTACACATAAATACTAGTATTTCTAAGTTCAAAACTTTCAAACAATTTGTCTGTATGATTAATTTATTGGTTCATAATGTGTAGTTTTGTGATTATTTTATTTCAATGATTTTGGTTAAACATTTTTTTTTTTTTTGTACAAGCCATGTAGCCTGTATTTAGATTCACGTCCAGTGTGGTATTGCTGTTTGGTCTGTACAGTTACACAATGGCTATTTTCATTGTTTCCTGAAGCAAATAATTTTTTTTATATAATGCGGGTCCTTGCTACATTAAAAAAAAAAAAATCTTTATAAAATTGATATTTTTAAGCACGAGAATGCTTTTTAAGACAAAATTCTTGTTCAATTTTTCTACTTTTTGTAAACACACAAATTAAGTGTAATAATTTAAACTTAGATTATATTGTATCATAAAAATAAAGAGTAGGAAAAGCTTATTTAAACTTTGAAAGTACATGTTGGGTATCCTAATCGTAGAATAAGAACTATCAATGCATAAATTTTTAATTTTAAAAAGTCACTTTCGAGGTAGGTATTTTTCTGCTAGCTGCACTCCATACCTCAATTATTCTCCAATTCCATATTTTATGTACAAAAATATTCATTTCATCTTCCAAATAAAAAACCCAACTTAGATAAAAACAATTTAAAAAAAGAGGTTCGTTTCCTGTAACATGGGCAAAAATATCAGGCTGGGTAGGTAGGAAAAAGTTAATGTTTTTTGCTAAATATTTGTAGCAAATACGCAAAAATATTAACGGAGTATTAATGTGCAAGATTTAAAATTGATCAATGGTGTAAAATACTTGGGCATATTTATTTTTGTGAATCAATATCCTGGGTATATACCTAGGTATTTAGTGAGCATTTATAATTTTTCTTCTTGTTTAACTGCTCCATTACGAGATAATCCATTGTTTTACCGAATATTTTTTTTAAAAAGTCTAAACAATAAAAAAATTAGGGTCGAAATTTTTGTATTTTAATTTTAGGATAGGTAGAGTTGTAGGAAACAAACCATTTTTTTCCCCTTTGTCCTAAAGTTCCAATCTTCTCATAGTAGAAAAGTAGATTGTTTTCCGATTTTTTTCCCTGAGGATCAAACATTTCAAATATATCTTTTGGGGTATGTTTACTTTTCAAGAGCATAAAATTTTTCTTGGATATCTTACATAGAGATGATGAAATGGCAATAAGTTTTGTAAATGTTGAACAACTTCATTAAATGCCTTCCTTGCAAGTAATCATTGAAAAGTATATTCAATGCATTTAACATTAAAGTAGGCCGTTTTAAATTGCAAGATTAAATATTTACATAATTACTGACTGTATACCTCCACATCAAATGCAATACACATATAACATTAGTAAAGATATTATACAATGTACGGATGAACAAAAAATTAATCTTTTAACTGGTGCCATTCTTGTTTAGATTTTTATTAATTAGAAATTTCTTTTCAACTTATGAACAGAATGTATTAGATTTTGTGCTTGTGTTTTTATATTAACAATTCTAATTACCTTTAAATTTTGCTCTTTTAAATCTCTTCTAATAACACAAAATACTTCATTTTCTCCAAGTTTTTTTTTTTTTTTTTTTAGATGCTCAAGGATTTTCTCCTATTTTGATGTGCGATTTGCTTAATTTATTAAATGCAAAAAATTCTTAGTTAGAAATAATTACTAAGTACAATATGATCAAAATGATTTTAATGCTTCATTACCTTAGATTACTTATGTCCTAGGATGCATCATTGGCATGTTTTTTTTTGTTTTTAGTGTGTTCTTTTTGTTTTGTATTCATGTTATTCTTGTGCAAGTTCTTGTTTTGTACTATGTTCCTCCTGATGTAAAGCGTAAATGTTAAAATGCAACTTATTTTTGTATTTAATTAAAATTTCTTTCACTTGTAATTTGAAAGTTTGCATTGAAATAAATTATAAGTGTACTGGCGCAAAAAACTTACAAATTGTAAAACGAGTTTCGTTAGGGTTGTAACGTGGAAACATAAGAATAGGCTTTAATAGTTAATGAAATCATTTATGCTTTATATGTTTAAAATATGTAACTTTTTAACCTACTAGACCTTAAAAGGAATTTAAAAATATTCTTTTTTGGATTATCTGAAAAGCATTACATACCAAAGTAAGTAACTATTATAATTTTATGAATTTGTTTTTTTTGACATCTATTGCCTAGCATAATTTTTTTTAAATCAATTCTTCAGTAAAAATACAAGTTTATTTAGTTGAAAATTTGATTAAAAATAGCTTTTTTTTAATCGAATTATGGTTTAAATATTTTGATATCGGACCTAAACTATTGTCTTTTTTAATAGTCATGCAAAATCAAAGATTATATTTCGTATGGCATTAAATTAAATACATTGAAAATTTATGAAAATTTTACACCAATTGAATAGTTAGCTGATCCAGAATTTGAACCATCTAACAAGATTACGTTTCGTTCAAAAATGAATTTTAAAGCTATATTATGTATGGTATTAAAATCAGTCAAATTCATTCTAATGCAAAAGAACAAGACGCGAGTTCAAAAGATAAATTACCAAGTTTGCTATCCTTAAAATATATTATAAAAAATAACTGATTTACATACTTAAAATATTCCAAACTTTAAAATTAGTTTGGATATCGAATTAGAAAACAACAGAACACATTTACTGGAATGATCAATCTGCAGGGTTCATAGCACCTTTTATGTGGTAAACTTCGCAAAACAGACGATGCCCGAGATAAACATTTCAAGTTAAAAGAACCTCTACATATATTACAAAAATATCGCCATATATACATTAGACATTTCTAAATTAAAATATGTTCACAAAAATATTTACATGTCTTTATATTTGAGATAATAGGAATTTAAAAACAGTCTTCCAGTTGCTCCATGTATTTCCTACGAGGCGAAAATGAGAAAACCCCTCAGGCAATCAATCAGTGTGTATCTTGTCACCACTCAAGTTAAAATTATTTTGACAATATCTATGAAATTATATTTGGCTGGATGCAACATTTTATAATTAATATACATAAATTTTGTGTCCACCTTTGCAATATAAAAATTTTGCATTGGATTATACCAATGTTCTTATCAATCATATTAAAGACTAATATTTTAACTTTAAATGCCACTTACCATTATGTGATAAAACTTAAATTACTTGCATACTCTTGAATCAAATCCAAGTGATATTTGAAATAATTGAAATTAAAATGTATAACTAATTTAAGCAAAACATTCCACCTCTTTTATATTCTGAATATTAGTAGTACAGTTAACTTTACTTACAAAACTGGATACATTTTTTTTTTTAAACACATAATGCAAAACCATTTCAAACAAAACATTTTATTCAAACACAAAAAAGCAATGTGGTTGAAACACATTCATAAATTCATAAAAAAAAATAACAAAAACCTAAAAAAGAACATTAATTAGTAAATTTGCAATACACTTTTAGAAGTCAATACATATTGTTTGTAATATCTTGAGCAAAATTTGTTTTACATAAACTTCCATAGAAAATGTAACATTTAATGGTTTTGGACCTATCTAGGTTCTAATGCTACAAAAGTTGCTACTTATTTTAAAACTTAGTACTACTACACATATTGCACAAGAAATGTATACCACGACTTCCTCACTTTTATGTATTTTTAAGATGAATTTAGAAATGCATAAAATCCGTCAGAAATTGAATATTAAAAATAGGAATGCAGTAAATATATTAATGTCAAAAATATCACAATAGAGAATTCGGGTTTCTTGGAGCTCAATACCAGTTCTGAATGAACATATAAACATTTTTATTACATAAATTGTACTATTACAACATGCCTACAAAAAATGTATGTTGTGGAAAAGTAACATAGGCATTAATTTTTGGGAGATATTTTAGAAAAATGCTTAAAAAAAACTGATTTTGCTCATTTTTCAAAATATTTAGCCGTAAAGTGGCCAAAGCACCATTAATAGGGACCGGAGATAGACCGTCAGAGAAAAATGAAAAACAGTTTCCAATTAGAGTCTAAATAGAAAATCGTGTAAAAAAAAGTATTGTTTACATACATTTTATAAAAATATTGCATACTTATTTTTGTGATATAAGTAATATGAATACAAAATTTTAATCCTTACTATTTTATAATATAGAGAATTTGTAATTGAATATTCCTTTTGAGTAAACATTGAGTACGGTGCATAAAAGTTGCAAAAGCGAAAATTCCGTCTTTAGCTTTTTTTTTTGCTTAAGAATTCTGTTATGCTGTCATTTCTTTTCTTCAAAACAATGTTATATTATCCCACATATATATAAACATAATTAAATATAGCATGACTGTTGAGGTCAACAGATGGCACAGTATATTTCAGCGTGACCACAAAATTCAGAAAAAAAAGTACCCCAATTTCCATTATAGATTTCTAAAAAAATCCCTTATTTTACAGCAAACTTTTTTTCAAACTTTCCCAGATGTGTAGACCATCGATATAGATAAACAACTGGATAGACTGCTCCATTGTCAATGCAAAGAGGAAAACGCGTCGGGGATTGCGAAGCTGGTGGGAAGATTAACCAATCACAGTTCACTTTTATAGTTGGATGGAAATGCGAAAAACCTTGTAAAATGCTAGAATATATATTTTTTTTGCATATTATTACTAATTAAGGCCTACTATTGACATTTCTGCTGTGTACAACCCAAAATTTTATTTTCAATCCTCGGCAATCCGTATTTTTTATCCCACCAATGGCACCCAGCGTTAAGCAGTCTATCCAGTTGTTTATATATATCGATGGTGTAGACACCCTGATCAAATAGATATGCCTTTAAAAAAAATATATATATTTGGGCGGTAATGAAAAGTTAAAATTATTCTGTAACATGAAACATCTAATGATTACCACAATTCTCCGGGAAAATGGCGCCAAAATACAGATGAACAGGGAAAAGTACCCTCGGAACAAAGAAAATTTCCTGATTTTCATGAAGTTTTAAAAAACTCTGTCATTTCTCCGATTTCGAAGTTCTGTGGCCACTCAGTAATTGGATAATTTGGAAGATATAAGATTGTGAAGCTTTATTTTACTATTGTTATTTCAAAAGTAATTTCACGATATTTTATAATATTTGGCCATCTGTTACCAGGTTCTAATTCTTTTAAAACTGCTCTAGAGTTAAGATATATTTACAAAATTATACATTTGCTTTTGACGCTTAGTTCTTTTTGAGAAAAAAAATTAACATCATAGAGTAGAGATACAATACATTTGAAATAGGGTACAGAATATAGGAACACAATATAAATGAATGACAGAAGGAGATTTGAAAGCTGGGTTTAGTTATACAGCACTACGGCCATGAGGACCAAGTTACCAGTTGTGATTAAATATAACATACACTTTTGTAAATGAGATTATACAAAATAAACACATAAACTAAAAAAGAACTTGTTAGTTATTAAACATAAAATAAAAAATATAGGTACAAAAAGTAACAAATGCAAAGAAAAAACTATACAGTTGCTATTCGCAAGAATTATTTTTAGTCCTCTCCAAATAGCAAGACAAAATAACATAAAACACAAGGACAAATGTTTCTGAAACCAGATCGCCGATATCTAGTGGAAAATCCTTTTTCAGCAAAATGCTACACATTTTTTTATTTTTTTTTTAAAACAAAATGGAAATAGACGAGTTTGCTTATTTGCTAAAATATTTAGCCAGAAATTATCAAAATCACCAATAACATGATAAAAATATTAGCCATATTAACCAAACTGAAGTAAGAGTTAAATATATAATTTCACATATACACTTTCATGATTATAATTTCAGTTCAAGTACAAATCCTTATGTTTTTTTAAAGATTTAGTTTTTCTTTTCATGTAAATTCTATTAAAATAGTGCGTTTTCATTCTCTTAGTGAAAGAGTCTTTGAATTACTTTCCAATTAAAAACTTTATAAAAAATATTCCTTCTCTTTTTGGTATATTTCTTCTAATTACTTAACAATAAATAATTTTAAAGAACTTTTCTTTTCTTCAAAAAAAAAAAATGTTTTGTAATTAGATTATCACATCAAAAATTATACATATTAGCATTTTTCTAAAAGAAAATTATAATTTTTAGCTTAAGTAATTTTGCACTCTGAAAAGTGATAAACAGTCTTTTCCCTTTAGGAATATTCACCAAAAAATACTTTAATTTTATTCACTAAAGAGTAAAAAACTTTAATTAAAAAACAAAATTAAATATCTAGTTTTCTCCATACAAAAAAAAAAAAAATATTGCTCAAGAAATTTTAAAAGTTAATAGTAAAAATGCCATGCTACATTTTAACTTAATTTTGAATGATATCAACATATTTTTATGGTAAATAGCAAAACTTTTCAAATGATTTTAAACAAACATTATTAAGAACAACATTGTGAATGGAACAAACTTAGTATTAGGTGTTACAGGGAAGGTGAAGACTGCATATTCTGTATACGAGGGATGCCTTTAACAGTCCTACAACCTAATGCAAAATTTTCCAAAATAGGCTAGCTTCTAAAATATTTCTTCGATCCATTTAAAATTTTGTGTTGAAGATAGATAAATAAGAATTGAAGGTACAGTTGAGGCTCTGACCATTTGGAAACACAACAGTTCCGAACGGATCCTAACCGGTTGAACTGTGCTTCCCCCCTTTTTAGTTTAATCTTTAACTGCTGTGGTTGGATGGTTTGATATTATTGGCGCAAGGGCAAAAAGAGGTCCATACTGCACCAAACAAATTGGTGAGCATCAATTTAAAATTTAAGGCACATAGTATCAGAAAAATTAATATAAAAGTCAAAGATGAAATATTTAAGGGGGGGTGGAAGCATTTTACAAAAAATGACTCGCAGTTAAAGATTCACAGAAGTTAAAGATTCACAGAAACCCATTATAAAGATCAAAATTAGAAGGCAAAATAAAGATGACTTTTTGACTTTGCATTTTATAATTTATATCAAAGTCTGAAATAGCTGATTTGCCTTACAGGAGAAATCAGCAAAATCTGAATTATTCCAAGCCTTGAGAATTGTTATAGGCCTCCAAATGACAGGGTTCCCATTTATATTGAAGAAGAAAAAAAATCAAGGACCATAAAATTATATACTTTAGACTTTATAATACAAAGCGGAGGAAGAGATTATCGGTGGTCGCTTAAAAATTCAGGAGACTCATTCAGGGTTCCCACTCAAATCACAGAATGGAAATTAATGACTTTTAAGGACCTAATTAATGTTTTTAAGGACATATAAAAATTTGTTTTCAGGCATCATGTCTATATTTAAAATTTTAATAAAGTATATTCTACCAAAAGAGTTACAAGTTGGTGGATGCGTAATACAAATACATCGGAAAATCCTGATACGGTGCAGATATGTGGCGATCCCTCGAGGATAGCAAGTCCTAGTTGAATTTTTATAAATTTTGCATTTGGACAAAATCTGCAAAAATTAAGGACTTTTAAGGATATCTAAGCATTTTCAAGAACTTTTAAGCACCTCTAATTATTTTCAAGGCCTTGAAAACAAGTTCAAAAATATTAAGCACTTTTAATGACTTTCAATGACCGTGGGAACCCTGCTCATTCCTTTTTCAAAGACCAAATTTCATCAAAAAATTTTCCAAGGACCGTGGAACCCTGAATTGCATTGTTGATATAAGTGAAAGAAAATCTTACCAGTTTTGATGTAGTATTTTGGCAAAAAAATGTGATCTGGAAAATATCGCATAAGGACTACAAGTCACGTAAAGACTAAGAGGATCCTTCTTCGAGACTTTAAGCAAGTCTCCTTACACGATCATGACACCCTCTTCTGCCAGCACGGCATAGTCCTCTGGTTCAGGAATTTTCTTCATGAGGGAATTTGCCTCGAAGGCAAGTACCGCAAACCAAAACAAGGACAGGAAACTTGGGATGGCAGCAGCGTAGTAGCTGTCCAATTGGAAATCTGCAGTTGAAAAGAGAGATCAGTATTACTAACAAAATAATTTTGCCACTGTCATTAAAAGGTCACTTTTACAGAATGCTATTAAATCAAATTGCCGTCATCCAATCGCGCTGAAATAGCATTCAGCCGATCGTTGAAGAAACTCTTTCGTGGCGACAAATTTGTTTTAATAAATAATAAAACTGCTTTAACCAGAATAAATAAAAGATATTTGAATGTAAATACATAAATTCAAATGAATTTTTAATGAATAAATTTTGAGAAGACTGAATATTTTGCTAATAGATATGTTTCTAATATTTAAAATTAGAAGTCCACACCAAGCACCTGCTGACAACAGAATACTGTGGGTGTAACTGTGTTACTGATAATATAAAAATTGGCAATGCAGATAAAGTATTTTTTTTTATACTAAAAACATTGTTTTTATGGGTTATTTTATTATTATTATTATTTTCAAACAGGTTGGACTGTCATGGCACGAAGAATTCTGCACACTGAACAAAAACTAATGCATTACACACAGAATACTGCACGGAGATTCAAATATTCATAAGTTACTTCTAGTGAATGAGGAGATTTAATTTTTTAACTTCCTTGTTTTTAATACTGTAAAAAGATACATTAATAACTGCATTAATCTCCTAAACGGCAAGTTTGGGCAGCTTCTAGAATTATTATAAGGCCAAAGGGAAAAACATTGTTTGTTTGCTGTAATCCTACTTACCCTAAAATTAGAATACTCAAATATTGAACCTGAAGGTTTTTTTTAGACTTTTAAAAAGATTTAATTATATAAAAAATGTTCGTTAAAGCAATTGATTATCGAGTAATGAGAAGTTAAACCCGAGGAAAAATTCTAAATGCCCACTAAAATATACAATTTCAGTAAATACCTGGGTATATATATACCCAGGAATTGACCCACAAAAATAAATATACCCAAGTATTTTACACCACTGACAAATTTTAAATCTTGTACATTAATACTCTGAGATTATTTATTTTTGCTCATTTGCTAAAAATATTTGGCAAAAAGCTTTTCCTACCTACCCTAATAATTTTGACCATGATACGGGGAAAAAAACTTTTATTTTGGCCTAATTAAGATGAAACAAGAAATATTGGGAAAATACAATTTTTTGCAGAATAAAGTACATTTTGTAGAATAGAGAAAACTTTTGCCATAAAAATTTTAGAAATAAAGTTGCTTTTATTGTGTACAGATTTTAAAGATTTAATAAAATGCTTACAAAATAACTGATTTAATACTTAAAAATTGTTCACATAATACAACTCGATTCTCACTAAATTGCATTTAAACGTTTTGAAACCAATGCAAAAGAAATTTTCGCTCTGTATATTTTTTAGCTTCTATAACTGAGCACTAACTCAATTATATTCTGCAACAATATATAATACAGTGTTTGAATATACAGGGTTACTACAAAAGAATCATTCCCGCCTGGGTGTGTGACCAGGGGGGCACACATAGAACATTTGTAGAGTTAGAATAAAACTTGAATAGTACGTGGTTATTTTCATATATCAATCATATTTGTAAGTATAATACTTTTGAATAAATCGGGTTTTGAAAATGAATGATTCTTTTGTAGTAACCCTGTAGAATATGTGACAAAGTGCAGCAACCTTGAAATAAATTTTTAAAAATATTACAAATAGTATTTATGAATAATAATTAGTAAAATATACATTGATAGGTTGAACATATATTGATGTAGGACTAATATTACCATAAGGATGATTTCTTAAAATATAAAGATATATTAAATATTTTCCTAACCTTGATTCCTTATGTATCCATGCGCCACAAAAGTGATAAAGAGCACAGTTGATGTTATTGTCAGCACAATACCAATCCTGCGTAGTTTCTTCATCCTTGCCAGAGTGTACTTTTCAAGCAACTTTCCCTTCATTACGTTATAGTTGAGGATTAGGAGAAGAATACAGGCCAACACTGAAAGAGAAAAAGTAGGTCAAAGGTTTGCATTCCTAATGCTTTTATTTAAGAACTAAGAATGCAGTTGAAGGGCTACAGCAAAGAACGAACGGAGTCCATTCTTCTAAATCAGCGTTCGCCACTAACTTTTAGAGACGGGCCGCATGACTTATGTTGGAACTTTCCGCGGGCCGCAGATTTATACCGAATACGCCAGTAAATATATTGCTTTACTACATATGTTCAATGTTACAAATGTGATAATTACTAAAGATTCAACAATATAAAACAATTTTGAAAACTGAAACAATAATTTAACTTTTTTATATTAATAAAATAGCAATTGATATTTGATTCTTATTTCAAATAATTAAAAAAAAAAAATTCTTTACATCGTAAATCAAAGTCATAAAAGAAATTAATCTTGTGACAATATTACAATGTGACTTGACATAAACTCATAATCAATAAAGTTATTTAAACCATATCCTAAATCGTCCATTTTAGTAAATGTTAATTGGGAGACGATGACGGCCGATCCGCTTTTCACTATCTAGTTAGCGTTTAAAACTAGTCTTCAAAGTCATTATTGCACTGGAGTCATAGAGATCGTGATACTTTTTTATGCGTTAAAACACTCAACTCCTGCCCATCACATTCAGAAAAGCAGAAATCGAATTGTGCCATTCACGAATCCAGGGGGTAGAGTATCATAAGTACAGAACTAAGCAATGCGCCATTGGTAATAATTCAAACGATTGCATTTTTTATTTTTTTTCGTTGGCAGTCTCAGAAAGAAAAAGAAAAAAGGATTTTCAGACATACTGAAACGGGCAACTTAATGGAAAACGCGGTTTTTGGTAGTTAACACATAGTAGACAAATTAAAATTATTTCCGCAAAATTTGATTTTTGCTCTACTGCCGGCGGGCCGGAGTAAAAGCTCTCGCGGACCGGATCCGGCCCGCGGGCCGCCTAGTGGCTGATGCTGTTCTAAATTATCCAGAGAAGCTGATTTTAAGTCTCAGGGCTTGTATCAGGGTTAAGGTAAATGGTTGCTCAAAATCTCACGTACCATGATATTTATTTGCCAGCCTGCTATAACCGTGCAGGTGGCGGACAAATCTAAATTTTGAAAAAAATTGAACTCTGATCGTTCTTTGCCGTGACGCTTCATTGTTTTCCATTTGCCACTTTCGTCTATTATTGCAAATAAAGATGAACTTGATGCAAGGGATCATTAGCCGATCCCTGTCCTCACAGAATTAATGTGTTTGGTTTTTTTTGCTTTTTAGGCTAAAGTACTGTTTTAAGGTATACACGTACATTTGAGATAAATTTCTTTGAATTTCTTGTTATGTCATAATTTAAGCATTTTATACAGCACATTAGAATTAAAAATGAAACATTTAATGTTAGTTAGTTAAAATTTAAAGACTAATTAAGGCATTAGAATGTAACTAAATGAACTTTTACTAAGAGATATGATTTTTATAACACATAAAAGCTAAGCAATATAGTGATAATTAGTATTAACCAAAATTAAACATTTAGCTTTATTTAAATATTTTATACATTTTCCAATAAAAAGTGGAATAAAAAAAAAAACACATTCTTTTAAAAAATTAACATTAAAAAGCATTTAAAAAAATGTGTTTATAACAATATAGATAAGATTTTGATTGGAATCTTTACAATTATTTTCTGCAGAACATAATATAAATATTACAAATATAACCATGCACACTGAAATCACGTCTCTTGGATCAAAGTCATTATGCCAAAAAAGTAACTCCCTCAGAAAACAAGTTTAAAGTTTACTATACTAATTAATGTGATAAAATAGTTGTATAGAACTTACTACTGTAACTTAAAAGTATTTTGAGTTTCAGAAAGGAAATGGTATCATTACAGTAACAAATTGGAGAAAATAAAAAACGTCACAATTTGCGATTCCCAATGTACTATATACGTATCTTAAAGCATTACAAAGAGAGCTTCCTTGGAATACTAAAAGTTAAAAAAAAAAAAAAAAAAAAAAAAACACCCTGCTTTGTTAACCTCAGACGTTGAAAGACGTTCTCTTGTTCCAAAGATTTTAAAGTGTACGAAATTTCGCCAGAAATAGAACTGTTGATTTGTATAAAAAACAAACACCCAGAGACACTGGTACCGAACCCTTCGAAATGTCCATTACAGTCATTAAGTGAGGATATGAACCTCGGTTCCTGGACCTCCACTTCTTTGAGGACATCTTGGACCACCTTACACACTTCGCGAACCGTCTTCGCCACGGTCCCTTTGCGGGTCTGCACTCGCTCACCATAAAACTTGTTCAGCTGATACAGCAACTTCGATTGAGCGGTCATCATATCAGAGGGAGAGACTTTTAAGGACCTAAATAATGCTTTTAAGGATCTTTGAAAATTTGTTTTGAGGCATCATGTCTATATATAAATTTTTGATAAAGTATAATCTACCAAAAAAGTTACAAGTTGGTGGATGTGTAGCACAAATATGTCAGAGAATTCCAATACGATGCAGATAAGTGGTGGTCACGCGGGGATAGCAAGTCCGAGTTGTATTTTTATAACTTTTGCAGTTGTTACAACATTCGTAAAAATTAAGGACTTTTAAGGATCTCTGAGCATTTTCAAGGACTTTTAAGCACCTCTATGCATTTTCAAGCACTTTCAAGGCCTTGAAAACAAGTTCAAAAATATTAAGCACTTTTAATGACTTTCAATGACCGTGGGAACCCTGGCTTAGTACAAACATACCAAAACATTTTGGTGCGGTGCAGATAAGTAACAAAAATTGAGGACTTTTAAGGATGTTAAGTATTTTCAAGTACTACTTTTAAGGCCTGGGAACCCCGTTATACCTATAGCAAAGTGACTATGCTAAATACTTTTAGACAGCTTACAGTGCTTCTAATTCTGACTTATAGAAGTTACAAAACATAACTAAAAAACTAAAGAAGATAAGGTCAAAGAAAGTTAAATTAGAAATGTGTCCACAATGGATATGACAAAAACACAGGACAAAGTTTTGTGAGTTAGCTGAAAAATTGGCAGAGACATTTGTGGTTCAAAATATGGCCTATTCGCGACTTCAAAAAGGGGCCATCCAGAAACTGAGAAACATGTTCTTCAGTGCTATCGTACAGCTGTACGATAGCAACAGAGATATTTATATGAGTACCAGAGATACTATATTAATTTTTAAAAAAGAGAATTAACCTACAAAATAGGATGTCTGAAATGGCAAAGTCAATTTTTTTCTTCATATTTTACCAATTTCTAGTATATAAATTTTTTTGAACAACACATGTATTTAACAAAATCAATATAATATCTTTGATTTTTTATATACATCTTTTAATATTGCTTTCATGATTTATTATACGAAAAAAAAAAAAAAAAAGCTTTTGAAATAAAATCTTGAGCTGATAGAATACTGTAAGGGGTTTTTATAAGGCGAGAATTTTTTTTATGTTGTCAGGTCTGTTACCAACTTTATAAAGTTATTTAGTGTAGCCCTATAAAAAGCTTTCAACATACAAAGTACCTCTGTGAACTATATTTGAGTTATGATGTCTTAAAGCCTTAAAAGTATACTTGTACATGGTCGTAAAAAAAATCTAAACTGTCAGGTCTGTTACCAGTTAAAAGTAACAGACCTGACATGATTTTTTTTAAATGTAATAAAATTACAAAATATATAAATAATCTTAAAATATGACAAGTCCACTATGTCAAATATCCACTAAAATCTAACAATTAAAAAATAAATAGATAACATCTGTTCTCCCAAATCATGTCAAGTATGTTATTCTATATCAAAACTGTTACCCAATATCAGGTCTGTTACTTTGTAAAAAAAAAAATTGTTAAAAATAAAGTTTTTAACTCAGAATTACAAATGAGGGTGCAAATGACATCTTTAAAACTAATTTATGATATTATTTGAAATACATACAGTATAAAGCATCCTTTTTATACATTTTATACAAAAGTTAAATTAATAATCATAACTTAAATGAACAGACCTGCCATTATCTAATATAAATAAAATATGAAATATTTCTCTAGTGTAAAACTAGGAAACAAATTTGAATTATAAACTACCTATTATTGAAGTACCATAAAATGATTTTTTTTATAAAGTTTTATTTTAAATTAAGTAAAAAATTCTTGTTTTAACAACTTCCAAATCAGGAGAAAAAGGGAACAATAATTTTCCTTTCTTCAATATTTCAGTGTTATAAAAGCTAATCAATCTTTACATAATAAAGAAATATTTGAAGAAAGAATAAGTCAATAATATATTATAACATCAAAAATCAAATATTTTGATATCAACAATGCAAAACTGAAGAAAGAAGACAGAAAAAAATAAAACACAAGCTTATCAAAACTGTTCATTTCAGTTCTCATACTGTTAATTTTTTTTTTTTTTTCACATACAAGAACTTACTTGTGTGATGTCACAAATTTGGGGTTCCGAAGTGTTTTCATTGGCAAAGGTTTTTAACTGTGAACGTTGTTTCTATCTCATCATAAATAAAAACATAGATGAATTTTCGATGAGCTGAATAGTGATCATGGTGATGTCACAGTTACGTAATTTTACTTTAAATGTTTAGAAATTCACTTTCCTGACTTTTCTCATGCGCTGAAACCCTGAATATAACACTGCACCAAATTATAGCAACCATATGCAGTTCCCTTGTCATTGAGAAAATGGCAGGGCTGCCATTTTTTAGGGAAAAATCACCTTGGCGCAGAAACCGTACCAGACTTGGAATTTTAACCAAAGTTTCTGCAAATTGTTGCGAGACCAGATTTAGAGTACCTTCTTCATACTCACCCAAAGTGAAACTTTTCCAAACAGCTCTGATATTCAGTTGCCATGAGAAGATGAAAATCCCAGTTATCCCGAAGAGAAGATTGACAGCGATAAACACAACCTTGCAGATCTGCAGTGGCTTCATATTCCGACTTGGTTCGGTCTCAGCCATATCTCTGAAACACAATTAAAATTATTTTTTTTTACACAAGGCAAAAGTTGGATTCATTCGAAGGATCAGCAGTCTTTCATGTTACAATTATCAGTCACATGCAAAATTTTTGCTACTTACAGCAACCATGTATCTTGTTACTTTCAATTATCCATATTTATACATAGGGTAATGAATTCATACAAAAAAAAAATTCAATGTCTTCTTTTTCATTTCTCCATGTTTTGGAACATCCCGATTTCAAAAAAGTAATTTAGATAAAATGTATGTCTGTGTATGTGGTCAGCATAGCTCTCGAAAAAATTGACCTAGGATGTTCAAATTTGGTGTGCAGGTTGGTGGTTGCACAGGGATTGAGACCAGGACAGGGACCATTGAGGTTTTCGTCAAAATCTTGCATGCCGATAAGATAGCTGCCGTTGCAAAAATTATGTTCTTCAGTAATTACTAAAAAACGGCTAGAACGATTTTGATCAAAATCGCTGCACTAATACCTCTGAAGGTGTTCTAAACATTCCCACTTGCGAAATTAGTATAAAAATGCGACAAAAGCGTAAAAAGTTTAAAAACGAATGCCTTTAACGCAGAGTTCTCTGCCCTAGACTATTGCCTATCAAATGATTAATTTTTTTGCCTTTAACACACAAGCACAGACAATGTAATGTTTATCAAATAACATCAACTATTTTGGAGTTTTTTTTTTTGCTCATGTATATTTAAACTAGCCATTTTTATTTAAATAAGTAGAAATAAGGAAAAAGTGGAGTAACACCATGTCAACTTTTACTGCAATGACCAATATTATATAGTGTAATTGAAAGTTCCACACCCCTAGATTTTGTACAGTTTTACAGACAATTGAAATTCTCTAAAAAGGTTAAACAATTAAATGTTTTCTAGTTTCCCAACAGTAATACCAGTACTTTTAAAGAATATATCTTGCGTTATTTATTCAGTGGTGAAAATAGTCAAAATGTAAAAAAGAGGAAAATATATGCGTTATTTTGAACAACAAAAATAGCTGAAAAAGAATAGATTTGCTTACACAACATATGGTGCAGCCAATTTTTTCTGAGGAGGGGTTTGAAGTAAGTTTCGTATGATATAAAGCCTTATAAAATCCACTAAAATTAATAAACTTGTAGAAAAAGGAGAACTTCTCAATCAAATGAACTTCAGCAAAAAAATGGAAATCTGCGTAGACGTGGAAGATTTTCACTCCTGTTTATTTAAAATAGGCTTTTAACATTCTGACAACACTTATGACCAACATAATACACCTTTAAAAATGTATTTTGAGACAATTAACAAATGACGGTACAGATGTAGTATAAAACACTTCATTAGCACAATATTTTTTTTTAATTTTATTTTATAATCAATTATATATTTTAACTTTATTTTGGTTAGTGCATTTTTGATTTTTGCAATTTTTTTATCCCCACACGAAAAAAACATTCCAAATGTCTTATGATAATATCTGTTACCAAATGAGAACTAAATTGTTGTGTAATGGAGATTTTGCATTATTTTTTGAGTAACTTACTAACCAAATCTGTCAGGTCCATCAAAAGCAAACTATTGGCAAAAGGCAGCATTTACACATGCTTAAAAAAAAAGTTCTTTATTTATGATGTCACGAGCACTTTGTAGTCAATTTCATTATAATTTATTTTTATAGGGATGTTATTGGTGTACTATTAACATCCTATAAAAATCCCAGTTTTTTAACATCTCTATAAAAACAAATTGTAATTAAGTACCATAACATCCCTATAAATATTAATTATAAATAAATTGACAACAAAGTGCTCACAACATCATGAATAAAGAACTTTTTTCTTTGGTAAGCATGTGTTAATACTTCTTTTTGCTAAATACTAACAGTAATTTAATGTGAAAAATCTAAACTAATGAAAATTAGGATTGAAAATCAAACAGTCTTAAATTATTAAATGATTTTTTAAAACCGGAACAAAAAATCACTACTTAATTAAATGTCAAAAGCAGCAGTAAAACAATGGGAACACAATTATGGTAAGTGTTATTTTTTTTTTTTAAATATTATTATTATTATTTCTGGCCTTCAAGTATCGTTTTTTAATTGAAAAATATGGCGAGATTTCAAATAAATCGCCAAGAGGTGGGCCCATCTAGGATTTTACCGAAAATACAATTTACTCTCGTAGATGCGCATTTTAACCCTTTCCAGTTCAGGACAAAGCGGGATCGCTATATCACCCAAAGGATTGTTTTAGAAGAAAATAAGATACGTAAATAGACTACTTACTATAAAAGCAGCCAATTTTTCTTTTCTTTAAAAACGATAGTAAAGGTTCGTTTCAACTTTAAAGAAAATTACTTTTCGTGTATCAGCACGTGCAGTCAACTTGAAATTGAAAACCAAAACAGAAGTTTCACTTTCACGAAAACTGCCATAAAAAACTGAAAAATGAAGGCACATTATATATTACTTTCTCTATGACGTCATTATCAATTGGAATTTGGACAACGTTCTCATAGACTTGATAATTCTTGACGTCATCAATCTGGACGTATCCAATAATAATAAAGGGGATAACAGGACCTAAAAGTTGGATGCCGGCTTGAAATAGCATTTGCTATTTTTGATACAAAAAAAAAAAATCATTACGTTAATTCCAATTTTGAAATTGAAATCAGTAAAAGTTGATCTCCAGGTTCTCCACTTGTGTAAGTTTTATTTTAAGTTTTATGAGCTAAAGCTATATAATATTATAGCTCATAAAACACTAAGTAATTATTTTTTAAATTTTTGTATGACTTTTGAGAATATAATTGTATGATTTACGAAAATAAAATAAAAGATTGTTTATTTTATTATATTTATAGCCAGAAATGATGTCCAAGACGTCTAACAAATGACTAACTCATTATAGATGTGAATAATTAAAATACATATTGGAAATTCGAATGTTCCGTTCGCTGCATTAGTAAAAAAAAATCAGTACTATGGCTATATCATCGGTTTTAATTGCCGTAGTATATTGCGGTTTGCACCAAACTATTTTGTTTTTGATATTTTTTATAAATGATACAATTCTTTTTTTTCGGGAGGGGGGGGGGGGGGGGCTGTTTATTATGGAAATTTACTACAACTTTGAAAATTTCAAAACAACCCCAGATTTTTATCTTTCCATTCGATTTAAAATACTTCATTTACCTTAAAACCCATTGACGGTCATGCACGTATATATACGTCTTAGGATAAACAGTTTTTCCAGCAATACATAACATTTTTAAATGTATAAATACAATTTAAAATAAAATATTTTTCAGATATTTTCATTAGGATGATAGTCTATAACCTATCTAAAACAAGACAAATAAAAAATAATTACAAAAAAAAATATGTATTTGAATTAGAAATATAATTTAAAAACTATTGCAGGGAAAACAACTGGGGAATTTCGCCCATTCCCATGACCGTCAGTGGGTTAAATAATAAATTTCAATTCAATGTGTTGAAAAATAAGTCCCTTATGAGTGAAAATGTTTCAGCGACTTTCAGGCCAAAACTCAATTTTAAAACCGTATTTTTAAAGTCGGGAAAAAACGGCATGTTTCAGGAGGTTGTAAAAATACAGGTATCTATATATATAATTCTCTTGCGTAACGTCCAAATTCGGCTGTATTTCTGTGAGCAGAATGGCAATGACTTCAAACAAATCTTCTAAATGTAATTTATGCACGAATTTCCAAATTCAGCAATCCAGCCAATCACAATATATCTTTTGAAATTGGACTAATACATCTGGCAACAGCAACAACTTGGATTCGCTATATTTTGTTTTTCTTATTACAGTCTGAAATTATAGCCTATTTAAAACGTATTGATTTAATTGTTACGGTGATGCAAGAATAAATAGATCCAAGATGTGTAAATTTCTTTTGGATCAGAATTCCGGATAAACCAGACTTTTCGGAAACGTTAAAAAAGTCGCTAAGAGGCATTGTGCAATAAATCTGAACCTATATTCATTTCTAATCAGTGCAAATTCAGCTATTACGAATTGAAAACTATCAAAATAACGAATAAAACCACCCACTCAACTTCAAAATTTCATATGAAATAAAAAAATTAAAAAAACTTTTGGCGAAATAGAGCTAATTTTCTCGCCAAATTTGATTTTCAAAAAATTCCTGTTGATTGAATGCCGGATAATTGGCCTTTCACTGTTTTATTTTATTTTTTAAGTATCGCAAAAAAGATTATGCTAACATATGATTGCTTCTTTAAGAAATTTCGATAAACTTTAATTATTTAAGCACTTCATACGATACCAGCCCAGCAAATATTTAAATGTTCAATGAAATAACAGATCTTTTTTTAAATATATGTACGATACTGTTTATCTTTCCAAGAACTTTTTACTACGTTGCCACACTGTCCCTGCTTAACACGTCACGACAGCAGTAAGCCAATTTCATGGCATGCAGTTGAAATAGCTTTTTGCTAGAGCATATTTTAAATGCTTCACTTTGAGGCGAGCAAAGCGAGCCAAGGGGATTGCATAGCAATCCAGGGGGTTGGCGAGCATCAGCGAGAAGGGGGCGGAGCCCCCTAGTATGTCTAAAATTGCCCAGAAATAGCTTGGATTTAGTTAGAGTATCATGCTTAACATCAGATTAATGCAATAACAGAGTTAAAAGTAACACATTAATTTAATAACTAGTTTAAAGATGTGCCAACTTCGCATAAAGCAAATTAAATATCGGAAACTATGATTACAGAAATATAACGTATATTGCTGTTGATTATAAAATTGATAAATACAAAATTTAGCCATTTATAAATAGTATTCAATAAAATGTAATAATATTTCATATAGAAACGTTGCACTGTAAACCCAAATGTAATATGATTATTGAAATTATTTGTTTGTCGAATTTAATTTTTAATTGTTTATTAAATGTAAATTATTTAATTCCTAACATCCGTGTCTATCACGAAAATTTTAATTTAATAGTCTTGCATTGTCCACACAATAATCTTTGCAAATTAACTTTCGGGAAAGTTAACGAGTAACTTTTAACAAATGAAAAAACATTTTAAAAATCTATATACATTTCTTTTTTCCAAATCGTTAGACTACTATAGTATTATTTGACAATGTTAGCATATTTTATGTTAGATCACGCTCATTTTTTTATATATATACGTTTCACTAATCTAATAAAGTTGGCTGAATATTTTTTTATTTTTTTTTATTTTTAAATAATTAAAATATATTTTGAAACTTTTGTATATTTTTGGCTTAATCAGGGGTTGTCCTTTTAACTGTTTTGCTACAAGGGAAAACAATTTTGGCACAACCCCCCCCCCCCTTTACTTTTCCCACGCAATTTGAAAAAAAACAAAAAAAAACTTTTCAATTTTTAAGGAATAAATGCAGTTTTTTTAATAGATGCAAAATAGAGTATAAATACTAGAATATGATTTAAGAAATCAAGAGTAATCAACATATAATTTCTCTGCCACCTATAGATCAATAAGTTAAATAAAATACAAATATTAGAAAAAGGACAATATTGTTACGAATTTCTGTATATTTGTAAATACTTTGTAGTATTAATTATGTAAAAAGGGAAATTTATGTACATCATTTCGCATAAAGCAATGCAATAGTTTGTCTTTGCTTTCCTGCAATGTGTCTCTTAATGCTTGAAAACGGAAGCGAGTTTTACAAAGAGCAGGCCATTTAACATTATGGTAATGGAAATCTCACCAAATTGGCGAGATAGAGACAAGTTGGCGACGGTTTTGGCGACTAATTTTTGTAGCCAAATTTGTCGAGAAATCGCCAAATGTCGCCAAACTAGGCGTCCATTTGGCTACATTTTCAGTCCCCATGTACATGTATAGGACTTTTCGACTACGATCTGGAAAGTTCTCCAAATTTCTATCTCTGGAAGTTTCACGAAGATTCGCCTTTCCTATATAAGGCCGGCCAAGTGAGAGGGGGAAGTTAGTTGACTTACTGACGGAGTGGAGTTACTGAGTTAGTTGTCCCTCAACGAGCATTCAGAGAGCTGTATTGCGAAAGTGAACTGTATTGCATTGTGTTTTGCGGCAATTTTAGCAGTTGTGTATCAAGTGTTGTAACTGCTGTTTGTGCTCTATTGTTGTGTAAAGAGCTGTATTGAGTCTATTAGAACTCTGGAGTTGTAAAAGAATCGGCGAAGAGTTATTCGGAATAAATTTCTTCAAGTGTCAATCTGCTTTGGCTTCAAGTCTTTCGAACCTATCCACCCAACAACATCATCTGATTCGCAGTGGCGGGAAATAGGAGGTTTTGAAAGCGATATCGTTAATATTTTGCAATGTGCCTGCACCGCCTTTCATTTTTAGTACTTTTTAGCACCCAATCATCATCACTGCCTCCCTTTTTTTTTTAAGAATGTAGAGTTAGACAACATTACATTTCAACAGCCACATATTTTCTTCTGAATTCTAGGCACTTCTTTAATTAAGCTGACCTAGAATTAAATGCATTTTTAAAAGTTCAAAGGTATTAAAATTGCAAATAAATGACTTACTTTTATTTAGCAGTCAGTGTGAGAAACTGGATTTATTTATTTTTTATTTATTTTTTTATATTAAAAATAATAATAATAAAGGAAAAGCTAAATGTTTTTACTTAGCGTTGTTTATCTACTACCACCCAAAGCCACACAGCTGCCAGATCCAAGGAGCTGACCATTTGATTTTCCTCTGTGAATCTGATTTAACGCTCTTCTGTAACAAAACTTGCAACTTTATTAGTCCTTCTAAGAAATAACCTTACACCTAAATAAGGAGTGTTCGCAATGAAAAGGATATTTGGATTCTTGCGTCTTCAGAACTACAGATCTGATAAGATGGGTTGATGGAATAAGCAAACAAAAGGGGTTTTTGAAGAAAGTCATCGTCTCCCGTTACCTCGGGTGTGCAAAGGAACACTTTTGTTTGAGGCGGATCTTTTTACCATCTTTGTTTGTTGGCTGATGATGATGCTTTTAAAATGAGAAAATATTTGGAAAGTTTAAAAATTAAATGTTAAAAAAAAAAAAAAAAACACTTCGATACCGGTGTACCTCCATAAAGATATATACAGACCATCCTATGGTCAGTACGTCTCTGGGTTTAATGGGCATTTCTTTCTATAGGTAAGCGATATATCGATACAACGATATTTTAAAAAAAAATATCGATATTAAAAATATCAATAAAAGTCACTGATATATATCGATATTTTGAAACATTTTTAGTTTTTTGATGATCGTTTAGTAGTTATATGTTGTTGTTTTTTATTTTATTTTTATTATTTTCTTTATTTCCTTTTCAAAAACTTCAAAACCAAAGTTTGGACTTGGCTGAGAGACAGTTAAAAAGGCGCCAATATTCAATATTTTCCCATAAACTTCATGACCATGGGCGCCACCAGGAGGGTACAAGGGGCTGCACTTGAACCTCCCTGGCTTTTGACTCTAACTCCCAAACAAATTGACCTATGCTGTTCAAATTTTGTAAATAATTGCTGCATAAAAAAATTATCGATATATCGATACATAATTTTTTTTTTCCAATTTTGCCAGAAACAAAGATTTTTATGTCAAATTTCTACTTTTAATGAATTTATGCCAAAATGGTTTCAATAAATAAATGATAAAAATTGTTTTAGTAAATAAATTATATTATCAATCGGAATAAATAAAATTCATTTGGATGTCAATGCATAAATTCCCATTTCTTTTTCAAGAAGAAATTTCGAAAAGTAGTTTACCGCATATTTTGCTGATAGAGATGTTTTTAATATTTAAAATTATATGCAAATTCCTGGCACACGTCAGCAACAGAAACGGTGCTTTGTTAAATGACTACTAATAAACGATCTTATCTTTCCATTACATTATGTTTTCTTTTTGGTTAGGGAGCCATTTTAACTGTCTCTCAGCCAGAGTCAAAACTTTAGTTTTGAAGTTTTTGAAAAATGAATAAAGAAAATCGAAAAACACATGTAACTACAAAACGATCATCAAAAAACTAAAAAAGTTTGAAAATATCGATATATCGGTGACCTGTATCGATATTTTGTTTTTAAATATCGATACAAACATGGTCGTATCGATATATCGCCGACCTCTAATCTGCCATCAGTCTCTCACCGCTTGTACCGTGCACGAGGCCTAAGATCACAAATTGCGATGGAGAAACGGTTAAAAATCGCATGACAGTGAAAAACCAGGAACACTTTAAAATAAATGGCAAAATTCTCTATAAAAACCGTTTAACATCTTTCTCTCTCATTGGATTTTTGAAGACGATTTATGAGTGCCTCGTTTATTTATTCATACGACTACAGCTCCCTCTTCCGACATCACAGCGTAATTCTTTGTTTTAGGAAATTCTTTTAAGTGAGAGTTGGTCTCGAAGGCAAGAACGATGAACCACACCATGGACAGGAAACTTGGGATGCAGGCAACGTAGTAGCCGTCTTTCTCCAATCGGAAACCTGCAGTTAAAATAATTTTTTTTTATATAAGAATAGAAGAAAACGTTTAAAAATTTAACGCACAGATGGCGCTGACTCTGATTGGATATTTCTATACAACATTTTCTCTTGAAAACTCAATAATTGCACTGACAATACGCGAAAAACAATCCGAACTATGTGTGAAATTTTGACCGATAGAAACCCTTAAATTCTTTATAGAGAGCGCGTACGTAAATCGTCTTTGGGGATGGAATGTAAATAAGGATAAAATTACGTTTAGAATTAATCTTCGGTATTAAAAAAAATTAGATGCCAAATGCTTTTTAACAATTAGTAAAAAAGGAATGGAGCTTTTATGTCTAGGGCTGTGTTACAGTTAAATGTTATTGTTGCGGTAAAACGAAATACGCGTCGAGCATATATAATACAAAATTTGAATTTTTGTTAAAAGTGCATCGTGATTGGTTACAAGCATATTACTAGAGTTGCTATGTGATGGCACCCAACTCAAGACCCTTCTTGCATAAGATGCATAAAATGATGTTCTAAAAATAATAAGTACAGTTTTTTAATAAGGAATAATAGCACATTTTCCAAATATTATTTACAATTAAATTGCAATAAGTGTATGCAGAATCTATATATGTTAATAGGCAAGACGTTTTTTTTTTTTTTTTTTTTTTTTTTTTTTTGTCACTCTTCCTTGATAACGAACTTCATAGAAGTGGATTTTAAAGGTCCATTAGGTCTCAAAGAGTTTCAATTAATGCAATACCAACTGCCTGGACTTATAAAGCGAGTAAATAAAGGGTGAAAATCACGTCCAGTCGACGCCGACCAAACGGTATAGTGGTTAGCGTGCTGGCTTCTAGACCGCGAGGTTGCGTGTTCCGAGTCCCGTGTAAGGCATGGGTGTTTGTAAATGTATGTTGGCTTGTCTAGTGACGAATGTTTCGGCGCATTATAGCCCTAGTGTTGCTGACGGTGCCAGATAATCTGAATACAACCAACCACGTTCACTCGACTCAAACCTCTCTTGGTTTTCGTATTTATTTCTCTACCTCAGAGCCAAACGTGCCAGAATTTGGAGATTTTTGTTTTATTGCAGATTGTGCCTTAAAAAAGTTCATTTTCTCTTCAACTATAACCCAAGTAGCCAATGTTGGAAACAGGGGTTCTGGTAATGTTCTGGGCGAGTTCATGCCGAATCTCAAGCATTGTTCCACAGTACACCTTTTAGAAAATAGAAAAAATAATAAACATGTCAAAAGCATCACAAAACATATTTTTTTATCTCCTCTGTTCTTCCTTATAACACTGTATTTCAATTTTAAAACTCTGCATCGACATTTCAAAACTTCCAGTATATTTTACCCATCGATATAGATAAGCAACTGGATAGACTGCTCCATTGTCAATGCAAAGAGAAAAACGCTCCGGGGATTGCGAAGCTGGTGGGATGATTAACCAATCACAGTTCACTTTTATAGTTGGATGGGAATGCGAAAAACCTTGTAAAAGTGTTAGAGTATATACTTTTGTGCACATTATTATTAATTAAGGTCTACTATTGACATTTCTGCTGTGTACAACCTAAAATTTTATTTTCAATCCTCGGCAATCCGTATTTTTTATCCCACCAACGGCATCTGGCAACGGCTCCATTTTCCCAGCGTTAAGCAGTCTATCCAGTTGCTTATCTATATCGATGATTTTACCCAACACTAGGTGGGATTTGTCAAGATGTGTAGCAACGGCCAGTATACAGTACCAGATCGGGATTGACCAGTGCCGAGTCGATATTGGCCAGAGGATTTGTGCTGCAGCGTAATATCGTAACTCTCTTATAAAAATGTCATGTAGTACATTTAGGTAATATTATAACACAGCTTTATATACAGAGAATCCGATGGGAGTGATATTCATTTTTTTCAATCCCCTTAAAAATTGCCAAACGAGCAGAAATTGCATTCAATTTCTGCTAATTTTTTGTTCAGAGGTACATAGTTTCCTCACCTTGATTATTCCTGTATCCGAATGCAAAGTTTGAAATTAACAGCAGAAATGACGTCACTCCTAAAATGGCGCTGAACCTTCGCATTCTCTTCATCCTGGTCCGACTGTACTTATCCAGCAACTTCCCCCTCATCACAGTGATGTTGAGGTGAAGTAGAGCGGCACAAGCAAACACTGAAAGAGACACACTGAATTAAAGTATCATCAATCGGACAAAAGTGTGGTCCGGCGTCAGTCCCCACTTAATGATTGGGCATGCGCAGGAAAAAAAGAGATATGTATGCTCGTATAAAAAGCCTGCTTGTATAAAATGATATGGCATGCTGATGTTGCTCAGTTGTATTGATGTATCGATGTTTTATAAAACTCAAATATAAAAAAAAAAAACTTTGTAATGGGTTTGGATTTCATGCGAATATAAGTTTTAAGACCAACAACAAGCTAAACAAGTTTGGTCAAGGGTGTACTGTACATCTGTACTAAAGCGATTTTTTTTGTTATAATTATGAATTGACCTCTTTTTCGGTTTTCATTGGTTGGTTGTTTTCAGATTATCTGGCACCGTCAGCAACACGAGGGCTATAATGCGTCGAAACATTCGTCATTAGACAAGCCAACATACATTTACAAACACCCATGCCTGACACGGGACTCGGAACCCGCAACCTCGCGGTCTAGAAGCCAGCAAGCTAATCACTATACCGTTTGGTCGGCCGGTTTTCATTGGAATTTGAATAATTCTTTAAGTTTCACTACGTTTTGCTCAATTATGCAATTAAGTGCGCCATGCAAGAGAGTTTTGGACAGACAGGCAGACATATGGAAATGATTATTTAAATTATCCGTGTTTGTCATCGAGATACAGAACACTAAAAGCAATTTTTATCCAGGTATCCAAGTTTTAGGCATTTAAAACGCACAAATTGTTATATTTTTTACATCCAAACCCAAACACATTTCTAACTTGATAGATTTCACCAATGCCGCTGTTTGCTTAGGCCATCGTGAACACATTAAATCGGAAATCGACTAGATAATACTATACTAAACTTCAACTTAACTTGACATCACTAGACGGTAGATCATCACAGTGCTCATAGACATTTAATCCATTTTGGCGGCGTGAAAGCATAATGTACGCCAAACTACAACCCTGTAGAGAACAAAGGGCTTTATGATAATGGCGATAATTGTCGCTTTGGCGATAATTATGTCTTCACTCCGCTATAATGGATTAATTGCCTATGAGAACGGGGAAGATCTATTGTCTAGTGATGTCAAGTTAAATTGGAGTTTAGTATAGAAGAGGGGGTTACCATCAAGTTTAACTTTTAGGTCATTTCATACATGGAATGAAACGGTATAGTGGTTAGCGTGCTAGCTTCTAGACCGCGAGGTTGCCGGTTTCGAGTCCCGTGTAAGGCATGAGTGTTTGTAAATGTATGTTTGCTTGTCAAATGACGAACGTTTCGGAGCATTATAGCCCTCGTGTTGCTGATGGCGCCAGATAATCAGAAAACAACAAACCAACCATAACATGGAATGATGAAAGACAACTCACCCAGTGTGGCGCATTTCCAGCCTGCTCTGTAGTTTTCCCACCAGATAAAGAAGAATAGCCCGAAAGTGCCCAAAGTGAGGCACACGCCGACGAGCACCAGTTTGCAGAGCTGGAGTGGACTCTGTTGCGTAGAGGACCTCATAATATAGCCCCGCCTAGTTGGAAAGATTATTATTTTGAAATTGGAATAAACTATTGAAGTATCAGATAGGATGCAGATTATACACAAAGACTGTTATTTAGCAGAAGAAAACTCCATCCGTAATAGATTGAAGAACGTTATGACAGTCACTGTCACTATAAATAACTAGAGGTGTGGAACATCGCGTTACTTTCAATTGCACTATAATATTGGTCATTGCGTTAAATTATAAAGGTGTTATTTACCATTTTTACATTTTCACTCATGTAAATCAAAATGGCCAGTTTGGCGATATTTTTTGGTAATAATTTTTTTACATGGGCTTAAAAAAACCTGGCAGTATGATGAAATTTATGATATTATTCGATAAACATTATTGTCCTTTCTATTGCGTGTAACAGAAAAAAATTAATCGTTGAAGGGCGTTGCTCAAGCTCTGTTTTAAATGCACTCGTTTTTAAACTTTTTACGCTTTTATCGCATTTCTATGGGAATTTTGGTTTAAACACCTTAAGAGGCATCACCACGGCGATTTTGATCAAAATCGTTAGAGAAGTTTTTTAGCAATCATTAAAAAACATGATTTTTTTTCAAAGGCAAGCTACCTTATGCGCATGCGCGATTTTGATGAAAACCTTAATGGCAGGTCTCATGGTCACCACTAACCCGCACACCAAATTTGAACATCCTTGATCAATTTGTTCGGGAGTTAGGCTGACTACAGATACACAGTCAGACATTTTTTCTAGAAAAGTTCTTTAAAATCCGGATGTGTAAAACGTAAAAAAATGCACGCACAAAAAAAGTCGATTTTTTTTTTACCGAATGCGATACTCCCGATGTATAACATACGGGTCATTGAAAGTATAAACGCTTTTACGCGTTTTTCATTACGGTGTGGTCTAGTCATAATTTCTCAAGAAGAAAAAGCTTAAGAAGATAAATCCGAAAATGTATAACAGGAGTAGAGAGAAAAAAAAAAGTTTATGTAAAATTTCAGTGCAAGAAATGTTTCTCAATAAAAGTATTTTCCAATATAGGTGGACAACATTATGTAATAAAAATCTTACCAAATTATTGTTTTTTCTATACAAAACGTCGTCAAGTTGGCGAGCCACCTATTTGGTAAAATCTTTTCAATACTTCTGAAAATGAAATAGCATTGAATAAAAATACAACAATTGACTTTTAAATAATTAGGGTGTCGGTAAGTTGACAGTTTAAATTTATGGAAATAAATCAGTTGCATGGGACCCCAAATCGTAATTTATGTAGCCTCATTCACAAAATAAAAAGACGAACTAGGTTTGTAACAAAAACTAGCTTTTGAGATATTACCTCTTGAAGTATTCTTTTATATGCCTCCTTCTTATACCCTTTGAGTTTCATGGACGCACATAAACGTCCTTTGATCCCCAGTTTTTTTCAGCAATACACAACATTTTAAAATTTATAATAAATATAAAAAATATATATATATATATATATATATATATATATATATATATATATATATATATATATATATATATATATATATATATATATAAAAATATAAAAAGTAAATATTATATATATATAAAATTTCAAATAAAACATTTTTTAAATATTTTTATTAGGATGATAGTTTAAAATCCATTTTAAAACAAAAGCAATTATATATTTGAATCAGAAATATAATTTAAAAATTATTGCAGGGAAAACAACTGTACAATTACGCCCATTCCCTGGACGGTCAGAGGGTTAATACAAAATATATGTTGCTCAGAGGTTTAGAGATCCAGGGTAGGTGTCAGAAGTTAGCGCAAGACACTCCTTCATTCAAATGTTTTCATTCAAATGTGAAAATTCAGATTTCAAAAAAATGTCTTATACCCCCTTTATTTAAATAAGAAGGAACATAGCACGAATTTAACTCTATTTATATAATTTTTTTCTTTTTTTTGTTCTTTTGTTTTGAATATGAGATACGAAGCACTAACTAGGGGTGTGGAACATCACACAACTTTCAATTGCACTATAATACTGACGTGAATTTGTGTCATCTAAAGTATTTATATTTTCATCATTCATTTAGTAAAAATTGACAGTTTGGTTAAATTTTATGCGATAATTCTGGCAAGGGACTAAAAAAAAAAAAATTAAAAAAAAAAAAAAATTATGATTTTAGCGATATACTTATCGATAATTCTTATATCATCCTTTCTTTTAGTGAAACTGGGAAGAGAATAAAAAACGATCGTTGATGAGGTATGCTCAAGGAAGGAGAACTCTGTGTTGAAGGCATTCGTTTTTCAACTTGTTACGCCATTAAAGCATTTTTAGGGGAATTTCGGAGGTGGTTATGTTTGGAACATATAAAGAGGCATTACCACAGCGATTTTCAACAACATCGTTAGAACCGTTTTTTAGCAATTACGGAAAAACAAGAATTTTTTCAATGGCAGGTACCTTATGCGCATGCGCGATTATGACTAAAACCTTAATGGTAGATCCTTGTGCCATCACCAACCCTCACACGAAATTTGAACATCGTAGGTCAATTTGTTCGGTAATTATGGGGGCCGTTCAAATATTACGTAAGCACCTAGGGGGGGGGGGTAGCGATTTGCTTATTTTTGCTGACAAGGGGGGAGGGAGTATGAGTGATGCTTACGTAAGCATGTAATAATCCCTTTATTACTAAAAAAAAAAATTGAAACTTACAAAAAATTTCACTTTTGTACACCGAGTTCTAGGATAGGTGACTTTCCATTCAAATCGATCTAAGGGATTTAAACTTACGTCACATAAGCGTGACGTACTCTGCCTTCATCCAATTACAATCAAACATTGATGATGCAAAATACTGCAGTTTCAAAATTAGTAAAGGGGATTCTCCTCTTTTGGGTGTTTGGAGACGTGAATCCTACATTAAACCTAACTTATGTGACAGACAATATTTGTTTTTGTTTCGTTTAGTGACTGGCGGGCGCCTAAGATGGAACAGTAGCTGGTTTAAGGTTCAAGATTCCGAATTGAGTTGTGTTTTGAACAAGTTTCTTTTTCCACTGCAATCCTTGAACTTTTTGAAGATTAAGCAAATATAGTTGCTCTGCTTTCTGTTTGCTTTTTAAAAAAAAAAAAAAAATGTCTTCATTTCGTGAAATTTTATATAAAAAGCTGTTTGAAGCTTTTAAAAAGTCTACATCAAACAAACCCTTGAAAGATATTCAGGATATAAATAATGATATATGGCGTCATTTTAAAAATGCCTCTAAAAATGACGAAGAACTAGAAGTGTTGGTGTTAAAAAGAGTCGAAGAAGAGTTGCGAAAGGCAACTAGAAAAAATTAAGTTAAAGTTCATTATTTGCATTGAATCCTAACTTTTTTTTAGATTATTAACGTTACGAAAAAAAAAAAAAAAAAAAATCAGGAGCAGGGGGGGTGGGGGGGGGGGTTACCGTATGCTTACGTAATTATAGAGGGGGGTATGCGATTTGCTTATTTTTGCTGACAAGGGGGGGAGGGGGGTCAAAAATTACCAAAAACATGCTTACGTAATATTTGAACGACCCCATGCTGACTACGTACACACAGACAGACATTTTATCTATATCACTTTCTTGAAATCAGGGTATTCCAAAACGAGGAGAAATGCAAAAAAAAAAAAAAAAGGAATACAGTAGAACCTCGATTAGCCGTCCCTCTTTTATCCGGAACTCTCTGTTAACCGACCATCCTTTGCCCTTTTTAAAACAGGAACAATTTCCTTTACACTAAATTTGCATAGGTATTAATGGTGAGGCTTTTGGCCGTTTTTCAAAAGGACTGACATGGTTAGAGCAATAATCATATGCAGATCAAACAGAACTATTGCTTTTAAAAAGACTTCGGGATAGAACAGCGAAACAACGATTATCAAGATTACGACAAAAAAAAAAAAACTCATTTCCGACAATTATGTCATAAAAAAAATAATTAAAAGCCCTGTATTCAATAAATGAAAATAATTTACTTTTTTATTATTGTTTTACAACTCTCTATTATCCGTCATTTTCGCTTATCCGAACTATCTTCGGTCCGAATTAAGTCGGTTAATCGAGGTTCTACTGTACTATACTTTCATTACCCTATGTATACATATGTATCATTCAAAACTATTATTTATTTTCTACATTACAATAAATACACTCGATTCCTCATTTCTAATTGAGACAATCACTTGTTTTTTGAGTACGCAATCGTTTGACTATGGAACATTTTATCTGAAATTAAAACAAAGTTATTCATATTCTTCTTTCTTTGCTGAATTCCTTTATATTTTGTGCGTGGCTGGGTATGTCGATGGCGGGCAAATCTGCGAAGGCCTAATTAATCCCCTTGCCTTCATACAATCGGGTTGAAACTTGGCATATAGATTCGATGTCGATGACAATGCATTCTATCAAATTTGGGGGGCTACCACTGTCACTAAAAGGTCGCTTTTACAGAATATTAATAAACCAACTTGCCGTCATCCAATCGCGCTTAAAATAGCATTTACCTGATCATTGAAAAGAAACTCTTTCTTGTTGCCAAAATTGTTTTGATGGATGCAGAAAAAATAAAAGATATTTGAATGTGAGTGCATAAATTCACTTTCATTTTTAATGAAAAAATTTTGAACATTATTTTACAGCATATTTTGCTGATAGAGATGTTTTAAATTCTTAAAATTAGAGGTCAACACCAAGCACACGCTGACAACAGATACTTCGCTATGTAAATGAATATAATGATTGGAAATGCATACAAACGATTTGTATTAAAAACTTTATGAGTTATATTAATTACTGAGTAGATTTTTAAATATACACATATTAAACACAAGATATCTTGTAAGAAATAAACTTACCACTTCTTAACTTATACCTACAAATCAATGAACAACAAGGCTGTTAACAAGAACTCTTTTTTTTTATTAAACATTCACTCCAGCTTGATCACGATAAACTAAACTTCAGAACAGCCACTCAAAAAGGCTCTCTTTCATCACATTCAATCTCCTTTAATCGTTGCATCATTCAAAGCGTTCAGAGCAAAAATAGATCAAGTCCATTTTTTTAAACCATTCTTTTGATGTGAATCGTATGCCATTAAAAGATTTATTTTTTAAGATCTCCAGAAACCAAGTTCCTACTCACACAGTATGCCAACAGATGGCGGTAGTTGTCCCTACAATTCTCTTTTATAATGAATTAGTGCAATTTAACTGGAATTATTTCAGTATCGTCATTTTTGGACTTGATCCACTTGTGCCCTGAGCGTTTCATTCAGGGCCCTTGGACTTTCTTCAGACATTTTCGTATTAATTGCAATTTTTTTATTTTTTTTTATTTAGATATTGATCCTTCTCGAGAAAAGTTTCACTTTCTTGCTGATAATTAATATGCAGGATAAACAAATATGGATGTTCGGCAGGATTAATTTGCCGGGGGTTGTAGATCGCATATACAGGAGGTGCAAAGAGATAATTTTTGTTGTAGTTGTTTATACATTAATTTTTTAAAAATGATAACCCGTATATATTTATTTTTAAATCCTTTAAATTAACTTCGATTTTGTGCGTCAGTATGTTTGTCGTAGGGGGGTTAGTCCTAATGAAACCCCCTTGCCGTCATCCAATCGAGGTGAAACTTGGCAGATAGGTTCGATGTCAACGCATTCTATCAAATTTTGGAGCTGCAAATGTCACTAAAAGGTCGCTGTTTCGGAATACTGATAAACCAGCTTGCCAATATCTAATCCAAGTTAATAGCATTGATATTGAACCGATCATTGTTGAAACTCTTTCCTGGTGCCAAAAAATTTTTAATAAATAAATAATAAAATTACTTTAATTAGAATAAGTAAATGATATTTGGTTGTGGCAACATAAATTCCGTTAATTTTTGATAAATAAATTTTGAAACATAGAATGCAGCATATTTTGCTGATAGAAATATTTTTGATATCGGCACTGTGTTAATGAATATAAAAATTGACGATGCATACAAAGGATTTTTTAAAAACTCTGTTTTTATGGGTTACATTTTACTTTCAATTGCCCATATGTTGACGAAGAGTAATGAAAATAATGGATTAGGTATAAAAAAAAAAAAAAAAAAAAAATTTTGCATTTTTTCACGGTTTGGAACATGCCAAGTTAAAAAAAAAGTTATCTAGAAAAAATCTGTGTGTCTGTCTGTGGGCAGCATAACTCCCGAACGGACTGACCTACGATGCTCTAATTTTGTTTGTAGGTAACTGTTGGCTATAGGACTTGGCATTAAGGTTTTCGTCAAAATTGCGCGAGCGCATGAGATACCTGCCATTGAAAAATTTATGTTTCCAGTTATTTCCGAAAAAAGCCTCTAACGATTTTGATCCAAAACCTCTGTGGTAATGCCGTTTAAAGTGGTCTAAACACACTCACCCTCAAAATTTCCGTAGAAATGCGATAAATGCGTAAGAAGGTGAAATGCAGGTGTCTTTATTACAAAGCTCTCTTCCTTTGAGCATCACCCATCGACGACTGTTTCTTCTCTGTTAAAATTACAAAAATGATAATGCAATGTTTAATGAGAAATATTTCTCCAATTTCGCCATCCTGGAGACTTTTTTTTGTGTGCATTTCTTCACGTTTTGGAACGTTCCGAGTTTTAAAAAAAGTGATATAGAAAAAATGTATGTCCGTTCGTCTGGCTGAGGTAGAATTCAACTACCCAGTACCATCAAGCTGGTTCACTGGTGGAATATTTCAGAAAAAACTAATGACAAGTTAATCTCCAAAATTATATTTAATTGTTTCTTTCAATATCAAAGAGAAACAAGAGATGGAAGTGAAAGATTTTAAGTTCTTCAGTAAACGGCGAACTTGCGTCTTTGTATTGCTGGTGGGAGGATCAGACTCAGTCATATGGATGACGCTAGGTGGCAGCACTTCCCTATCATTAGAGTTGGCCCATGGTGGTGCCGCCGCCGCCGCCTGCAATCGCAAAAGAGGCCAAGTGTTTCCTGGACACGAAAGCCAGTAATGATGCCCATAAACAGCACACTCAACTAGGGATGATGGCTACATAGTAACCATTGTTTTCTATTTCGAAACCTAGATCAAGAATAAAAAAAAATATATAAATAGTGACACCAATTGATATTTTTAGGAATACTTAAAGTAAATCAATCAGTAATGTAAAATTCCTGTAATTTCAGTTGTATACACGATAAAAAAGAAAAACCAAGTTTTCACTAACAACTATTCAGGGAAGCAGATTCGAAAAATGAAATTCCCTTCATTAAAAAAAAATATAATGACAACAAAATGGAACAATTTAGGCATATGGAATGAAATACGAAAGTGTTCAGTGGGGTTAAATGTAAGCGACAAGGAGCATCAATAGTATTCATTTGTAAAGATGCATCCATGATAATCGATTATTGAATCGTATCACAAGGTTTGGTTGGTTGTTTTCTGATTATCTGGCGCCGTCAGCAACACGAGGGCTATAATGCGCCGAAACATTCGTCATTTGACAAGCCAACATACATTTCCACACACCCACGCCTTAAACGGGACTCGGAACCCGCAGCCTCGCGATCTAGATGATAGTATGCTAACCACTATACCGTTTGGTCGGCCGTACCACATTAAATTTCCTTGAAGCATTCCACCCTAATTTGATGAGAATCAGAAGAATGGTTTAGTGAGCATATTGTTATGAATTTTTCCACTGAGGCAGTGATGGCACAGTTTTTAAGATAAAAACTACTATTTATTCACTTCAGAAAACTCACAAAATTCATTCAAAGGCAACAGTGTAATCACTCCCAAGCTTCAACAAAAACAACTTCGAATACAGTGATTATACAAGCTCACTCCAATAGGTAAACAAAGCGATCAGCTCTCATCGAAGTCAATCTGAAAACTTTTCCGATCTCCAGTCTTATTTATACTTGGCGCGAGAGGACATTCTCGAAATATCCAACCTATTCGTTGATGAAGAAACATCTCGATTGCTTTAGGTGTGGCCACCTTTTTTCTAACTTTTATTATCGCCGTTAATAAATGAAATAAGATAAAATAAATTACACTAGAGTTTTAAAATAATTCGTCACTATTTACACTATATACAGACAATTTGTGCAACAATATACAAGAGTAATAAATATTTTCTACCATTTATCCAAAGCGACAGAGTGTAATGAAATATGCCATAAATGACGATAAGTATAAATTCGAAACCTCTCTTTCTAAGGGCCCTTGTTACACAGAGCCACACTACTCGAATGGCGAACGCCGCTTCAGTCTCTGAGACACGCCACAAGAAGCGAACATATGCAATCCTATGGAGCTCATTATACTATACTAAACTTCAACTTAACTAGACATCACTTAGACGGTAGATCGTGACAGTGCTCATAGGTATTTAATCCATTTTGGCGGAGTGAAGACATAATTCTCGCCAAACCTTAGAGCCTTTTGTTCTCTATAGGGTTGTGGTTTGGCGAACGATATGCTTTCACGCGGCCAAAATGGATTAAATACATATGAGCACTGTGACCCGTCTAAGTGATGTCTAGTTAAGTTGAAGTTTAGTATAGGCCATTGCTGTGGATAGAAGTTGCTTCTTTCAGTTTTGGCGCTCAGATTCTGAGTGAAAAATGCAATCCTATGACGCTTCTTATACTGGGCCACAGCAGTGGTCAGAAGCAGTGGCGTGCGTTCGCCATTTGAGTGGCTCTGCATAATAAGGGCCTAACGTTATAGACTTAAATAGAGCAAGGATTGGTACACTGGTAATAAAGCAGTGTCGGAATCATCGATTGTATTTCATTTGTCATTGACTATTTGTGCAAAGTTATTGGACAGCTCAACTAAATACGATTCTTAGTTTTTAACTCGGGGTAAAGTTGATGAAGCCTAGACCATAAGTAGTAACTATGCAACTCTACACTAACATGCGGCAAACATTTGGGTCTCAAGTTGTGACCAAAATGTTTGCATGTTAGTGTACAGTGTTTAAGGTGGTGTGCTAAAATTTCTTTTAGCAAAAAGGATAAAGTCACGTTTTTCTTTTTAGCGAGATGCTAAAATGTTTATAAATTTCACCTCTCGATATTTAATCTGAAATTAAGAAAGTTTTTTTGTTATAAAATTATTATGGATTAAAGTAAAGTTGTTACCCAAAAATCTATAAATAATCGATTTTGAATTTATTGATCGATTTGGGTTTATTTAAAATTTAAATTCTCCCCCCTTAAAAAGATTCCTTATTTGCAGTAATACCTCAACTAGAAGTATTTTTAGCAATTTTTTGAAGACGAAATTGGTAACTATTATAGTGGAAGTAAAGTTTTCTTTAAAATGCGTTTCTCTCAAAACTGCGTTTTTAATTATTCATGTACCTTTTTCTCAGAAACTGCGCAAGCTATCTTCCTGAAATTTTTAACCACACACTCCTTTTATGTATCTGCATATACTGAAGTGAGATTTTGTTGTTATTTTAAAAATGTTTTTTGTTTTAGCTTTTTTTCGGCAAAAAGAACTTGTGATTTTTAACATATTTAAGTGATTTTCACGAAAATTAATTTAAAAAAAAAGTAAATGAATCACAATTAAAACTTTAATAGAATAACAAGTGTTTGCTAATTGCACTAAAAAAAAAAAAAATTGTGCTTCGACGTCAAATATTTTCTGAGAAAAAGGTACATGAATTATGCCAAATTAACATTACCGGTATAGAGGGTACCAATTCCTCTTAAATATTAAGCTGTATTATATCCATCGATATAGATAAACAACTGGATAGACTGCTCCATTGTCAATGCAAAGAGAAAAACGGGCCGGGGATTGCGAAGCTGGTAGGAAGTTTAACCAATCACGGTTCACTTTTATAGTTTTATGGGAATGCGAAAAACCTTGTAAAGTGTTAGAGTAGATATTTTTTTGCACATTATTACTAATTTAGGTCTACTACTGACATTTCTGCTGTGTACAATCCAAAGTTTTATTTTCAATCCTCGGCAATCCGTATTTTTTATCCCACCAATTGCATCTGCAACGGCTTCATTTTTTCAGCGTTAAGCAGTCTATCCAGTTGTTTATCTATATAGATGATTATATCAATCACCCCAAATGAAAAGATACTTTTCAACCGTCAGCTCGTTTGTTCTTTTAGATTAAGGAATTTAAGGATTAGATTAAGGAACTTTTAGACATTTGGATAACAAAAAATAATGATTTTCTAAATTTTGTGGTTAAAAGTTTTAGCAAAAAAAAAAAAAAATTAAATCGCAATTTACAATTTTTAGCATTTAAGAAAGTTCTTTAGTATTTTGCAATAAAAAAAAAAAGCACCCACAGCTTGGCTTTAACGGATTAATTGAGCATCTAGCACAATCATTTACGTAATTTTGGTCGGTACTCTGCTTTGACCCCATGATAGCCCGACCATGAGACACGTCTCACCGAACAACTTCTTTGGTAATATATACTATACCTTGTTTATTTATGGCACCCATGACTGCGTATCCCAAGGAGCTTACGAAGGATGCGACTGCAAGGATTGCGGCGACGATGAACACGATCTTTATCCTCGTTATGTAGCGTTTCTCTTGCAAATTCCCCATCATTGCAGCGAAATTCAATCGAAGAAAGAGAGCACAAATGATCTCTAGAATAATACATCCCATAAAAATGAAGTTTTTTAATACAAATCTTTATATGCATTTGGCAATTTTTTATATTCATTAACACAGAGCTGTTTCTGTTGTCAGCTTGTGCTTGGTGTTTTGCATCTAATCTTAAATATTAAAAATATCTCTAATAGCTCTGTTAACTTTTGTATCAAAATTTATTCATTGAATATGAATGTGAATGAATGAATGAATGAATTCGCATCCAAATATTTTTTTTTATTTATTCTGATTAAAACAATTTCATTATTTATTTATTGAAACAATTTTGGCCATAGGAAAAAAGCTTCTTCAATATTCGGTTAAAAGCTAATTCAGAGCGATTGGATGGCGACAATTTGGTTTATTTAGTATTCTGTAAAATCGACCTTTATGTGACAGTTCCCAAAATTTGATAGAATGCATTGTCATCGAATCTATCAAGTTTCATCCCGATTGGTCATTGTGTGAACAGAAAAATATTTCGGAAAATTAAAGGTTTCAATGAAAACGCTTACTGCCTTGCATATGCTTGCTACCCCACTGGTATTATAATACTTTATCTTTTAAGAAAGTCATTTAGAGTATGAACCCCCTTTTTACTATTTTCAGCGGGATATAAGACGTAATTTATTTTTCAAATTTAGTTTTTTTTTTAATGTCAATATTTCATGAGGAAATCTTATTAAACAGTCATTCATTAATTTTATATTCTGATAAATAGTTTAAAATCTATATAAATCTATAAAATTTATATAAATCAATAAAATCTATATAAATAGTAAATCCATATAAAGAGGCACGTGGACCCTTTTTTGTAGATAATTTTATCCAAGACAGTCGAAGTTATTTGTATTTTATTAAGAAAATATATATTGTTAAAATCATTTAGGATTTACACACGGTTGTAGAATTTCATGGTTCTATGCTCTAAAAAATATGTATATTTTATTTATTTCAAATTCAGAAATGGTCCTTATAAATTTTATAAAATTATATTTAACCAAACGTAGAGTGTGTATAAATTGTCATTATCGTATCGTAAGAGAAAATTCATTATCATACTTGTGTATTTCGTATATAACTTTCAGAACTTTGTTTTATACATAGAAGTCACATATTTTTGATTTTCATTTCTTTGGGAAAATAGATTTGATGGAAAATGAAACAGGGGGTATAAAAAGAACGAAAAAGCACTAATCCACATTTTTATTTCTTTTTGTTATAAATTTTGATACAATATATCGTTTTAAACCTTTTTCTGACAATATATATGTTACACTTTATATTTTCTACATTTATTGAAATTTTGCACCGCAAACAAGGCAGTTCAATGCAGTCCAGATGTTGTTTTTAATTTTTAAGCCTTCGTTTCCGAAATTAGGACAGTGACTTTTTCGATTTTCAAAATTTTGTCGAAAAAATTCCAAATTAACAACGTATACACTATCTACCAATAAGTATTTAGACACTCATGCAATTGTGGATGTCTGCAGTCCTGATCTACGTCACCCTTGATTCCAATTCATGGTAAGCTGCACGCTGACTACTACTTCACTAATCTAGATAACTATGTGCTTCCTACGCTGTGGCAATTTTACGGGTTGGATCATTGTTACTTCCAATATTGCAAAGCCACTTGTCATGTTGAGAGGTCCACCATGGATTAGTATGATGACAGCGGGCAGAACTGACTGGACTGGCCAGCTCAGAGTCCATACGTGAATCCTATGGAACACCTCTGGGACGAGTAGGATCGCCGAATCAAGGAGTGCAGCAACCGTCCAAAATCGGTGAAAGAACGCACATGTCCACTCCAAGCCGAGTGGAAGAAAATACCACTGTCCATCATCCAAACACTTGTGGAAAGCATGCCCCGGAGTGTATGTACTGTAATTGCCTTAGGTGGAGGCTCAACTACCTATTGAATTTGAATAAATTGTGTTTATCGCTTTTATCACGGGTGTCCAATTACTTATTGGTAGATAGTGTATAATAAATTATATAGCTCATCATTACTTATCATTTTATAACCAACATAATATAATGATTAGATCTTTTAGTACCAAAAATGTAGAAATATTAAAATCCGGAAACATTCAAAATGGGGTGGGGTTTCGAAATCAGGGGGGGGGGGGAGGTTCATCATGGACTTTGGAGGGGGGGGGGGTCGGCACCCCTGTATTAGGCACAAAACATACTCACCCATTCATACAGACACACATAAAATCGGAGTTAATATAAAGGATTTAAAAACGCAGGATTTAGGTGCAACCATGTGACATATTTACCTAATTCAAGGCTGCTGGACCAGGCGCTGGAATTTTGCTTCCAGATGAAGAAAGAGAACCCGATTGCTCCACCAAGGAAGCTGATGAACAAAAGTATACATTCCACAATCAGGAGCCTCTGATTCGCCACGGGCTGTGTTGACTCGTTTTTGAACATTTCACCGAAGGCGATTTCCTTTTTTTTCTTTTATACTTGAAAAACCTATAAATATTTTTAATGTATGCAATTGTTATACTAAACTTCAACTTAACTAGACATCACTTAGACTGTAGATCGTCACAGTGCTCATAGGTATTTAATCCATTTTGGCGGCGGGAAAACATAATGTTCGCCAAACCACAACACCCTGTAGAGAACAAAAGGCTATAAGGTTTGGCGAGTATTATGTCTTCACTCCGCCAAAATGGATTAAATACCTATGAGCACTGTAACGATCTATCGTCTAAGTGATGTCTAGTTAAGTTGAAGTTTAGTATAGAATAAATACCGTTTCATGACTGCCTTGTGCTAATACTGATATTTTTAATCATAGTTGCTTAAACACATGTGATGGTTACTGTTTATAGTAAGAACAAAAAATTTATTCTTACCATAATTACAAATTTATAGGTAAATGAAATAATGTCATGGGGTTTGTATTGTTTTCAAAACTAGGGGTATGGAGCATCGCAAAACTTTCAATTACACTTAATAATGGTCACTGAATTTATATTTGCCATTGATTGGTGTAAGTTACCGTATTAATTTTCATATGCTCCTTAATTTAAACAAGGGGAGTGTAACATCGCACAACTTTCAATTCCACCATAATACTGCCATGGATCTGTGTCATCTACCATATTTACATTTTTATCAATCACTTAGTAAAAATGAACAGTTTGCAGAAAAATTTTTGTGATAATTCATGAAGGGAATTTAAAAAAAAAAAAAAAAAAAAAACCGCAAAGATGATGATTTTGGCGATATATAAATCGATAATTCTTATATTATTATCCTTTCTTGTAAGAGTAACTGAACAGAGAAGACAAAGCGATTGTTGATGAGGTATGCTCAAGGAAAGAGAACTCTGTCTTAAAGGCATTCGTCATTCAACTTTTTAAGCCATTAAAGCATTTTTACGGGAATTTCGGTGGTGGGGTTGTTTAGAAATTTAAGAGGCATTACCAGAGTGATTTTGAACAAAATCGTTGGAGCCATTTTTTTTGGCAATTACTGAAAAACATGATTTTTCCGGTGGTAGTTACCCTATGCGCGATTTTAATTAAAACCTTAATGGTAGGTTCTTGTGACATCACCAAACCTCACACCAAATTTGAACATCGTAGGTCAATTTGTTCGGGAGTTATGATGACCACACAGACAGGTATTTTTTCTAGATCACTTTTTGAAATCGGGATGTTCCAAAACGTGGAAAAATGCACAAAAAAAAGAAAAAAAAGAAAAAAAATAGTACCTTACCTGAAAGTAAAAAACAGCCATGCCAGTTGACGATATTTTTGGCAAAATCAAAAAAACACCACCACCAAAATGACGAAAATTGGCTATATGTTTTTCGAAAGACACTTCTTTTGGCTTTCTTGTTTCGTATCACGGTCGTTGATGGGTTAAGGGAAGAGCACTCTCCCATAGAGCACACATCCTCTCAGAGAGGTCCCTTGGAAGTCCCGGGGATGAGTGGGGGACTTCCCTGGATGGGCTGTATCACAAGACATTCATTTTTGGACTTTTTTCACTCTTATCGCATTTCTACGTATATTTCGAAGGAGGGAAATGTTTAGAGCACATTAAAAGGCATTACCACAGCGATTTTGATCAAAATCGTTAGGGCCGTTTTTTTGGCAATTACTGAAAAACATACATTTTTTAAATGACAGCTACCTTATACGTAAGCAAGAAGCTTTTGCTTGAGACAAATATAATAAGGCGATGTACGTCCAAGCTTGGAGCCTAGAAGACTGAAAATCGTCAGTGTTTACATATGAAGAGAATTCAGCCTGTGTTGCCATCCAACAATATAAGAACGAACTTCATAAAAATGGATATCAAAGTCAACAATGGGTCTCAAAGCTTTTAAATAAATACAGAGCTATGAGAAAAATGGCGGGACTTATTTTCATGTCAGTATATAAGGAGTTAAAGCACAGAGGTTGTTTTCAGATTATCTGGCGCCGTCAGCAACACGACGTCTATAATGCGTCGAACCATTCGCAATTAGACAAGCCAACATACATTTACATACACCCATGCCTTACGCGGAACCCGCAACCTCGCGGTCTAGAAGCTAGCACGCTAACCACTATACCGTTTGGTCGGCTAAAAACACAAAGGAACCCGACTTTACAAAAATGAATCAATACAGAGATGATTTATCAAATTTAATTACGAGTAAATTTAATTGTCGCCTACGTTCTATTTTGAGAATTCTATTGTAGTTTCAAACCCCGTTAACGCGAAATAGCTTAACACGGAATCCCGTTTTAAACGGAAAGTAAAAGCATTTCTCTGTATGCTTAACGAAGATTTATTTGTTTAACACGAAATTGGGTTAACGCAAACAATTTCAGCGGCCCCCATCGATTTCGCCTTAACGGAGTCTGACTGCAACACTTTTTGTTAAGAAGACAAATTGAAAATAACAATAAAAAAAAATCGGCTTTGAGCCGATGTACGGTAAGTAATATCAGCATACATCTCTTTTTATACAAGAATATTTTTAGTCAAAAGTGTGGTCCGGTGTCAGTCCCCTCTTAACGTTAGCGCATGCGCAGGGAAGGTATTGTACAAGCAGGCGCATGATCATACAATACCTTTCCCGCGCATGCGCAAACGTTAAGAGGGGACTGACACCGGACCACACTTTTGACTAATTGAAAACGAAACCTTTGGGCTTAAGGTAATATTAGGTAATCGTAAGGTTTTCTAACCTGGTAACACAGGCAAAGTTTAATGCGTTTTGCACGATTTATGTTTCCAAACTCAGTGAATGAGTTGAGAGCAAAATGTTTAGTAAGTCAAACCCCGTTAACACGAAGTCGACGGGGCCACCGAAATTGTTCGCTTTAAACCGAATTTCATGTTAAACGAATAAATTAAAGTTAAGTTTTTAAGCACGGAGAGCTTCTTTTACTTCGTGTTAAACAGGATTTCACCTTAAGCGATTTCGGGTTAACGGGGTTTGACTGTATATTGCATATACGAACTATTTTGGTCTTACCTGAGAATGGTTTACATTTGCCTTAGCAGGAACGTATGAAGTTAACACCTCACTAAAAAAAGCACATTGGTATCAACTGAAAACTCATTTAATAATATCTCGGTAAGATTTTCTTTTATGTCAATTTCAAGTTATCTGATGCCTTAACACACAATAGAGACTTTGGGAGTAGCTGATAACAATTTTCAGGCTCTATCTATGAAAATGACTAAATTAGTTGAGGTAGGTGGGCGAAAGGATTTGAAGTTTATCGCAATAGCGTAACAATCGTACGAGCAGAAATATTTGCATGAATTCCATTCAAGACTCTTTCATCACCTTTTGTAATTTGTCTCGGTATATCCGCAAGCAAGAAAATGAAACTGCGAGAGTAAAGTGGATTCTCTGCAGAAAATCTAAGGTAATTTTTTTTTTTTTTTAGATAATAAAGGTGGTAACGTTTTAATTAATACAGCGTTTTAGAGGAAAATGTTGGAATGAAAAAAAAAATTAAATTAAAATACTCTGGAGGTTGATGTGGAGTGTAAATTTTATTGACAGTTCAACTAAAATGATTTTATGTATCCATCTAAATTAATGATTTCATATACTATATTATTACAACAATGTATTATTATTGAGTAATGCAACTATTCCCTATTTTTACTACTTTTCTTTAATTAGATCATTTTTAACTCCTCGCTCCTATAAGAAAGTTTGCAAAACAAAAATAGAAAATCAATAATTTAAAGTTATAAAAAGGTATTTTATTTTATTTATCAATATAAAAATACCATTCTTTTGAGTGATATAAAAAGGTATGTGGTCACTAGAATATGATAACTTTAAATTATTGATTTCCTAATATATATATATATATAGTTACGTGGCTTTGGCGTAATTCTAAAAGATCACCGTGGCTTTAGGGTACAGATTCCCATTGCACCTGCTCTCCCTTCCTTCTTGAGAAGGATAGGTTGAAATACTGAACCAGTCCATTTTCCAAATACACGTAGTCTATCGCCAAATACACGTATTCCACCGCCACATACACGTATTCCACCGCCAAATACACGTATTCCACCGCCAAATACACGTATTCCACCGCCAAATACACGTATTCCACCGCCACATACACGTATTCCACCGCCAAATACACGTATTCCACCGCCAAATACACGTATTCCACCGCCAAATACACGTATTCCACCGCCAAATACACGTATTCCACCGCCAAATACACGTATTCCACCGCCAAATACACGTATTCCACCGCCAAATACACGTATTCCACCACCAAATACACGTAAAGCCAAACATTTTCATTCCATAAGTCAACTATTCCCTGCAAGCTGTCTTCAGTTTCATTAAGAAAGCAGGAAATAGGTAATCCTCTCTTGGTACCGCCGTTACTAAGTATTGGTGTTGAAGGCATGAACCACAAGTTGCTCATGTAATCATAAAGACGCTGTGCATGTTTTTTATTATCAGAATAGTAATTAGCAATACGTATAAAGAGATCTTGATAACTTTCATTTTCTATTAAATACCTGTCCAATAGAACTGCTTTTCCAAAATTAGTTAATTTACTATCCTGTGCGTAATTAATAGTGATGTAATTCATAAGGCTCCTTTTATGATATTATAGACATTTATTTGAGCGATTTCTCGATTAAGTTGTTGAATTTGTTTGTGGATGTTGTAATGCAAATAAGATACCATCAACCTGGCTGCCATATATTTTACAGTAACTCATTTGACTTATTTGCATATTTGTTTCTTTTGCAATATGCTGAATATAATCTTCTGAATGACGGAAATAATCTCCTTTGTTTACAAAGTCAATACCTTTACCTTCCTTTCTTCTTACTAAACATACAATAACCCCTTTTTTACTTGTCAATCCTTTTGCTAGTTCCAATTCTGCTAGAAAATCATGTAGATAGTGTAGCACTTCAGCAAAGATAATTACATCATACTGCTGGTTCTTCTCTTGTTTAAGAAACTCTTTCATTTCTGTATGTATTAACTCATCGTAAGCAGGTTTACCTTTTATAAGGCATCCCCTTGCAATATTGAGCATTCTATTTGAGATGTCAACTCCTGTTATGCGACTTCTAATATTATTTATTTTTAGGAAGTGACCACATATTCCAGTACCGCAGCCAAGGTCAAGTATATTCAGTTCAGAAGTGGAATTGTGAAAGATTTTTTTGATTGTCATATGTACTAGTTCATGTCCTCTGTATTGTTTGGCAATTAACCAATGTTCAACAAAATATTCACCTGTGTAATCAAAATATTGTTTTATGAGATTTTTGGGCAATTCTACAATATCTGATGTGTTTGTTATTTTCTTTATGTAGTAAAAAGATTCTTTGTGACTACTGTCTAATTTTAGCGTCTTTGTAAAATAATTATAAGCTTTATTAGTATTTCCTACTGCAAAATAACATCTTCCAATATTATACCAGGTTATAGGTAAATTGGAGTAGAATATGCTAATTAACCAAAATCTTAACTTTGCATCTGATATATTACCTTTATAGAAGTGATATAACCCGATTTCAATGTTGGTATTTAACAGGTTTTTAGATTTTTCAAGAAGCACTACAATTTCTTTATGGAGAGTGTTGTATTTATCCATAATGAAGTTTTTTACTTTTTTAATATTTAATAAGCCAGTGAGCTTAGATATACAATTTAAAGCAAAGTTTTTTATAAAAGATAGATTACTTTTCATACATTAGAAATACTCCGAATGTTCATTGTCGTTTTTAGGTAACTAATTTTAACACATTTTATCTTACAAAATATCTTTTTATCATTAATTTTTCTGTACATATCAATTTATCGAATATTTCTCAGGTTATACTGTTTTAGATTGCTGGTATATTGTTGTTGATAATAATAGGTAAATGTTTTGTATAAAAAGGCGTTGACATATGGTTTATCGGATTGTAGTATATAGGAGATTAGTTTTTAGATGTTTGAAAAGTTTTATGGTAGAGATTATTTAATCTCAATTCAATTGTAAGTTAATATTTAACTCTGCATATTCTACATATAGTCAGATAAATAAATTATTAAGAGCGCTTGATGGATGCCTTGGCGTTAAGAGGCGATGAAGGACGTGGCGATAAGCTGTGGGGAATTGTCAACAAATTTTGATCCGCAGATCTCCGAATGGGGAAACCCAACTAGTTTAGCTAGTTATTATATACTAAGTATATAAAGCAAACTTGGTGAACTGAAATATCTAAGTAGCCAAAGGAAAAGAAATCAACCGAGATTCTGTTAGTAGTGACGAGCGAAAGCGGAAAAGGCTAGTGGTTTAAAAATAAGAATTAGAATACTCTGGAAATGGTAACCATAGAAGGTGATAGTCCTGTATAAGTAGAAAGTTTTTAAATCCTTGAGTAGGGCGGGGCACGTGAAATCCTGTTTGAATATGGGGGGACCATCCTCCAAGCCTAAATACTCCTTAACGACCGATAGTGAACAAGTACCGTGAGGGAAAGGTGAAAAGAACCCCGAGAGGGGAGTGAAATAGAATCTGAAATCAAGTGCTTACAAACAGTTGGAGCTCTATATCAATTTATTGATATTTAGAGTGACAGCGTACCTTTTGCATAATGGGTCAGCGAGTTAATCTATAAAGCAAGCTTAAGCCGGTAGGTGTAGGCGTAGCGAAAGCAAGTCTGAATAGGGCGTTTTAGTTTTATGGATTAGACCCGAAACCAAGTGATCTAGTCATGACCAGATTGAAGGTATGGTAAAACATACTGAAGGATCGAACCAGTTAATGTTGCAACATTATTGGATGAGTTGTGATTAGGGGTGAAAGGCCAATCAAACTTGGAAATAGCTGGTTCTCCGCGAAATCTATTTAGGTAGAGCGTTGTATGTATGTTGTTGGGGGTAGAGCACTGGATAGACTAGGGGGATTCATCGTCTTACCAAATCTAACCAAACTCCGAATACCAACAATTAATTATACAGCAGACACACTACGGGTGCTAAGTCCGTGGTGGAAAGGGAAACAACCCAGATCACTATCTAAGGTCCCAAAATTACAGCTAAGTGGGGAAGGAAGTAGAAAAACCATTACAGCTAGGAGGTTGGCTTGGAAGCAGCCATCCTTTAAAGAAAGCGTAACAGCTCACTTGTCTAAATAAGTTTTTCTGCGCCGAAAATGTACCGGGGCTAAAGCTGTATACCGAAGATGTGAGTGCTTATTGATTTCGATCAATAGGCGCGGTAGCGGAGCGTTCCGTAAGTCTGTGAAGGTGGTTTGTGAAAACTGCTGGAGATATCGGAAGTGAGAATGCTGACATAAGTAGCGTAAAAGAGTGTGAAAAACACTCTCACCAAAAATCTAAGGGTTCCTACGTTAAGTTAATCTGCGTAGGGTTAGTCGGTTCCTAAGGCGAGTCCGTAAAGGAGTAGTCGATGGCAATTAGGTTAATATTCCTAAACCTCTTAAGTGTGACGGGTTTCGTATTTGTATAGATCTTATTGGATTGATTTATGCTTAAAAGAAGCTCCAGGAAATAGCACTTATATTTATGAGGCCGTACCGCAAACCGACACTGGTGGATGAGTAGAGTATACTAAGGTGTTGAAAGAATGATGTTGAAGGAACTCGGCAAATTATACCTGTAACTTCGGAAGAAGGGTAACCTGCTTTTAGGCAACTATGAGTAGGTGGCACAAAATAGGGAGTAGCGACTGTTTACTAAAAACACAGGACTCTGCAAACACGTAAGTGGAAGTATAGGGTCTGACGCCTGCCCGGTGCTGGAAGGTTAATAGGAAGGGTGCAAGCTCCGAATTGAAGCCCCAGTAAACGGCGGCCGTAACACTGACGGTCCTAAGGTAGCGAAATTCCTTGTCGGGTAAGTTCCGACCCGCACGAATGGCGTAACGATTTCTCCACTGTCTCCAACATCACTTCAGCGAAATTGAATTCCCCGTGCAGATGCGGGGTACCCGCGGTTAGACGAAGAGACCCCGTGCACCTTTACTATAGCTTTACATTGCTATTAAAAATATAATGTGCAGGATAGGTGGGAGACTTTGAAGTTATGGCGCTAGCTATAATGGAGTCAACCTTGAGATACCACCCTTTACATTTTTGATATCTAACTATGTTTCATTATCTGGAACTAGGATATTGTATGGTGGGTAGTTTGACTGAGGCGGTCGCCTCCTAAAAAGTAACGGAGGCGTGCGAAGGTAAGCTAGAGCTGGTCGGAAATCAGCTTGATAGTACAATGGTATAAGCTTGCCTGACTGCGAGGCTGACAAGCCAAGCAGAGACGAAAGTCGGTCATAGTGATCCGGTGGTTCTGTATGGAAGGGTCATCGCTCAACGGATAAAAGGTACGCCGGGGATAACAGGCTGATGGTGTTCGAGCGTTCATAGCGACGACACCGTTTGGCACCTCGATGTCGACTCATCACATCCTGGGGCTGGAGAAGGTCCCCGATTAAAGTGATACGTGAGTTGGGTTTAGAACGTCGTGAGACAGTTCGGTTTCTATCTGCTGTGGGTGAAGGAAATTTGAGAAGGTCTGACTCTAGTACGAGAGGACCGAGGTGGATATACCTCTGGTGTACCAGCTGTTATGCCAATAGCATCGCTGGGTAGCTATGTATAGATGGGATAATTGCTGAAAGCATATAAGCAAGAAACCCTCTTCAAAAAAATTTCCCAATTAAGGCCGTGGGAGACTACCACGTTGATAGGCTAGGTGTAGAAGTATGGTAACATGCGAAGCTAACTAGTACTAATAGCCTGATTGATTTATTTGCTTTCTATATGTGTGTATGCAGTGTTAAATATTAAATTGAAAATTGAAGTTTGTTAAGTCAGAAATTTTTATTGACTTGGTGGCTATAGCAAAAATGAACCACCCGATCTCATTTCGAACTCGGAAGTGAAACTTTTTAGCGCCGATGATACTTAAAAAGGGAAAGTAGGTCGTTGCCAAGTTTATAAAAATTTCTTTTTTATTTGTACCTGTTCAGCAGAGCGGTGAAAAAAGGTAAATATAGAGTAGCTGTGAGGTAATATAACTAATATTTTAGAACTCTGCGAAAACTTTAAAATAGAAGTAGAAAATTTAAAAGCAGAAAATGGAGCTTTGAAGATTTTAGTTAAAGGAAAAGCTAGGTTTAAATTCGAAAAATTTTTAACTCAAGAGAGCTATAGAAAATACAAAAGAGTAAAACAAAAAGTGAAATAGACGTTTTAACAGAAGTGTAAGAAAGTTGCAAAAACGTATAAGTTATTACTTGAAGCTACTTATCTGAAGCAATTGGAGCTTCTCCAGTTGCGAAAAATATTTTAAAATCTGAGAGAATGATGTGGAATCTTTTGAGTAAACCAGCCGCTACCACGCTGAACGGCAAATTAAACATTATATCGGTTACTGTAAAAGCTCATATTTTACATAATCGGAGCGAGGAACTTGAGCGGATAATTTCGTTATACTTAACATGAAAACAAAGACAATTCCCTGTCTATCACTTCTTAAACCACTCCCCTGAACGGGTACTTTTACTTTTATCAAACCATCATCTTATTGTAATAAGTTGCTTCTATATTCAAATTTAGCAACTTCCCTCTAGGCTTACCCTTATTTTGTTCTAAGTATTGGCTTTGTTCAAATGCCATTCCCCATTGTGTACGATAGCTAGACTTTCTATATTCATAAAAACCCTCTTCAGCACTATTTGTATCGAGTTTTTTATCTTGTTTTCCTATACTCTCTACCATCAAGCGTCCACATCTATTAATTTATTTTAAAAATTTTACTCATCTTATCATAAAAGATATAGCTGTAAATACTTTAGTGAAAATTTTTTCTTATTTTATCTTTCTTTAAGCAAAGAATGAGATCTTTTTGTAAATTTTTATAGCCTGCTTGCATAATTATTTTTATGGGTTAGTATTATGTAATAGTATCCTACATTACTTATATTTAAAATGCTAATTTTAGAAATTACTCGTAATTGCCTTTTTATTTTATTTCTTTTTGCTGCTTTTCCGACTTTTTTACTGATAGCCAGACCTACTCTAATAACATGAGAATACTTTTCAGGTTCTCTTTCTTTTATAGCATATAGTGATATATATACCCCTCGATAAAAAAGACTGTCAGATGCTAATCTGTTTTTAAAAGCAAAGGAAAACTCTTTTTTTTTATGCTTACTATGCGCATAATTTATTACACCCTAATGAACGACGCTTATTAAGAATTTTTCTTCCAGCTTTTGTTGACATACGTGAACGAAATCCATGTCTATGCTTTCTTTTTAAAATTTTTGGTTGAAATGTTCTTTTCATTGTTTTTATATTAATATGATTATTTATTTTAAATTATTTTGCTCTATTGTCAAATAATGGTGAACTTCCTTGTTGAATAAAATTTGATGTATGGAAAAATGAATTTAATTATAGGCGTACCTGTTTTACTAATCCTTTTATTTTGTTTGAGTAGGTTTCAAGCAGTAAGTAAAGTTAAGTCTTATATATATTTGAGTTGTATATGGATGGTAACTTGGTTGTTAGTGCTCTATGATGGTTATTTTATAACTTCTATTTCTATAGCGTTACTTTTTTTTATGCTGATTTTTATCTTTAAAGATAAAAGAAATAAGATGGTAAAATTTTTGTTATTTATGGCTTTAGCCATATCACTTTTTATCACTTTATTTATAATGCTATCTATTTTTATTCAGTCCATTTCTTTTTTTAACAAAGTAGCTATTTCAGAATTCTTATTTTGCTTAAAATGGAAGCATAATGTAGCTATTATCGGCGAAGGAGAGGTTGGGTGTTTTGGTATAGCACCACTTTTAGTGGGGACATTACTTATAACTATTGTAGCAATGTTAGTTGCGGTGCCGCTTGGTTTATTTTCTGCAATATATATTAGTGAGTATGCGAGTGAAAAAGTGCGTTATGTTATTAATACAGCCTTACAAGTTTTGTCTGCTATTCCTACTGTTGTGTATGGATACTTCTCAGTTGTATTTTTGTCTTTTTTTATAAAGCAGGTAGCAAGTTTTTTTATTTGAGTATACACTCAGAAAGTGCTTTGATTGCTGGTTTATCGATTGGGATAATGATTCTTCCTTTTATTATTTCTTTGCTTGAAGATGCTATAAGATCTGTTCCAAAAAGTTTACGTTATGGTTTTATGGCGCTTGGCGCAACACCAGCGGAAACTATATGGCATATAACAATACCTTATGCAATGCCTACAATTTTAAGTGCAATTTTATTGTCAATTTCAAGAGTGATAGGTGAAACAATGATTGTACTAATGGCTGTGGGAATCAATGCAAATTTGACCTTTAATCCTTTCAATTCAGTTACTACTATTACTGTACAAATTGCTACATTACTTACCGGAGATCAGGATTTCAATAGTGTGCAAACTCTTGCTGCTTATGCGCTTAGTTTGGTGCTGTTTGTTATTACTTGGCTATTGAATGCATTTGCATTGTTTATAATGAAACGTAACTAGTAAGTGTTTTAATATTGCAAAATTTATGTTAATAATATAAGATTTATTTTCTTTAGAAGTTCTTTTATAGAATTGTAGTGTTAGGTGATGAAAAGAGATGGATACAGGTAAAGTAGTTAAAATAACTCAAGCAGTTGCTGATTTAAAATTTGAAGACGAGTTGCCTAAGATATTTAATGCTTTAAAAAGCAAACTAAAATATAAGGGCAAGGAGCTAGTTTTAGAGGTTTCACAGCATATAGGTGACAATATAGTCCGTTGTATTGCTATGGATAGCACAGATGGTATGTCAAGAGGTGATGAGTTTGTTGATACAGGTGCACCAATATCAGTTCCGGTTGGACGCTCAACTTTAGGAAGGATTTTTAATGTTGTAGGAGAGCTTATAGATGAGTGTGGTCCGCTAAAAGGAAAGTATGATTTAGAACCTATACATAGATCACCTCCAAGTTTTACTGAGCAGAAGATACAGGAAGAAGTTTTAGTTACAGGAATAAAGGTTATAGATCTTCTTGCTCCTTATCTGAAAGGCGGCAAAATCGGCTTATTTGGTGGGGCTGGTGTTGGTAAAACAGTTCTGATAATGGAGCTGATTAACAACATAGCAAAAGCTCATAAAGGATTTTCTGTGTTTGCTGGAGAAGGAGAGAGAACGCGTGAAGGTAATGATCTTTATAACGAGATGATTACTTCGAATGTAATAGATATAAATGAGCACGAAAAATCTCAAGCTGTTTTGGTTTATGGTCAAATGAATGAACCTCCTGGAGCAAGGGCTAGGGTTGCTTTAACAGCACTAACTATGGCGGAGTATTTTCGTGATCATGAAAATCAAGATGTTCTATTTTTTGTAGATAATATCTTCCGTTTCACTCAAGCTGGCTCTGAAATTTCTGCTTTGCTTGGAAGAATACCGTCGGCTGTTGGTTATCAGCCAACTCTTGCGACTGATATGGGCGCTATGCAAGAGAGAATAGCCTCAACTACTGCTGGTTCTATTACTTCTGTACAGGCTATATATGTTCCTGCAGATGATTTGACCGATCCAGCTCCAGGAACGACATTCTCTCATCTTGATGCAACCACAGTGTTGTCAAGGCAGATAGCTGAAATGGGTATATATCCTGCTGTTGATCCACTTGACTCAACTTCTCAGTCTTTATCTGCTGAAATCATTGGTGAAGAGCATTATAATGTGGCTTCTGAAGTGAAACGTATATTGCAAACTTATAAGTCGCTGCAAGATATTATCGCAATACTTGGTATGGATGAACTATCTGATGAAGATAAAATTATTGTTGATAGAGCTCGTAAAATTCAGAAGTTTCTTTCTCAACCTTTTCATGTTGCCGAGGTATTTACTGGCATGTCTGGCAAATTTGTTTCACTTTCTGATACTATTTCTAGTTTTAAAGGAATTATTGAAGGTAAATATGATCACCTGCCAGAAGCTGCTTTTTATATGGTGGGAAATATAAGTGAAGCAATAGAAAAGGCTGAATCAATAAAAGCTGAGGCTGGATATTAAAGATGGTGAACACTTTTAAGGTGCAATTTTTTTCTCCTGATAATCGAATTTTATTCGATGAAGTAGTTTCTCTTTCAGTAAGTGGGCTTGAAAGGGAGCTAATGATTTTAGCTTACCATTCTCCTTACTTAATTTATTTATTGCCTGGTATAATTACTGTTCAAATGAGTAACCAGATAAAGGAGAAAGTTGTAATTGACAATGGTGTATTAGAGGTTGCAAATAATAATTGTAGCATTATAACGAATCAAATTCAGGTTTTTGATCATTTGACTCATGATGAGGAATCATTAAAAAATAAGAGAGTTGGTATATATTTAAGTTTTCTTGATGTCAAATCTCTTTAGGGGCTTTTTTTTGTTCAAGAAATAAGTCTACTTTTGTCATTTACACGTTTGTTGTTCAAGTAGCTGACACAAACTGTACGAACATAATAAGGATGTCATCCCAGTGCTCAGACACTGAAACCTCGAAGTTTTTACAACTAGGATCGTATGGTCAAGACTACAACTGTGCAAAAGTTACAGCTTTGAAGGCAAAAGTACAAAAAATAGTGTCATCCCAGTGCGTGACACTGGGATGACAAGAGTTGAATGATAGGAAAAAAAGCACTGGTTTCACATGCATCTAAAAAGTATTAAATACTTCTACGCCGATTTTGACTATTTACCTCTAAGGGACTGCTGGTTAAGTTTAGAGGTGAATTACAGTGATCGCTATAAAATGCACTATCAGAGCTTGAAGATCTAGATTTTCTTTCTGCATCTTGGTTATTTAGATATGGCTCTTTACCGTTTAGCTTTTCTCTTTCTTCCGTTATTCTTTCAATTTCCATATCTTTAATCTTTTCTTTCAATATTTCAATCTCATTCTCATACTCTTCAAACTTTGGTTCTATAAATGAACGGTATTGATCTTCCATCTCCTGCCGTAATTGCCCTCTTATCGTTTCGATCTGCTTATCTTTAGTCTCTAGACTTAAACTAAGATCATCCCACTCTAGCTCACATTCCTCTTGTTCATCAGGTTCCAAATGTGCGTTGTGCTCACTTTGCAAATTTTGCATTTGAGGTTTTAAGTTCGTTAAACGTTCATCCTGCCATAACTGCTCTCCCATTCTCTTAATCTGTTCATCTTTAAGCTCTAGCTCGTTCTTTAACTCTTCATTTTTATACTTTAGTTGATCTATCTCTTGTTTATAAGATTCCGCATTTGTGTTGTGCTCATCATCTAAGCTTCGCATTTGAGATTTTAAATTCGTTAACGATTTACTGTGTTCATCTCTCATGCATTCTGCTTCCTTTTCATTTTCACTTGCATCTGCTTCTAATTTATTCACTTCACCTTTCAGTTTCTCTTGTTCTGCATTAGCAGTTTTTAGCTTTTTCTTCAGTTCCTCTACCTTTTCTTCCAGTTCCTTATTTTTTCCATAAATTTCTTGAATTTTCTGCTCTTGCTCCGTATTGAGCTGGAGTATTCGCTCATCTGTTTTACTCATTTCTCTCTCAAGTCTTCGTTCCTTTTCTTTGCACTCAACTTGTAAATCATTGCACTGCTCCTCCAATTCCTCAATTTTTTGCTTAGCCTCTTCGAGCCTATGCTGTAAATTGTTCCTCAGTTCATTTAATTCTCTAATTTCTTGCTTTTCTTCTCCAAGTTCATCCTGTAAATCACTATTATGCTTTTCAAATTCTTGCTTGATTTTCATGAATTCCTGTTCTGATTTTTCTTGCTTTATTATACGATCGCTTAATATTTTATTTTCTTTTTTCAGGAAAGCTAATTTTTCTTGCAATTTGCTTAACCCACTTATCAACTCTTCTTTTCCTGCATTAGCAACTTCCATCTTTTTCTTGAGGTCTTCTTTATCATCATGCACATTTTTAAGTTCTTGTATTTTCCCTTGCAGCTCTGTTGACATATTTACTAGCTTTTCATCTTTTTGTGTCAGCTCAGCTTGCAATGTTGCATTTTTTTGCTCAACCTGTTCGAGCCTAGTAAACTTTTGATCTTATATGTTGAAAATAAGTCTTTATAAACATTGTAAGATGGTAATATAAGGGCATATAGAGAAGAGGAGCCGTTTTTGTTGATCTTGGTCATAGGGACCGCCGAACAGCAAGGTTCTCTTCTCTGTTTATTATACTGAAAGTTCCGGACAACTGATTGAGCTTTTAGGCTCGTATATAAGAGTGGAAAATGCAGTATACACATTATTTATGGAGGAATTATGAATTCATCAAATATTATTGCTGGCATTGATGTTAGCAAAGCTAAACTAGATATCCATATTCATCCACTTGGGTATCATAAAGTATTTGAAAATAATGTTCAAGCTATTGATCAAATACTCGGCTTTTTACGTTTGCATAATGTAACCAAAGTTGGACTTGAAGCAACTGGTGGGTACGAAAAATTATGTGCTTATACTTTACTAAGCCATGGTTTCAAAGTATATGTCATTCAGCCTAGATGGGTTAGAGAGACTATGCAAAAAGCCTTGGTATTGCTACTAAAACTGATAAAATAGACTGTAGTATCATCTCACGTTATGTTAGTAATACAGATATGCGTGTTACTCCTTTAAAAGTTAGTGACAATAATATTGATTGCTTGAAGCAAAAGTTATCTCGCAGAAATCAACTTGTAGAAATAGCAAAAATACAAAAAACCCAAGCTCATCAAGTAACCGATATATCCATAATCAAACAAATGGAAGAGCTACTTGCCGTTTTACAAAATCAAATTCAAGTCTTAGAAGATGAGATGATGGAATTGGTTGATCAAAGTCAAGAGCTTAAAAAAAAATACATATCAATAACTAGTATGCCAGGTGCAGGTACAATCTTAGCTATCACTATGATTTGTTATCTACCAGAACTGGGAACTCTCCGACATAAAGAAATATCTAGCATTGCCGGAGTTGCACCCTTTAATCGAGACAGTGGTTTTAGTAAAGGAAAAAGGTGCATTCAAGGCGGTAGGTCACAAATTAGAACAGTCTTGCATATGTGTATTCTTAGTGCGCAGAAATGGAATCCTTACATAAAAACTTTTTTTGATAGGTTGTATAATCAATATAAAAAACCATATAAAGTTTCGTCTACTGCTGCTATGAGAAAGTTACTTCTACTTGCTAACTCTTTAGTAAGAGATGGTAGGGTTTTTACTGAGGAATATAGCCCTAAGTCTGCTTAGACCTAATATTAGCAGATTAGTGTGGTTGTGGATAAGTGCGCTTACACAGACTGAAAGCACATACTGTAATTGCTATTGAGTAATGGAGAGACATACTCCATTATTTTAGCACGAAGTAACAAATTCAATAGAATGGGTTCTTCAAAAATAGTTTAAACTTTTACAGTAGGAGTAGTCTCATGAAACATTATAGCGGATTAGATGTCTCACTCAAAGAAACTTTTATTAGTATCGTTGATGAGAAAGGAAAAATTGTTAAAGAAGAAGTTATTGCAAGTGAAAGCAGTGCAATAGCTGAGTTTCTGCTTAATCAAAGCAAAGAATACGAATCCATAGGAATAGAAAGCGGGCAGTTGTCAATATCGATGTGCAAAGAGTTGAGGAATCTTGGATTGCCAGTAATTTGTATAGATGCGAGACACATGGCAGCAGCATTATCTGCAAGGATCAATAAGAATGATAAAAATGATGCAAGAGGTATAGCACAAATGATGAGAGTTGGGCTATATAAAGAAGTATTAGTAAAATCAGACGAAGCTTGTCAGGTTAAAATAATGCTTGGAAGCAGAAGACAATTAACACGTAGCAGAGAGAAAATTGAGGGAACAATAAGAGGATTACTGAAAATATACGGGATAAAAATTGATCAGCGTTCCAGATCTGCAAGTTTCGCTTTAAAAGTGCAGGAAATAATTAATGAGCTAGATGAGATTAGCAAGAACTCAATTGAAGCATTAGTATATAGCTTAGAAACAATAAAAGAATCAGTAGAAAAGCTCGATAAAATGCTTTCAGAGCAAGGAAAAAAAGATGAGGATTGTAAGTTATTAACTACAGTTCCAGGAGTTGGTGTTATAGTAGCAATGACATACAAAGCTGCAATAAATGATCCATATAGGTTTGAAACATCTTATGCAGTTGGAGCCTATATGGGGTTGAGCCCAAGACAATACGCTTCTGGAGAGATCGATCGACATGGAAGTATATCAAAAATGGGGCCAGTGGAATGTAGGAATATATTATACGAAGCTGCACAAGTCTTACTAGTAAAATGTAAAAGGACATTTAAATTGAGGAGTTGGGGATTAAAGCTTGCAAAAAAGAAGGGTATGAAAAAAGCAATTGTTGCTGTAGCACGGAAGTTGTCTGTAATTATGCATAGGATGTTAATTAGTAAAACAGAATTTCGTTACCAATAAATGCGAAGAAGTAGATAATTTTATGTAAAGTAAAGATAGCAATGCCGATGGAAGGGATAAGCAAGAGGATAAGTTGAAGCATAGACTTCGTTAAGTACATGTTGCCGTCCACTTCCACCTAACAAGTATAGTGCGGCTTGGCTAAAATATAAACTAGCCATATCAGACCGCGGAGAGAACCATGGAAAGCATGCTACTTTCAGCTTATATAAAATTATCAAGAGTTATAGAGGAAAATATGAAACTTTAGATTTAACAAGTTAATGAATATGTGAATAAGAGGTTGTCCGGAAACTAATAAAAGGGTATAATATCTGAAATTTTAGTATGTGGTAAAGATGAGAAAAAAGTATCCAACAGATTTAAGTGAAAGGGAATGGGCAAGAATAGAAAAATACTTTAGAGTATCGTACAAGAAAGGAGGAAGGCCACCAAAGTATAGCAAAAGAGAAATATTAGAAGCGATTTTCTATGTACTGCGTACAGGGTGTCAGTGGCGGTATTTACCGAATGATTTTCCGCTATGGAAGACTGTATATGAGCAGTTCAGGCAATGGAAGAAGCAAGGAATTTTTGAAAAAATGAACTACGATATTACTAAATATAGTAGGTCAAAAATGGAAAGAAACGAGGAGCCAAGTGCTTGTATAGTGGATAGCCAATCTATAAAGACAACAGAAAAAGGGGGGTCAAAGGTTACGATGGAGGCAAGAAAGTCAAAGGTAGAAAGAGGCATATAATCACAGATACTCAAGGGTTTATACTCAGTTGCTATGTCGGAGCTGCCAATGAAAATGACAGAGATGGCGTGAAAATAGCATTAGATAACATGAAGAAAAAATATAGTAAAATTAGAAAAATGTGGGCTGATATGGGGTATCAAGGAAAAGATTTAAAGGATCATATAAAGAAAGAATATGGAATAGACATTGAAATTGTTAAGAGGCCTCCGTGCAGATTTTGGGTGCATCAAGACACGCCCCCAGAACTATTGCCTCAACGAGATCCAGGATTTAAAGTGCAGCCCAGAAGGTGGGTTGTAGAAAGGACTTTTGCTTGGATCAATAGGAATAGAAGGCTATCAAAGGAGTATGATTTGCTTACAACATCTACTGAAAATTTTATATATTTAGCTATGAGTAAGGTTATGTTGCAGAGGGAATATGCTTGAATTTACCAGTTTCCGGACAACCTCTAAGCACTTTAAGTGTGTGTAGCGTACTTATTCACATATTCATTGGCTGCATAATTTAAAAGAGATTAATTAGAAATTTAGTGCTGGTGCTTTTATTGCCAATAAAACCCCTTTTGATTGAACAAGATAATACAATAGTAAATAAAAAGTTGTATTAGAGCTGAATTTTACATCAAAAAATATTTTTCATGATACAAAAAATTATTATTGACTTTTATGCAATTAGAGAACTTATTCACATATTCATTGGCTGCATAATTTAAAAGAGATTAATTAGAAATTTAGTGCTGGTGCTTTTATTGCCAATAAAACCCCTTTTGATTGAACAAGATAATACAATAGTAAATAAAAAGTTGTATTAGAGCTGAATTTTACATCAAAAAATATTTTTCATGATACAAAAAATTATTATTGACTTTTATGCAATTAGAGAACCTTGTCCACACTGTGATCACTATCAGGTGCTGAAATGGCTACAAATAAAGTGGAAGGATAAAAATCCAAATACAGCGCACTACGTGTGTATAGAGTGTAACGGCAAAATAGAAAATCATCAAAAGACAGAGATGCTAGCTAGAGGTGAATGGAGAGCTACAGGTGAAGGGGCAAAAGAAGGGGGAAAAATAGGATTCCACCTTTCAAGCTTATATAGCCCAGTTGGTTGGTATAGCTGGAAACAAGCAGTGGAAGATTATCTGCATAGCAAAGAAAATGAGCAATTATTAAAGGTCTGGATCAACACCACGCTGGGAGAAACCTGGGTAGACGAAGGAGAAGTACCAGACTGGAAGCAACTATTTGAGCGTCGAGAAAATTTTCCGATAGGCATGGTGCCAAAAAGTGGAAAAATAGTGTTAACGGCAGGGGTTGATGTACAAAAAGACCGATTGGAAGTGGAAGTAGTGGCATGGGGTATGGTCGTGAAAGCTGGTCAATAGACTATCAGGTATTTGAAGGTGATACAGGAAGTGGAGAAGTATGGGGAAAACTGTCAGAGCTTTTGAATCATCATTTTATCGGTGAAAATGGTCTTCAATACATGATAAGCATGATGGCGGTAGATGCTGGGTATGCAACACAAGAGGTATACAACTGGGTAAGGAGTCACCAAGGGTCAGGAAGAGTGATGGCAGTAAAAGGGGCAAACAAAGCGCTAGTGCCACTGAGCAGCCCAAGTAGAGTTGATGTAACAGTTAGCGGACAAAAGCTAAAGAGAGGAATGAAACTGTGGCCAGTTGGAGTATCGATATTAAAGTCCGAGCTTTTTCAGCTACTTAATGTTTTAACAGAAGGGGCGCCTGGGTATTGTCATTTTCCAGAGTATCCACCTGAGTACTTTAAACAATTAACAGCAGAGCAATTAATCACCAAGGTAGTAAAAGGGTATACCAAACAAGAGTGGCAAAAGATAAGAGACCGAAATGAAGTACTAGATTGCAGGATTTATGCGAGAGCTGCATCTATTGCACTTGGAATCGATCGTTGGCCAGAGAGTAAATGGAATAGTTTGAGTGGAAAAATGGAAAGTAAAAAATCAAAGAAAATAGTCAAAAGCAAATGGATCAGCACCGGAACAGACAAAATCTGTTAAACCAGAAAGAAACGTCCTAATGCACATTGCAGTAATTTTTGGATATAATTTTATGAAGAAGTGCTTCTGCAGTTATAATCGAGTTCGCAATGGTGCAATAAATGCTCGTGGATCAGTATGATTTTGGAAGGGACGGTCAAACCATTGATGGAGCTTCTTAGCTACCTCGTTTAGAAGATTGTGTAATATAACCGCCCCAAGCTAAAGCACTTCTTCATTATAAGGTATATATAAGGGATTTTATATGGCAAAAGCAAAAAGTAAATTAGAAGTAGTGAATCCTAATGCAGCAGGGATTGATATTGGTTCATCTGTACATTATGCATGCGTACCAGAAGGGAGAGATAAACAACGCGTTCAAAAATTTGGGTGCTTTACAGTAGATCTTCATAACCTAGCAAAATGGTTGAAAAAGTGTGAAGTTAGAACGATAGCCATGGAATCAACAGGAGTATATTGGATTCCTTTGTTTCAAATACTTGAATCATATGGATTCGAAGTTAAACTGGTAAATGCACGACATGTAAAAATGTACCTGGAAGAAAATCAGACGTTCAAGATTGCCAGTGGTTACAGCAATTACATAGCTATGGGTTACTTCAAGGATCATTTAGGCCTGATAACCAAATTTGTGTACTACGTGGTTATAATAGACAACATGACAACCTAATAAAAAGTGCAGCTGTACACACTCAACGTATGCAAAAAGCATTAATTCAAATGAACATTCAATTACACAAGGTTATTAGTGATATTACAGGTGTAACTGGTATGCGAATCATTAAAGCAATAATTGCGGGTGAAAGAAACTCTAATAGATTGGCTGAATTGAGTGATAGACGAATAAAAAATGACAGATCAACCATAGCAAAAGCACTAACAGGTGACTATAGAGAAGAGCATTTGTTTACATTAAAGCAAGAATACGAAGCATATACTTTTTTTCAAGAGCAAATAAAAGAATGTGATAAAAGTATGGAAAACTATTATAAAACACTTGAAACAAGATCAAATGAAAATAAGCAATGCAGTAAAGTAAAGAGGTCTGCAGGAAACAAACCAAACTTTGCTGCACACGAAGAATTGTATCGAATAACTGGCATGGATTTCACCAAAGTTCCAGGGCTTAATACATCAAATATACAGACCATCCTCTCAGAAGTTGGTCTTAATGCTAATAAATGGCCATCAGAAAAACATTTTACTTCTTGGTTGGGATTATGTCCATTTAATAGGATTACAGGAGAAAGAGTGATTAGAAGTGGAACTCGTAAAGTAATTAACCGTGCTGCAAATGCTTTTCGACTTGCTGGTTATTCTATGTTGTGCACAGTAAAAGTGCATTAGGTGCGTACTGTAGAAGATTGAAAAATCGATTGGGAGCACCAAAAGCAATAACTGCTACAGCAAGAAAATTAGCATGTATTTTTTATCAAATGCTGAAATGTGGACAAGAATATGTAGAAAAAGGAATGGATTATTATGAAAAGTTATATAAGGAAAGAGTAGTAAAGAATCTGGGTAAAAAAGCCAATGAATTTGGTTATATCCTGATAAAAAAAGATGAGCTGATAGGGGAAGTTTCTTAGAAGCGAGTAGTAAATGTATAACGAAGATTATCTAATTCAAGTTGAACAAGCAATAAAGAAGCTTCAGAGTGGCGAAAGAGTAGTATCGATTGCATATGGTGACCATGTTGTGAGATATGCTGAAGTTCAGATAAATGACTTACTAAACTTAAGACAAAGAATTAAAGCTGAGCTAAAGATTGCTGGAAAGAGGAAAGTTGTTTTTTCAACGAGTAAAGGAATTTTATAAATGCTGCTAAAAACCTTCAAGCAATTGTTTAACAAACCAAAAATCAAAAGCTCTGCCTGGGATGCATCAGGTTCAGGAAGGAGATTATTGCACTTTCAACCAGAGTCAGGAAGTATAAACAATTTTCTGTCTCAAAACCTTGAAACTTTACGTAGTCGATCACGTGACATGGTAAGAAAGAACTCGTATGCGGCAAACATCATTGATACGATAGTAAGTAACTCTGTTGGGACAGTAATAAAGCCGCAGTCAAAAGCAAAGGATGCAGAGTTTCGCAAAAGAGTTCAAGAATTATGGCTAAAATGGACAGATGAAGCAGACAGTAGCGGAGTAAGTGATTTTTACGGATTACAAGCTCTGGTATGCAGAAGTATGATAGAGGGAGGGGAATGTTTTGTACGGCTGAGAATGAGAAAACGAGAAGATGGACTTTGTGTACCGTTGCAACTGCAAGTACTTGAATCAGAGCATTTAGATAATAAAAGCAATCAGACGCTCGGCAATGGTAATGTAATTCGCAATGGCATTGAATTTAACCGACTTGGGCAAAGAGAAGCGTACTACCTATTTAGAGAACATCCAGGAGAAGGATCATTTGGAGAATCAGTTAGAGTACCAGCAAATGATGTTTTACATATCTATAGACCGCTAAGACCAGGGCAGATTCGAGGAGTACCATGGTTGTCCAGTGTACTGTTAAAGCTCTATGAACTAGATCAATATGATGATGCAGAATTAGTACGAAAAAAGACAGCAGCAATGTTTGCAGGGTTTATTACCAGACTCGATCCAGAAGCAAATATTTTAGGAGAAGGTGAAGCAAATGAGCATGGAGTAGCACTATCAGGTTTAGAGCCAGGGACTATGCAATTACTTGATCCAGGTGAAGACATAAAATTTTCAGAACCATCAGATGTTGGAGGAAGTTATGAAGCATTTATGAAACAGCAGCTCAGGGCAATAGCAGTAGGCACAGGGATAACGTATGAGCAACTAACAGGAGATTTAACAGGTGTTAATTATTCATCAATCCGAGCAGGGTTAATAGAGTTTCGGCGGAGGTGCGGAATGTTACAGCATAACATAATGGTATTTCAGTTTTGCCGTCCAGTATGGGATAGGTGGTTAGAATTAGCCCTACTCTCAGGAGAACTCGATATAGGAGAAGAATGGACGAAAAAAGGGGGGAAAGAAGAGGTAAAATGGATAGCGCAAGGGTTTGATTGCACTAAAAGACCAGCAAGCACAGCAAATGGCGGTAAGAAATGGGTTTAAGAGCAGGTCAGAGGTGGTATCAGAGCTGGGTTACGATATAGAAGAAATCGATCAGGAAATTGCTGAGGATCAAAGACGTGCTAATGACCTAGGTTTAAGCTTTGATACCGACATAAATTCTAACGCTGAGGTAATATGAAACAACAAGCAATGTGGTTAAATAAAGCTGTAATGGTAGAACCAAGGAGTTTTTAACTATTATTATTACATGCAGCAAAACATCCGACGTTTAAAAATATAAAACATGCAGTAAAAAATAGTGAAAGTGGAATAAAAGTAATACCAATACATGGAATCTTGACGAAGAATACAGAAGCTTTTGACGATATTTTAGGGATGACATCATATGAGAAGATACGTGAAGAGATAGAAGAAGCTTTAATAGATGAAGAAGTAGAAACAATAATTTTGGACATAGACAGCCCCGGAGGGGAAGTAAACGGTTTATTCTACCTTTCTGACTTTATTTACGAAGCAAGGACAAAAAAGAGGATTGTGGCGATAGCAAATGATGATGCATATATTCTGCGGCGTATGCGATAGCGTCAAGTGCTGAAAAAGTATTGGTAACGAGAACTTCAGGAGTTGGAAGCATAGGAGTAATAGCAAGTCACGTTGATCAAAGTGGATTTGATGAAAAACAGGGGGTAAAATATACCACAGTATTTGCAGGAAAGAGAAAAAACGATTTAAATCCACATGAGCCAATAACATCAGAAAGTATGGAAAGCTTAAAAGAAGAGGTAAATCGCCTATATGAGATGTTTGTCCAGCTAATAGCAAGAAACCGAAATTTGTCCATGGAAAGAATCAAATCAACCGAAGCAGGGTTATATTTTGGAGGAAAAGCAATAGAGATAGGACTTGCTGATGGAATTACAATTTTTTCGGAGCTTAAATTTATTAACAAAAACAGGAGTATTACTATGACAGAACAAACTATAGCTAATTTTAAAGAACAAGCGATAAATTCCAAAGAGGATCTAATTGAGCAAGGTAAGCGTCTTGGTTATGAAAAGTGCCGCGCTGAAGTTCATGAGATAGTACGTCTATGTAATTTATCAAAAATACCGGAAAAAATAACAGAATTTATCGAACAGGATGTAAATGCAAAGCAAGCCCAAGAAATATTAATGTCAATACTGGCGGAGAGAACGAAGAAGACAGAGATAATGAGTACAATACCGCAAAATACACCGGAAGACTTGATGATGCAGGTAGCAAAAAGTCGGTGTATTTAAATTTTATAACCGCCGTATGTAGCATTAACAAAAGCGGCGGTAAGCAATCAAGGAGAAAAATTTATGAGTTGTATAACTGAGCAAAATAATCTAGGTGACTTATTAAAGTATGAGGCATCAAGTCTATATTCAAGAGACCAAATAACAGTAGCAAAAGGGCAAAACCTTAGCTTGGGTAGTGTAGTTGGCTGTAATGTTGAAGATAACGTAATTAAAATTATCAACCCAACAGCAACAGATGGAACGCAAACAGCGATAGGTGTAATAACAAGCGATATAAATGCGAAAGAAAATACCAAGGCGGTAATAATTACACGTATTGCAATGTTAGCGGATCATGCAGTGGTGTGGCCAGCAAATATCACCGAAGAGCAGAAAGCTGCAGCAATAAAGCAACTTGACGCACGGGGTATCATCATCCGCAAAGGTGTCTAAACTCAACTTAAATTAATAGGGAAAACAAGGGGAAAAACATGCAAAATCCATTTACAAATCCAGCATTTAGTATGACAGCATTAACAAATGCAATGAACATATTGCCGATAAATTATGGTCGAACAGAAAATTTGAATTTATTTCCAAGTAGGTCAGTAAGATTTCGTCATATTACGATAGAAGAACACCAAGGAGTTCTCAGTTTATTACCAACACAATCTCCAGGAGCACCAGCAACAGTGGGAAAACGAGGAAAACGGAAAATAAGAACATTTACAATTCCACATATTCCCCATGATGATGTAGTGTTACCAGAGGAAGTACAGGGAATAAGGGCATTTGGGTCAGAAAGTGAACTTAAGGCGCTGGCAGATGTAATAACTGACCATTTACAGCTAATGAGAAATAAACATGCAATAACGTTAGAACATCTGCGAATGGGAGCACTCAAAGGAATAATTCTGGACGCAGATGGCAGTGAATTATTAAATCTGTACAACGAATTTGAAATAACACCAAAAGTAGTAAATTTTGCGCTAGGAACAGCAACAACTGATGTAAAACGTAAGTGTCTGGAAGTATTGCGGCACATAGAAGATAACCTAAGTGGTGAATATATGACCGGAATTCATGCGCTGGTAAGTCCAGAGTTTTTTGATGCACTTACTTCTCATACTAAAGTGAAAGAAGCATATGAAAGATGGCAAGAAGGAGCAGCACTTCGAAATGATATGAGATCAGGATTTACGTTCTGTGGAATAACGTTTGAGGAGTATAGAGGGCAAGCAACCGACCCTGAAGGAACTGTAAGAAGATTTATAGAAAGAGATACAGGGCACTGTTTTCCAGTAGGAACAGCGAGCACATTTACGACATATTTTGCACCAGCAGACTTTAATGAAACGGTAAATACTCTTGGACAGCCACTATATGCAAAACAAGAACCAAGGAGGTTTGATAGAGGAACTGATTTACATACGCAGTCAAATCCTCTGCCAATGTGCCACAGACCAGGAGTGCTAGTAAAAATTAGTTCTAGTTGATGAATATAGGAAAACTATTGGAAGATTGTTTTGAGCATTTAGGAGTGGAAGCCACATATTGTAATAAAAATAAGGAGAGTATTCGTAAAATAAAAGTGCTAATTAAACGTCCCGACACTACGTACTCTTTAGGTGCAGATGGAGCATTAACTCAGCAAATTGCTTCTATAGAAATACGTGATCAGGACGTTACTTCCTTTAGCATAGGTGATTATATCAAGATTGAAAAAAGGTTCTACAAGATTTTTGAACCACCGTTAAAAGATTCTTCGAGTGAAATATGGAAAATTGAGGGTGTGCCGTAGGGACACAAAGAATGCTTAAAAATGAGCAAACTAAGTGCAAAGCTGCACAATAGATGAGGGTGGAGGGCCCCTCGAAGTCGGTTTGCAAGAACAGGCTTCAAACAGCCATAAGCTGCTGTGGTAAAGAGCCATGGTAGTGAGCGTTATGGAAAAGATGCAATTATGCATCATGTGTAAAATAGAGAGGCGAATGAAAATGAACCACTGATGAAGTGTCGAAATTCCAAAGACGACGTCAAAACCATGGGCTCCTCAATCTCTTGGGATAAACCTATCAGGAACTTGTTTACTGGATAGGTGGCGTCTGGCATAAAAGTGGCGTGAATCTATTTTAGGCTATTGCATGGAACTACGGGAACCTGTCGTTTCGATGATAAGGAAGAAGTCCAAAGAGCCGATCTCTGAGGATGAGAGTACCGATGCGAAAAACAGGGGCGGATCAGCTCGTAGTAGTGAAGAAGTTTCTGTAATGGAAATGGAGCGAAGGAGCTGAGTTATTTAGTTTTAATTATGTATCAACCGAAAGGGAGGAGTTAATGAATAAAACAAAGTCTTTTGATATACCTAAGCAACTTATTTGGAGAGCTTATAAACAAGTATCGAAAAATAAAGGTGCGGCAGGTGTAGATGAGGTTACGGTAACAAAGTTTGAAGAAAATCTAAAAGATAATCTGTACAAGCTATGGAATCGGATGTCATCCGGAAGTTATTTTCCAGAGCCAGTAAAAGCTGTAGCAATACCAAAAGGTACAGAAGGGGGACAAAGAATTTTATGTGTCCCTTCAGTATCGGACAGGATAGGGCAAACGGCTACTTTTCTGTATCTTGAGCCGCTAGTAGAGCCAAAATTCCACGAGGATTCATATGGTTATAGACCAAATAAATCAGCACTGGATGCGGTAGATACAGCACGCAAAAGATGCTGGAGGTACGATTGGACGATAGATCTTGATATATCTGGATTTTTCGACAATTTGGACCACGAATTGACATTGCAAGCTATTAAGAAGCATACAGACTGCAAATGGATCATACTGTATGTTGAAAGGTGGATAAAATCCCCTATTCAACTAGCAGATGGCACTATGGAAGTGAGGAATAAGGGAGTTCCGCAAGGAGGTTCTGTAAGCCCAATCATTTCTAACATATTTATGCATCATGCATTTGATATGTGGATGAAGAAAAACTACCCCACAATACCATTTGAGAGGTACGTAGATGATGCGATAGTACACTGTAAAACTCGTAAGCAGGCAGAATTTATGAAAGTAATGATCGAAGAAAGATTGGCTAAGTGTAAATTGAAGTTACATCCTGAAAAGACACAGATTGTGTACAGTAAGGATGATGATAGGAGAGAAGAATTTCCTACACAGAGCTTTGATTTTCTGGGCTATACTTTTAGACCTAGAATAGCAAAGAATAAGATGAGTAATTATTTCGTCTCATTTCTACCAGCAATTTGCAACAAAGCCAAGAAGAAGATCAAGAAAACCATAAAGTCATGGAGAATACATCGGATTACGTGGACAACATTAGAGGAAATATCGAAGAAAATAGATCCAATAGTCAGAGGCTGGTTTCAGTACTATGGCAGGTTTTATAAATCAGAGATGTATCCATCTCTCAGAAATATAGAGAGATACCTCATAAGATGGGTCAGGACAAAATATAAGAAACTTCGTGATCACGGAAGACTAGCAAAGCAATTTCTGGGAAAAGTGAGAAAGAGGTCTCCAAGTATTTTCTATCATTGGACACTTGGGTTAGGATCAAAAGGCTAAATAATGGGAGCTGTATAAGCCGAGAGGTTTCCGTGCAGTTCTGCGAGAGACTGGTGGGGAAGTTCCGCCGGTCTACTCTCCTGGGCGGTAAAAGCAATAATAGTAGAGATCTTATATATATTACTAATAAAAGTAATACAAATCCAACGATTGTAGTAAGAAATGCCACTAGCGTGTTTAGTAATGTATCATTTGGGCAAGTAAATTCTATTAATTATATTATTCCTAAAGGTGAAAAAGGTGAAGCATCTATTCTCTTTCATTTTAAAGAATTAATACCATATAAATTAAATTTTGATTATTATCTTTCAAATCTTAAAAGTATTCGCGTCATGAGTTATGATGTAATTTTTAATCTTGTTGATCAACAGCAAAAATTCAAAATCAGGGTTTCAGATCCCTGGAGAACGTCAGAAAATGGTCAACCAATAAAGACTTTTGATTTTCCAAAAAGCGCTCGCTACATTTTTCAGGGTTGTGAAGTCAAAATATTAAATAGAAACAATTTCTATTCACAACAAAGCACCAATAAAACGGCTGAGGAAATAATTACTGAATACCAAAAAATTGCAAATCGTTTAAAAATGACTATGCAATTTACATTGCCTAATAATGAAACTGTATTAGTTGGGCATGGTGCACATGAAGTTATGCATAATAATCCACTGTATAAGAGTCACTTAGTGGGCAATGGTGGTGAGAATGTGTATGTCATTACTTCAGCATTCGATACTCCTATACCTGAAGTAACTCTTTACAATTTGAATACGGGAAATTCTATAGATACTCTTGATTTACGTAAAGCAGTTCAACAAGCCAAAATAGAATGCCCTGAGTCACAAATTTCACTTAAAGTCAATAATGATTTGATAATAAAATTATACTCTAATCGCTACTTTTCATCTGGTGAGTGTATACACTTATCTTCTGAATTTCTAATTTCTAGTGTAATACTAAAAAGTGCGTTGCTAAATGGGTGGTATAAAGAGCTACGTGTGGTTTTAAATAGCTCACCTATGAAGATTAAAGGTGATCATCACTTGTGGAACTTAGAGTCACTACCTTTAATATTTGATAAAGATAAAGAAATTATAGTAATCACTCCTGATGACATAGAGCAAGACACAGAGCTAGTTATACCTAGAGAAGTAGATAATTACACTTTTGCTCGCTTAAGAAATGACTTAATAATTACTAATGTATTTGATCAAGAAGAAAGTCAACATTGCACTATCCTACTTAAGGACTTTTACCAAGAGCAAAAAATGCGAACATTATCAATAAAATTTGCTGATAAAGAGATAAACTTGAGGCAACATGAAATGCAAATAAATAACGCAACAAATTTCGATGCTTTACAGAAAGAGCATAAGAATGTTCGTGGTAGTATTTTAAATACAACGGGTTTACAAAAGACTACAACTACTGTGAACCCTGAAACTAGTACACATCATATTAGACACAAGCATCACAATTCCTCGTCACGTAATCGTCGTGCTATCGATGAAAATAGAGAAGAAAATGTAGTAAGTGCAGCAACAAGAACATCTTCATGGATAAATGATTTATTGAGTTGGACAAAAGAAAAAGGTAGTTTATTGGTGTCGGGAGTAATGAATTCAGTATGGCCTGCTTCTGTGACCGAAGAAACATCTTATGATTTTACAACCCAAAATAACTTAGATTCAATAGATTATTTGCGTGTTGATATGAATGGTACAATTTTACTACTCGATACATTTATAAGGAAAATTACAGGTCAGAAATACATTTCTACAGCAGATCAGCCTATGCCTTTATTGGAAGCAAGAGGTTATGTATTAAATATTACGACAGAGTTTGAGAGAGTACTAAAAGACACAGCTAAAAGATCTGGTGTTTCGGTAAATGAATCAAGTTTTAACTATTTTAAAACATATCAGGCTGTAGAGGGTAAAATGATAAGTGGTGAATTATCTAAAATACCAACCATCTTGTATTCAGCTATAGAAGAAGCTTATCCAAAAAACGAGAAGTTTTTGAGTATTTTAAAAGGCAATATTGAAAAAATGTTGGATGGACAGCAGATAGTTAATAACAGAAACAGCAGTAATCAAATGCAAAATACGATTGGTACAAGCGGTAAAATGCCTCTATCTTCACTTAATAGCATTGCTATAGAGCCTTTAAATGGTAAGAAAGGAGTTACTTGTGCAGGTCGAGTTGCTTAATCTCATTCAAGGAAAGGCCGGTAATTTGAGCTATAACATCTATAGAGACACCGGCCTTAAGTGAGTTTTTAGCCACAGCAATTTTAGCCTGTTTTTCGCCCTCTTCTCTGCCTTTTTGATGGCCGATTTGGATGCCTTTTTCAGTAGCATCATCAAGACGTTGTTCCCAAATAGCAGCTTCTTTCTGTACACTCAAAACTCTTTCTTCGTATGCTGCAAGATCCTCTTCTTTCCAACTAAACTTGTCTAATTCATCATATGCTAGCTTTATTATTGGAGATTTTTCTGCAATATCTTTTAGGTCTTCATCTGTAGTATCCTCTGCATACCGAAAAAAGAAACACCACCTTTCTACTGTACTCTCTAGTTGCTCTACTCTGTTCTTTGTAAATTTAGGCAATTCAATAAAGATGAATTGAAAATCTTTTAAGTAATGTCCGTTAGTCTTTATATCACGTATATTGTGAGTGGAAATATACTCAACCTCTGTAGGAAATAATATACTATTGGAAATAGCGATAAAGAAGACTTTCTTAAAATCAATAAAATTGCCAGATTGTCTTGAGTAAGCTTTAGCAGCATAAAGTTGTGCACGTTTTTCAAAGCCTTTGTCACGAGCGAGCTGCATCTCCGCAATATATCTATTTCCGAAAGAATCCTTACAGAGGACATCAACAATACTCTGTTTATCAGAAGCAATCTCAGGATCCATAATAGTGCTAAGAAACTTAACTTCTTGTATTGTGTTGACACCAGTAAACCCTAAAATATCATTTAAAAAGTGGATAAGAATATTCTTATTTTTTTCAGTGCCGAACACCCGTTTGAAGGGCAAATCGTATTTAGGATCAAGAAACTTAGAAAGAGCCATAGGAAATCCACTTAAAAAGCATTAGTAATTATACACAATTCTGAAGAAATATTCAACTAAAATGCAAACATAGAAGTTTTTGTATATCTTTTATTTGGTAGTATTAGCCTATATAATATCTATTTCTGTATGGCAAAGCATACTACTGTTTCCATAAGGTACCAAATAGCGCAAAAAGTAAGGAGTTGGAGATTAAAACAAAAATATACTCTGAAAAACTTAGCAGACAAGGCAGGCATAAACTATCATACACTGATAAGATACGAGCAAGGAACATGTGGCATTCCAACTGAAAGGCTAAAAGTGATAGCGGACGCATTATCAATTTCTATTAAAAATCTTTTTCCAAGACAAAAAGTACTAAAAGAAAATAGTTGTTTTGACAAAGCTAAGACCAGGGAACTGTATAATTTCATAGAAAAAACAGGAGGACACAAAGCAATTTATGCATTAACCAAATCTATCCGAGCTGAAGAAGAAAGTAATGTAAAAGCAGCAAGAATAAGAATTGCAAGGAATCTAGTTAAAGCAGAGTTTGATACTGATATTATCTATCGAGCAACTGGCTTATCAACTGAAGAATATGCTGATAGAGAGAGTATCGGTTGTACAAGCCAAAACGGAGGACAAGAGATCAAGAAGTGGAGGATAATAAGAGGATATACGCAAGAAGAATTAGCAAAAAAGCTAGATGTAGGTCCCTCACAGATACATCACTATGAACAAGGTAGCGTTACTCTTTTAAGTGAAAGGTTATGGGAGATAGCAAATGTTATGCGGTCTAATTCCAATTCACTTAATAAATACGGATATGTATCTGATGCAAATGGATTGTCTCACCAAGAAATGGGAATGTATGATGATTTAGGAAGATATGAAGTTGCTGACGAAGATATGATGTACCAAAAAAACTATGGTATTATTGGTGATAGTTTAAAAAAAATAACAAATCTGACTGGAGATACAGCAAAGAGTATAGCAGATTACCTTATTAAATCTGTTAGTGATCAGGTTGCAAAGCAAATCGTTGTTCCATTAGGAACGGAGATTATAAGTAAAATTGTCGTACCTATTACAAAGAAAGTTGCAGAACAAAATCAAGACATGATAAAAGAGCTAACAGATAAACTCATGGTTCGCGTGGAAGATTTTGCTCGGTTACAAATAGAAAAATTAAAAGAAGACGTGAAGCAAGAGATAACATCAATACCAGGTAAAGTTTTAGAGAAGATAAAACCTTCTTCATGGCTTCCATGGAAAGCAGAAAGTTTGGATGAAGCTTATTCTGACACTTGTGTACCAAATGATATAGATGAATTTGCATGTTAAACTTCAGGGTTTAGCAAAATGTTAAATGATCTTACTGTATATCTACAAATTCTTCCTGTGATTTTCAACTCTAGAGGTTATGTTTAAATCTACCAAAAAAATAGTCATTTTGCTTGGATATTTGATATAATTTAGATCTATTAAAGCAAAAGCATGAATGAAGTAATAACATTTGGTTGTCGTCTAAATTTCTACGAGAGTGAGTTAATCAAAGAAGCATTAAAAAAAGCAAAGAGAGAAAATGTTGTTGTAGTGCATAGCTGTGCAGTGACAAACGAAGCAGAACGCCAAGTGAAGCAAAAAATACGTAAGATCTATAAAAACGATCCAAGTAAAGAAATTATCGTAGTTGGCTGTGCCGTTCAATTAGATCCTAAATCATATAGTGATATTCCTGGTGTAAGTAAAGTGCTAGGTAATCAAGACAAGCTAAGAGCTGAAAATTATCTACTAAATAATGATGAAATCTTAGTCAGTGATAACCAAGTAGAACCTATTCTCATTAATGGATTTGAAGATAAATCAAGGGCATTTATTGAAATTCAAAATGGTTGTAATCATAGTTGTACATTTTGCTCAATTACTGAGGCAAGAGGAAATAATCGATCTGTGCCAGTAAACAATATTATAGAGCAAATTAAGATTTTTATAGAAAATGGGTATCAAGAAGTGGTGTTTACAGGTGTTGATATTACTGACTTTGGTACAGATTTGTTTGGTAAGCAATCACTCAGTTCAATGATTAGAAGAGTTTTAAAGGATATACCACAGTTAAAGAGACTAAGACTTTCCTCTATTGATGTTGCTGAAGTTGATGATGAACTAATGGATTTAATAGCTAATGAGTCAAGACTTATGCCTCACTTACACTTGAGTCTACAGTCTGGTAATAATTTAATACTAAAGAGAATGAAGCGTCGTCACAGCAGAGAACAAGTGATAGAATTTTGTCATAAAATGAAGAGCTTGAGGCCTAATATAGCATTTGGTGCTGATATTATTGCTGGATTTCCAACAGAAACTGATGAAATGTTCCAGGATACAGTTGATTTACTGAAAAAAATAAATGTAGTTTATCTACATGCTTTTCCATATTCAGAGCGGAAAAACACACCTGCTGCACGGATGCCACAAATACCAGAGAATGTACGTAAAGAACGAGTAAAGCATCTAAGAGAAATAAATAAAGAAATGATGAGCAGTTTTTATCAATCTTTGCTCGGCACTGAGCAAAGCGCTCTGGTTGAGCAAAATCATATTGGTAGAGCAGAAAATTTTGCATTAATAAAACTTACATCGAGGGTTCAAGCTAAAAGTATTGTGAGAATTGATGTTATAGGAATAGAAAATAACTATTTAGTTGGAAATACTCTTTCTTAATTTTTGTACATTAAAGGAATTATGATATAGTATTTATATTATAAATGATAATTTATTTGTGATAACTAGAATATCTATTGCTTTATTTTTCATCTTTATTCCATTTGTCTATTTTTTTATTACTTATATCAGTAACAATACACACATTGAGCAAGTACAACCGTTAAAATTAGAAACAGACAATAATGAAAGTGTAATACGTTCTGAAGAGGTTACTGAAAAAGAAATACCAATAAAATATCAAGAGCTTGAAAGTAGTTCACCTTCTGTTTTTCAAGTAACTGATCAGAAAAATATGTGTCCATGTATTGCAGATCAAGCTGAGTCTACAAAAGAAAAATACAAGAAACTTGGTTTTTATGTTAGTGCTAATGGTGGTAAGATATATTCTGATAGCTCAGAAGTATTTATGGAGGGTATAAAGGAAATAGGAAAAAGGTTTATTAGTTTAATCAATACAGACGATTCTGATCTTGATTGGATAGAATTTCAGATCTTAAAGCTTGTCAAGACTGGATTAGTAAATGAAATTAAGAGTATACAGAAGTTTGAGGGCAAAATTGATTTTCAGTGGTTTAGAAGCGTATCTTTAGGTTACTATGCTGGAAAAAATGGCCGAGTTGATTTTGAAGCCATATATTCTACAGCCAATATTGAAGATAGTAATTCTCCTCCGATATTTGATAAATCAGCAAGTGTGTTTGCATTTTTATTAAATTTTTATTATAATCCCAACATTCAAAGTACGCAATTTGCTCCGTACATTGGTCTTGGTATAGGACCAACAGTTTTTAGATTAAAAAAGATTAATGAGTCACCAGAAAATTCAATGCCACTGAATATTCCTTGGTTTGCTTATCAAATAAAGCTTGGTGTTAACTACTCAATAATTCCAGAAGTTAAAACCTTTCTCGGCTATCGTTACTTTGATATTCCAACACCTGTTGCAGACGATATATTCGCTCATAATATTGAAGTTGGTTTGATGTTTAATTTTTAGTAATAATATCTGGTCAAGAGTATCTGAAGCAAAAGTGGTCAGTGCTCCTTCCTTCTCTAGCACATTTAGTATACTGGCCATAGCTGTAGAGTTCTTACTTTAACATGCTCTATATATTCATTATAAAAATAATTAAAAATTAATTATTTCATAATAAAAACAGAAAATCTATGATTTTTTTATTTTCCTGATTTGTGTCTGGTTTGCTTTCTATAGATAACCCAAATTAGGTTTACCGAAACAAATTTTATGAATAATTTAAGGTGTCATCCCAGTGTCATGCACTGGGATGACACCCATTTAGTTGTCTTTTCTCGTCTACCTTGTTTTGCCACCCTGTTGAACGGATACATACCGTTTGTTGCTTTTATTCTATGGTACCTTATCTGCCTTGCCGCTCTTCTTCAACCAGTAAAGGGATTTCAATATTAACTCTGCACTACTTGCGGGATTGCTACTCTCTGTAATGGGTCTGCCAATTACGATATAATCAGCTCCTGAATTTATTGATTCTTTTGGTGTTGCTGTCCTTTTTTGATCATCATGACCTGAATTCATACGGATTCCTGGAGTAATAATTTTAAAATCCCTACCACATTCTTGGCGCACCTCTTGAGCTTCTAGTGCAGAACATACTATTCCATGGAGTCCAATCTTTTTTGCAAGCTTTGCAAGCAAAATTACCTGTGATTTTACCTCTCTTGCTACTCCAAGCTCGTTTAAATCCTCATTGCTCATACTAGTTAGCACTGTCACTCCAATCAGTTTTATTTTTGTGCCTTGCGCTGCATTTAGTGCTTCTTCAAGCATTTTTATCCCACCACTGATGTGCAATGTTAGCATTTCAATATCTAGAGTCTTTATTGCTTCAATCGTTCTGGCTACAGTATTTGGAATATCATGCAATTTCAGATCTAAAAAAATTGGTACATTGCATTTTGCAACTTCTCTTACTCCAGAAAGACCATGAGCAGCAAAAAATTCCAACCCAAGCTTGACCATGCAAACCTTGTCACGCAGATCATTAGCCCAAGATATAGCTTTATTCAAATCTTGTGTATCTAGTGCGCATATTATTGGGTTCATTATCTTGTATAATTTTTTTTATAATAAGAGTAATTGTTGCATTTTACAATCCATATTCTGGGATTGGTCCACTTGCAATGCTTTGTATAGACACTGAGCCTGATAATCTGGTCGGAGTTGGTGAACGACTGGCATATTCAAGATCTTCCTCAAATGAAGAAATATTCTCATCTGACAAACATTCTGCAGCTTTTTCTTTTAATTCTTTTAACAAAGATTTTGTTACTTGAGTCTCACCATACACTTTTTTTAGTACTGCTTCTATATTATTATCTCCATTTCCCCTTATTGGTTCTTCTACTTCGCACGTTATATGTTGCATCGCCCGTTGTATAAAACTCACTACTTCCCTCAAACCTTTTTGAAGTTGTTCTATTTTAGAGGATTTCTTTAAAAGTGAATCTTGCAATTTTTTTACCTTCATTACCACAATCTTTTCTTATTCCGTCTTCCCTTTCACATTATTCCGTCAATCTTTTCTTATTCCGTCTTCCCTTTCACATTATTCCGTCAATCTTTTCTTATTCCGTCTTCCCTTTCACATTATTCCGTCAATCTTTTCTTATTCCGTCTTCCCTTTCACATTATTCCGTCAATCTTTTCTTATTCCGTCTTCCCTTTCACATTATTCCGTCAATCTTTTCTTATTCCGTCTTCCCTTTCACATTATTCCGTCAATCTTTTCTTATTCCGTCTTCCCTTTCACATTATTCCGTCAATCTTTTCTTATTCCGTCTTCCCTTTCACATTATTCCGTCAATCTTTTCTTATTCCGTCTTCCCTTTCACATTATTCCGTCAATATTTTCTTATTCCGTCTTCCCTTTCACATGATTCCCCGCCAATCTTTTCTTATTCCGTCTTCCCTTTCACATGATTCCCCGCCAATCTTTTCTTATTCCGTCTTCCCTTTCACATGATTCCCCGCCAATCTTTTCTTATTCCGTCTTCCCTTTCACATGATTCCCCGCCAATCTTTTCTTATTCCGTCTTCCCTTTCACATGATTCCCCGCCAATCTTTTCTTATTCCGTCTTCCCTTTCACATGATTCCCCGCCAATCTTTTCTTATTCCGTCTTCCCTTTCACATGATTCCCCGCCAATCTTTTCTTATTCCGTCTTCCCTTTCACATGATTCCCCGCCAATCTTTTCTTATTCCGTCTTCCCTTTCACATGATTCCCCGCCAATCTTTTCTTATTCCGTCTTCCCTTTCACATGATTCCCCGCCAATCTTTTCTTATTCCGTCTTCCCTTTCACATGATTCCCCGCCAATCTTTTCTTATTCCGTCTTCCCTTTCACATGATTCCCCGCCAATCTTTTCTTATTCCGTCTTCCCTTTCACATGATTCCCCGCCAATCTTTTCTTATTCCGTCTTCCCTTTCACATGATTCCCCGCCAATCTTTTCTTATTCCGTCTTCCCTTTCACATGATTCCCCGCCAATCTTTTCTTATTCCGTCTTCCCTTTCACATGATTCCCCGCCAATCTTTTCTTATTCCGTCTTCCCTTTCACATGATTCCCCGCCAATCTTTTCTTATTCCGTCTTCCCTTTCACATGATTCCCCGCCAATCTTTTCTTATTCCGTCTTCCCTTTCACATGATTCCCCGCCAATCTTTTCTTATTCCGTCTTCCCTTTCACATGATTCCCCGCCAATCTTTTCTTATTCCGTCTTCCCTTTCACATGATTCCCCGCCAATCTTTTCTTATTCCGTCTTCCCTTTCACATGATTCCCCGCCAATCTTTTCTTATTCCGTCTTCCCTTTCACATGATTCCCCGCCAATCTTTTCTTATTCCGTCTTCCCTTTCACATGATTCCCCGCCAATCTTTTCTTATTCCGTCTTCCCTTTCACATGATTCCCCGCCAATCTTTTCTTATTCCGTCTTCCCTTTCACATGATTCCCCGCCAATCTTTTCTTATTCCGTCTTCCCTTTCACATGATTCCCCGCCAATCTTTTCTTATTCCGTCTTCCCTTTCACATGATTCCCCGCCAATCTTTTCTTATTCCGTCTTCCCTTTCACATGATTCCCCGCCAATCTTTTCTTATTCCGTCTTCCCTTTCACATGATTCCCCGCCAATCTTTTCTTATTCCGTCTTCCCTTTCACATGATTCCCCGCCAATCTTTTCTTATTCCGTCTTCCCTTTCACATGATTCCCCGCCAATCTTTTCTTATTCCGTCTTCCCTTTCACATGATTCCCCGCCAATCTTTTCTTATTCCGTCTTCCCTTTCACATGATTCCCCGCCAATCTTTTCTTATTCCGTCTTCCCTTTCACATGATTCCCCGCCAATCTTTTCTTATTCCGTCTTCCCTTTCACATGATTCCCCGCCAATCTTTTCTTATTCCGTCTTCCCTTTCACATGATTCCCCGCCAATCTTTTCTTATTCCGTCTTCCCTTTCACATGATTCCCCGCCAATCTTTTCTTATTCCGTCTTCCCTTTCACATGATTCCCCGCCAATCTTTTCTTATTCCGTCTTCCCTTTCACATGATTCCCCGCCAATCTTTTCTTATTCCGTCTTCCCTTTCACATGATTCCCCGCCAATCTTTTCTTATTCCGTCTTCCCTTTCACATGATTCCCCGCCAATCTTTTCTTATTCCGTCTTCCCTTTCACATGATTCCCCGCCAATCTTTTCTTATTCCGTCTTCCCTTTCACATGATTCCCCGCCAATCTTTTCTTATTCCGTCTTCCCTTTCACATGATTCCCCGCCAATCTTTTCTTATTCCGTCTTCCCTTTCACATGATTCCCCGCCAATCTTTTCTTATTCCGTCTTCCCTTTCACATGATTCCCCGCCAATCTTTTCTTATTCCGTCTTCCTTTTCACATTAGTCCGCCAATCTTTTCTTATTCCGTCTTCCCTTTCACATGATTCCCCGCCAATCTTTTCTTATTCCGTCTTCCTTTTCACATTAGTCCGCCAATCTTTTCTTATTCCGTCTTCCTTTTCACATTAGTCCGCCAATCTTTTCTTATTCCGTCTTCCCTTTCACATGATTCCCCGCCAATCTTTTCTTATTCCGTCTTCCCTTTCACATTAGTCCGCCAATCTTTTCTTATTCCGTCTTCCTTTTCACATTAGTCCGCCAATCTTTTCTTATTCCGTCTTCCTTTTCACATTAGTCCGCCAATCTTTTCTTATTCCGTCTTCCCTTTCACATGATTCCCCGCCAATCTTTTCTTATTCCGTCTTCCTTTTCACATTAGTCCGCCAATCTTTTCTTATTCCGTCTTCCTTTTCACATTAGTCCGCCAATCTTTTCTTATTCCGTCTTCCTTTTCACATTAGTCCGCCAATCTTTTCTTATTCCGTCTTCCCTTTCACATGATTCCCCGCCAATCTTTTCTTATTCCGTCTTCCCTTTCACATGATTCCCCGCCAATCTTTTCTTATTCCGTCTTCCCTTTCACATGATTCCCCGCCAATCTTTTCTTATTCCGTCTTCCCTTTCACATGATTCCCCGCCAATCTTTTCTTATTCCGTCTTCCCTTTCACATGATTCCCCGCCAATCTTTTCTTTTTCCGTCTTCCCTTTCACATGATTCCCCGCCAATCTTTTCTTATTCCGTCTTCCCTTTCACATGATTCCCCGCCAATCTTTTCTTATTCCGTCTTCCCTTTCACATGATTCCCCGCCAATCTTTTCTTATTCCGTCTTCCCTTTCACATGATTCCCCGCCAATCTTTTCTTATTCCGTCTTCCTTTTCACATTAGTCCGCCAATCTTTTCTTATTCCGTCTTCCCTTTCACATGATTCCCCGCCAATCTTTTCTTATTCCGTCTTCCCTTTCACATGATTCCCCGCCAATCTTTTCTTATTCCGTCTTCCTTTTCACATTAGTCCGCCAATCTTTTCTTATTCCGTCTTCCCTTTCACATGATTCCCCGCCAATCTTTTCTTATTCCGTCTTCCCTTTCACATGATTCCCCGCCAATCTTTTCTTATTCCGTCTTCCCTTTCACATGATTCCGCGCCAATCTTTTCTTATTCCGTCTTCCCTTTCACATGATTCCGCGCCAATCTTTTCTTATTCCGTCTTCCCTTTCACATGATTCCCCGCCAATCTTTTCTTATTCCGTCTTCCCTTTCACATGATTCCCCGCCAATCTTTTCTTATTCCGTCTTCCCTTTCACATGATTCCCCGCCAATCTTTTCTTATTCCGTCTTCCCTTTCACATGATTCCCCGCCAATCTTTTCTTATTCCGTCTTCCCTTTCACATGATTCCCCGCCAATCTTTTCTTATTCCGTCTTCCCTTTCACATGATTCCCCGCCAATCTTTTCTTATTCCGTCTTCCCTTTCACATGATTCCCCGCCAATCTTTTCTTATTCCGTCTTCCCTTTCACATGATTCCCCGCCAATCTTTTCTTATTCCGTCTTCCCTTTCACATGATTCCCCGTCAATCTTTTCTTATTCCGTCTTCCTTTTCACATTAGTCCGCCAATCTTTTCTTATTCCGTCTTCCCTTTCACATGATTCCCCGTCAATCTGTTCTTATTCCGTCTTCCTTTTCACATTAGTCCGCCAATCTTTTCTTATTCCGTCTTCCTTTTCACATGATTCTCCGCCAATCTGTTCTTATTCCGTCTTCCTTTTCACATTAGTCCGCCAATCTTTTCTTATTCCGTCTTCCTTTTCACATGATTCCCCGCCAATCTGTTCTTATTCCGTCTTCCTTTTCACATTAGTCCGCCAATCTTTTCTTATTCCGTCTTCCTTTTCACATTAGTCCGCCAATCTTTTCTTATTCCGTCTTCCTTTTCACATTAGTCCGCCAATCTTTTCTTATTCCGTCTTCCTTTTCACATTAGTCCGCCAATCTGTTCTTATTCCGTCTTCCTTTTCACATTAGTCCGCCAATCTTTTCTTATTCCGTCTTCCTTTTCACATTAGTCCGCCAATCTTTTCTTATTCCGTCTTCCTTTTCACATTAGTCCGCCAATCTTTTCTTATTCCGTCTTCCTTTTCACATTAGTCCGCCAATCTTTTCTTATTCCGTCTTCCTTTTCACATTAGTCCGCCAATCTTTTCTTATTCCGTCTTCCTTTTCACATTAGTCCGCCAATCTTTTCTTATTCCGTCTTCCTTTTCACATTAGTCCGCCAATCTTTTCTTATTCCGTCTTCCTTTTCACATTTGTCCGCCAATCTTTTCTTATTCCGTCTTCCTTTTCACATTAGTCCGCCAATCTTTTCTTATTCCGTCTTCCTTTTCACATTAGTCCGCCAATCTTTTCTTATTCCGTCTTCCTTTTCACATTAGTCCGCCAATCTTTTCTTATTCCGTCTTCCTTTTCACATTAGTCCGCCAATCTTTTCTTATTCCGTCTTCCCTTTCACATTAGTCCGCCAATCTTTTCTTATTCCGTCTTCCCTTTCACATGATTCCCCGCCAATCTTTTCTTATTCCGTCTTCCCTTTCACATGATTCCCCGCCAATCTTTTCTTATTCCGTCTTCCCTTTCACATGATTCCCCGCCAATCTTTTCTTATTCCGTCTTCCCTTTCACATGATTCCCCGCCAATCTTTTCTTATTCCGTCTTCCCTTTCACATGATTCCCCGCCAATCTTTTCTTATTCCGTCTTCCCTTTCACATGATTCCCCGCCAATCTTTTCTTATTCCGTCTTCCCTTTCACATGATTCCCCGCCAATCTTTTCTTATTCCGTCTTCCCTTTCACATGATTCCCCGCCAATCTTTTCTTATTCCGTCTTCCCTTTCACATGATTCCCCGCCAATCTTTTCTTATTCCGTCTTCCCTTTCACATGATTCCCCGCCAATCTTTTCTTATTCCGTCTTCCCTTTCACATGATTCCCCGCCAATCTTTTCTTATTCCGTCTTCCCTTTCACATGATTCCCCGTCAATCTTTTCTTATTCCGTCTTCCCTTTCACATGATTCCCCGCCAATCTGTTCTTATTCCGTCTTCCTTTTCACATTAGTCCGCCAATCTTTTCTTATTCCGTCTTCCTTTTCACATGATTCCCCGCCAATCTGTTCTTATTCCGTCTTCCTTTTCACATTAGTCCGCCAATCTTTTCTTATTCCGTCTTCCTTTTCACATTAGTCCGCCAATCTTTTCTTATTCCGTCTTCCTTTTCACATTAGTCCGCCAATCTTTTCTTATTCCGTCTTCCTTTTCACATGATTCCCCGCCAATCTGTTCTTATTCCATACATATACATATACATATACATAAGTAGTTAGAAAATGACAGTCCGGGGCCATGGCGGAGCAGGGATGAGGGATGATGACGTCACCGGAAGGGGGCGTGACCGGATATGACGTCACAGGAAGTGCCATCATAGGATATGACGTCATCGGAAATCTCGTGACCGGAAGTGGAGTTGAGTTGTTCCCCTCCTGCTGCTGTTTTAGTTTCGGTTTCATTATAAGCTGTTTGTGTATGACGTCACAGTGGGTATGACGTCATAATGTGTTTTATATCAAAGTTTTGAGTGGTGGCAACACTTTTTAGTTTCGGTTTATCTAACAGACGGAGTTGAGTTGTTCTAGGACTGCCCTAATAACCATGTGACGAGTATGTGACGAAAAGCGATATCGCATAGAGATCACGCGATGTCACGGCGATATCACACAGGGGTCACATAGTCGTCCAATGTCCGTTTTAGAGGGGGGTTTGCGACGTAACTTTGTGATATCGCTGCGATATCGCTTTTCGTCACATTGTGACATTGGGGACGAATTTGCGATTTTTGCGATATCGCATTGTGATCTGTATGTGATCTTAGTGATTTTGGCGACATCTATGTGATTTATGTGATCTTCGCAACGAAAGCTTTGTCACTGCGATATCGCTTTGTGACCTAAATGTGATCTTAGTGATTTTGGCGACATCCGTGTGATTTATGCGATCTTTGCAACGAAAGTTTTGTCACTGCGATATCGCTTTGTGACCTAAATGTGATCTTAGTGATTTTGGCGACATCCGTGTGATTTATGCGATTTTCGCAACGAAAGCTTTGTCGCTGCGATGTCACATTGTGACCTAAATGTGATCTTAGTGATTTTGGCGACATCCGTGTGATTTATGCGATCTTCGCAACGAAAGCTTTGTCACTGCGATATCGCTTTGTGACCTAAATGTGATCTTAGTGATTTTGGCGACATCCGTGTGATTTATGCGATCTTTGTAACGAAATCTTTGTCACTGCGATATCGCTTTGTGACCTAAATGTGATCTTAGTGATTTTTGCGACATCCGTGTGATTTATGCGATTTTCGCAACGAAAGCTTTGTCGCTGCGATGTCACATTGTGACCTAAATGTGATCTTAGTGATTTTGGCGACATCCGTGTGATTTATGCGATTTTCGCAACGAAAGCTTTGTCACCGCGATGTCACATTGTGATCTCAGTGATTTTGGCGACATCCGTGTGATTTATGCGATCTTCGCAACGAAAGCTTTGTCACTGCGATATCGCTTTGTGACCTAAATGTGATCTTAGTGATTTTTGCGACATCCGTGTGATTTATGCGATTTTCGCAACGAAAGCTTTGTCGCTGCGATGTCACATTGTGACCTAAATGTGATCTTAGTGATTTTGGCGACATCCGTGTGATTTATGCGATTTTCGCAACGAAAGCTTTGTCGCTGCGATGTCACATTGTGATCTGTATGTGATCTTAGTGATTTTGGCGACATCCTTGTGATTTATGCGATCTTCGCAACGAAAGCTTTGTCACTGCGATATCGCTTTGTGACCTAAATGTGATCTTAGTGATTTTGGCGACATCCGTGTGATTTATGCGATTTTCTCGACGAAAGCTTTGTCGCTGCGATATCGCTTTGTGACCTAAATGTGATGTTAGTGATTTTGGCGACATCCATGCGATTTATGCGATTTTCGCAACGAAAGCTTTGTCGCTGCGATATGGCTTTGTGACCTAAATGTGATCTTAGTGATTTTGGCGACATCCGTGTGATTTATGCGATTTTCGCAACAAAAGCTTTGTCACTGCGATGTCACATTGTGATCTGTATGTGATCTTAGTGATTTTGGCGACATCCATGTGATTTATGCGATTTTCGCAACGAAAGCTTTGTCACTGCGATATCGCTTTGTGACCTAAATGTGATCTTAGTGATTTTGGCGACATCCGTGTGATTTATGCGATCTTCGCAACGAAAGCTTTGTCACTGCGATATCGCTTTGTGACCTAAATGTGATCTTAGTGATTTTGGCGACATCCGTGTGATTTATGCGATCTTCGCAACGAAAGCTTTGTCACTGCGATATCGCTTTGTGACCTAAATGTGATCTCAGTGATTTTGGCGACATCCGTGTGATTTATGCGATCTTCGCAACGAAAGCTTTGTTGCTGCGATGTCACATTGTGATCTGTATGTGATCTTAGTGATTTTGGCGACATCCGTGTGATTTATGCGATCTTCGCAACGAAAGCTTTGTCGCTGCGATGTCACATTGTGATCTTAGTGATTTTGGCGACATCTATGTGATTTTCACAACAAAAGCCTTGTTCCTGCAACATAATTATACAAAAAATTCACAATTAATTTTTTTTATCAACTACCTATATCTGCTTCAAGTACCTACTCTCACTATGAAGAGGCTCAGTATCTTTTCTTTACGTCAAATATTTTCTAATACTATGGTAATATAATTTATACTATCAAGGCCAGTCATTACTTTAATGACTGGCCTTAATGGTATAATCATAGTATTAGAAAATATTTGAATATTTTCTAAAAGTATGAATTTTTCTAAACTTAATATACATGAACTTAATGGTATAATAAATTAAAGAATCATAGCATTAGAAAATATTTCTTCGTCTTCAACAAGACTTTGGGAAGTAAAAACTAGTCTCCTATATTAAAAACCAATGAAACAGTTAACTACCTAATTAGCCTTTAACCAAGAGAATTTATCCATTCCAATAGATTTCTCAGCTAAATATATACCTTAAAAATAAGACAAAACATGACTAAATCTATTAAAGCACAATGTAATGTATCTCATACATCTCAATTTTTCTTTTAAACAGATTACAATGTTGTTTTGCCATTTTGTGCAAATCTTCTCCTTTATAAGTTTAGCATAAAAGAAAAATACAAAACTAAAAACAGGTTGAACAAATCAAGCAAAAATGGAAATATGCAATCAAAATAAGAGTAAAAACATAAAAAGGTAATAAGTTTATTTTATTGAACACAAAGCAAACATATTCTTTGTTACACTAAATATTGCAGAATGCTTTTCTTTTCAGCAAGGTATCTGTCCATCTGACTGCCAGGAATTAAGCCACTTCCTTCAATGTAGCCTATTCTTTCTTCGTGTTTCAGAGCATTAGGTGTAGGCTTTGGACCTAGAAAATAAAAAATAGGTTATTCTTAAATTTTAGTTTAAAATACACCATTTTTAAAATTTTCCACTCACAATACAATTTTAAAAATCTAATGCAATTATAGCACAAGATGCTAGTTAATAAAAATAAAAACAGAAATTCTGTGCCAACTTTAAGTATTCATAACAAGGTTATAATAGTAATTAAAATGTGTAATGCCAACATAAATAATTGATAATTACACTCAATTTTGATATTGTTACAAGTGATTATTTACAGCTTCCATCACTGTAATCCATTAATTGCTAAAAAATTAATTTGGAATATTATGACTTACTATTTTCTGATTTTTTTTTTTTAATATTTTCCCCCTTACCTTTGTAAAACTAAAACTGATAAATGGTATACCAATTAAAAAGCTAAAACACCTCTGCTTCTGACAAATAGTTTATTTACAATTGCACATATTGCTATCTGTTTGACAAATAATTTATTGTTTTTGGCTTTCAATGAATATGCAGTAGGAAATATGTTAACTCGATCTGGAAATGATCCTCTTTTCAATTGTGAGACTTAAAACTACAAAAAAAAAAAAAAAAAAAAATTGTTTTAAAACAGTTTTTAATTTTAAACATTTCCCTCCATTATTTCTTAAAAAATATAACTTATATATTAAAAAAGTTCCATTGAATTGAATAATGGATTCATAAGATACAATTTATCACTAGACGACCAGATATCCGAGCCATGCCAAGTTCTGTCTTTCAAATCAAGGTTCAATACATATCTTAGTAAAAGAATACAATACCTAACGCTGATATTTATGTTTATCTATGACTCACTCTGATAACAGAGGTTTTATCAGACTAATACTTCCTAATTAGTGAAAAAAAAATTATTCCATTTTTAATTATTGCTAAAAAATTGACTTGTTACTGAAAGTTGTTACGTCCAACAACCATTTGGGACCTCTAATTCCCCAAAATTGATATTTAAGAACACTATTATTAAAAGCAATAAATTTGGCAACAGTAAGTGATTTTAAAAAAATAAGGCAATTTGAGGGGCTTCAAACGACTGTTCGAAGAAGATGCCTGCTATACTTTTTGTTACTTTTAGAGTTTTGCAACAAAAGATAAAATAAAAAATTATAGAGTGCTTTTATTTTACTATCTAATTGTCTATCATTAGAAATTTTATACAAAAACTAGTTATATCACAGAATAACTAGACAACTGTTATAACTAATTATTTCACAATTTAACCTCTACGATATGTTGTTTCAAACTTTGCTTAAAGTACTTCAGTCCTTATATAGAAAAACTAATTTCACTTTCATACATTGACAATAACACACGCATAACATATATGGTCCAATTAGAGAATTCAAAAGCTTAAAAAAAAATACATCCTCAGACTTAACTTTTTCCTTAGTGGCATTATTGTATTTCTTCTAAATCAATTACATTTTATAGAAGATTTATCTGAAGACTACAATTTCTTGAAATTTGAAAGAAATTAATGCTGTTATGTTCAATTAGTATTGCAAAATGTTGACAGCAGCCATACTTAACCATCTATGTAACACTGTTCTTGCTTCATGGATTACATAAATATTTTTAGGTATATATATATTTAGATATACAAACAAAATAAAATGAAAAACGGCAGAAATTTGGAATTTCATCAGGGGGCAACTTTCAGGGTGTTTAGCAACTTGGAACTTCAAAAAAAGGGACTAAGGGACCAAAAGTTTGAAAAAAAGGTACTTGTAAAAAAAAAAGGGACTTTTACACAAAATTTGTTTTTATAGCATAGAAAAAAATGCCTAGTATTCAGTACTTACAATTTAAGGGGTGGAATTAAAAATTATTTGTCCAAGTGTAAACTTTGCACTCCAAACATTCATCTGGAATGCCTATTAAAAAGAAAAGAATTAATTATTGACTGTATATTACTAAAAAAAACACTGAAAATTATGATTACCACATTTTTAAAATTGTAAACAGACAGAACGCAAATAACAATTTTGGAGTGCAAATTTCACCTTTGCATCGGATTATTTCAACACATGATTGAACACTAGAATTCTTACGATCTGCAGAAAACCTATATTTAACACCAAAAAGTGCTTATTCATTCGAACTAAGAAGAGAGCTACTTAAAAACATGCACGACCATCTTTTTCATTGAGAGTTAAAAACATTCTCTCATTCCATCAGGTGGATAACCTTAGAGTTATTCCTCCAACTTTCCCCATTTCACCTTGGCATCATCATGAAACTACAATTTTTAACCCTTTCTCAAATTTTAAAAAGTCTGAAACCCCTGATACTGTTTTTAAAAGTATCTTTTATGATCATCGTAATAATTTTTCTCATTTCAAATCTATTTTTACTGATGTGATCCATGTTGAAACAACATTGACATTCAACGTGGAAACCACATGGGCAAAAATGAACACTCATGTGGAAACAATGTGACAAATCCACGTTGAACCAATATTGACATTCAACATTGAAACCACGTGGGCAATAGCTAGCATGTGGAAGCAGTGTGATATATCTACGTAGAAACAACGTTGGCACTCAACATTGTATCCACGCTCCTTTAAGTGAACACTTCCGCTTGAAAACAACGTTGCAGTTCCAGGTTGAAACAACATTGTGCATGTTGGTATTGAACGTTGACACCACATTGAAACAACATGGTTGCGTTGCTTGGGATATATATACATACATAAATACATATAGTAATTTCAAAACAATAAAGAATTTAAATTGAAATATTTTTAGTTAAAAATTAATATTGTGCATGGATAGTCAATGGAATTGAAGTTAATGATTCAAATATATTTAAGAATCATAAGCAAATTGAAATTGTCTAGAGTTTTAGTCGAGAGTTTAGTGATTTTATAGACTTTTAGATATATAGATTTTATAGACATGTGAATTTATAGAATAGAGACCAGGTAGTCTCTATTCTATAAATTCTATTCGACTATTATGAAAAGAATGTTTTTTATGCACACTTTTCCTGCACAAAAATTATAAAATGAGTAAAACTACATGAACAATAATGGCATTTTTCATTTAAAAAATTTTAGCCAGAAAACTAGTTTTGCTATCAAAAGAGTAATTTACCTGTTGACTATTATAATCGTCTTCAGCTCCATGTTGTCTTTTCATTGTTCTTGCTTTATCCATCTGGTTTAGCAGGTTCTTGTCCCATGTCAGATACTTCTCCATGAACCATCAACTAAATTCTCCCCAAAGGTGCTTTTGAGAAACTTTCTCTCAAATATGGCAAGGACCTATTGACTACAAAATAGTAAAAATTAGGTGACTGATTTTTTGGATAACAGATCATTTATATGATAAAATGTGGTACCAGCATCATAACAGCCATATGAAACCAGGAAAGAATGCTATTAAACACAAAACTATAGATATTTTATATCACAGGTTTTACAAATAACCTTACTTAAGAGTAATATTACACTAAAGTAGGTCTGAACCTAAAGTTTAGAAAAAGTTATACATTTTGAATTGATGATCATTAACACGAGATGAAACATTTTGAATAGTGAATTTTCATCATCGGTCATCACAGCTTCACATGTAGCTCGGATATCAGCAAGGCACTTTTACCAAAATACGATGATTGCTAAGATACATTCAAAAAGGAAATAAGATATATGTTTGAATTAAACTAGAGATGATGTCTTGACTAAGCTGCAGTATGCTTATCGGATAACAGAAGAAGAGGTAAAATTATGCCTTGTTTAATAAGAAGACACGTAAGACATAATAATGTACAACCTCAAAAAACAATTACCATATTTTTTATGGCATCACAATGTAAAAAAAAAACAATCAAGCTATTTCAATATGTTGCAAAAAGATACTAATCAAAAATTGATTTTAGCAATAAGTTTTCTATAATTCAACAAGATGAGGTTTAAAGTACCCACTTGTAACAAAACCAGGTTATATTATATACAGCTTGTATATTCTACTTAGAAAAGGTACTTTGCTATGCTATTGTGCTTTATTCTATCCATCATGATAAATAGCAGAGCATTTTTGTAACTTCCTATTAATTGAGGAGACATACCAAGAAAGCATACAAAATTTTTCATCAACAAATTTCCTGATGGAGCAGGGCAACCTATAAACTGGCATTGTTTTGTGGCCTCTTGAGGGAAGGGAGTAGTAGATGATAGATAGTTTATGAATTATGATGTTTTTACGGATGCAAATACCTTTGTTAAATATATTATATCGGCGGAATTTGCCAAAAATACAAAAACTAATGTAATTTTTTTTACAAAGAAAAAGTAGAAAATGCCTTGAGGAATTGGATAAGATCTGGAATTTAGCGGAGTTTTGGATAAGATCTGTGATGCGCAACCAATTCCACTAATACGGAGAGTGCATTGTGTCGTATCAGTTTCTTCATAAACCATAAACTGCTTAGTGACTTTTAATTACCCTCAAGGTAAAGTTGTCTATACATCAAAGAAAATGGAGAGTGATATTGTACAACAAGTAAAAAATAAAGTTATTGTCACATGATGAATATTACCTCAGGAAAGTGGTATGCTGCATATTGGAAAGAATAATCACTAGTTTATTGGCCGGGCACTTAACGTTAGTCTTAATGAAGACAAATTCTCATACATCTACCAAACTAAGCCATCTAAAAATCAGTTTTAAGAGGCTTAAACCTTTATTATCCAGCCACACCCCTCAACTGTGTATTACCGCATGATTTTTAACACATTGAATCAAAAGTTTGAAATTTGTAACTGCATATAGTATTTTGTTTATTATCTTATTTTTAGTTTACTTTTCATAAATATTTAAATGCTTAAGTTTATGTTCTGTGCTTAGTCACCAGATTTATTTGATTGTAGACATATACTGTGGGTAAAAAAAGTCTCAGTACGGAAGCCAAAGTTACAAATAAATTAGCAAAATTTCTACTCTTTTGCTTCATATCTTCAGTAACTACTGAAATTATGTTTAATTTGGTTCTTTAAAATAAGTTTAAAATAAATGTCTGTTTTTACAAAACGCAGCAAGTATTTAAATTGAAATACTTGGGAGATATTGCTTAAGTCGCACATGGCTTAAAAATTTATAAAAATATTGAAGGGACATCTCAAACGGTGAGAAATATTATTAAAATAGCGGGTCTGAATGAACTTGCAGCCCGTAAGAATCCTTAAACAAGTACCTGTAACAGAAAAAAATGCCTTGAGTTTGCAAAAAAGCATGTAAGTTATCAGTTATCTTTCTGTGAATCAGTTCTTTTTAATGATGAATTAAAATTTAATATCCAAGGGTCAGATAATCGAGTTATGGTCTGGATAAAACCAAACCAACAAATGTTAATTTAGAATTTATGTGGAACTGTCAAACACAGTGGAGGAGGTGTTATAGTATGAGGGTGTATGAGAGCTGTTGGTGTGTCGCAATTTACGTTATGTAGAAGGAAACAAGCATAAATATGTGTATCTTGAAATTCTAACACAAAATGTCTTAACCAGTGCACAGAAATTGTCACTTGGGAAATTGTCTTCCATGCTTTTGTTAATTCTTAAGCCAAGTGCGACTTGAGGTGCACTTATTCGCGGATTAAATTGAACCTTGCAATAGGATATTTCTTTTATGAAAGTGTTTTAGCTTTGAAGATCTTCTGGATCAAACTCTATCCTCAAAAGTTTGAAGCTCACAGTGCCTTTCAATAATATATATTAAAGATTTCGCCATTTTTTTTCATAAATAATCCATCATTTCATAACTGGGTAAATTCCTAGTTCACATTTATGGGTTGGCGCACTTTTGAAAAGTTGGCGACAAAGCCAGAATGTCGCCAATTCGGAATTCCAATATGAAAAATTGAGAAACGAACCAGCTCTATGATTTGTGGTATAGAAAGGTTGAAGCCAAAGCACGTCAATAAAAAAAATGAGGTTGCCAAATTTAGAACTGTATCGCCTACAAAACAGCGCCAAATCGGCTTGGCGATATTTTAACGTCAACTAGGAATAGACCCATAACTGAATTACCAACTCACAAATGGATTTAGGAACTCTATTTTAAGACAATCAGCTACAAGCTAAAATTAAACAATTGCTGCTATCATGTCTTCATAACACTTGCGTACACTTCAGCTTGGAAAATTTATTGCAAATCTGTTATGGAAGACATCAGAATTCATTTTCATATTGCATACGGAAACTTTTTTTGCATGGCACTTAGCAATATCTCCTAAATATTTCAATTTAAATACTTGCTGCGTTTTGTAAAAACAGACATTTATTATTAACTTATTTTAAAGAGTCAAATTAAACATATTTCAATAGTTACTAAAGATATGAAGCTAAAGATTAGAAATAATGCTAATTTATTTGCAACTTTGGCTATCGTACGGAGACTTTTTTTACCCACTGTAATTAACTCAGTTTGAGAACACATTTCTGATAAAGAAAAGTTTAATTGACTAAAAATAATTTTAAGTTAAATAATAATAATAAAAAATAAAAAAACACTGATTACCATGCTTTGATTTGATTTGGTGGTGGTTTTGCTTGATTATGCTTCCCGGGAGACCGATCACCATGCTTTTTGAGCTGTATTTTGGAGCAACAACGTATTGTCAACTAGAGTATTGCCACTGCATATATCTAAAACTAATACAATTTATCTATGGTTACGTCATAGTCAATTGCTTATACAACGTATAAATAAAATGGATATTTTTGATTGGTTTAAAATTTGAATATGTTTTTAAATCTGTACTTTTCATTAGTTGGGTTTTGATACCATGTGCTTCAAAAATTTCTTTTGTCATGAAATGAAAAATTTTACTTCTTAATTAGTTTCCAAATTTTTGATTTCACGTACTTTCCTTTTCTTTTTAATTATGTGTTATTTTTTTATTGACATGCTGAGTTATATAACGAATTGAAAAACTCGTTTCAATCAAATGCATTCACGTGCATTATTAAATATAAATATGCTCAGCTTACAAATTTCCTAAGTTACATATAAGCACACACAATGAATTTATTTTCTGATTACAACACTATATGCTTATAAATATTCTAGAGCAGCGTTTGCCATTAACTTTTAGAGATGAGCGGTATAAGTTATGTTCCAGTTTTTTGTGGGCCGCAGATTTTTACAGAATATGCCAAAATGATTCCTATATATTTATTTTTTTTTTTATTTTTTTTTCATTTTTAGGAGTTAAAAAAAATATTCTCATTAGATTATTTTAGCTAAGATTATCAAGTTTTAGATTATTAAGAAAAAACTATTATAAACTATTCAAGTTTTAGATTATCAAGCATTAGATTATCAAGTCTAAAAAAATAAGCGAATCTTTAATTAAAACCTGTCTATTGTGTTTTTTTGTGACTTCTGACTTGACATAATATTCAATAAAGGTATTTAAATCATAATTTCCATATATTCTGCTGATTTATTCGATATCATCAATCTTACTGATCATGTTATTCATTTGCTTAAACTAATCATGGACGTATTTGTTAAAGTTTAAGCTGACTTATGATGGATTTTAGTGTATTTGTAATTTGGCAAGTAGCAAGGACTCTTTATCCGAATGATATACATTTTTGCAAGTAGTGTTTTTCATATTCATATAAATTGTGTGATCAGTTTACATCAGCATCATATGTCCAGAAAACACTCAAATCTAAACATGTTATTTTAATAAATTTTGTTTGCTTAATTGTATAAATATGGGGGGGGGGGGTAATAGATATTTTATTATCTATCCATAACATCCAGGATATATTTTTCAAAAGTCAGGTTTATACAGAATTCTGATATCCAAAAGATATGTCATATATGCATCGTTTATTGCATTAAAAATATATTCGTTTTCGGTATACAATGCAATTTATTTGTCTGGAATCCTTGTAAATCTATTACTTATTACTTTCAATTACCCATGTGTATACATAGGGTAATGAAAGTATAGTATTCAGTAAAAAAAAATGTGGGCGTTTTTTTTTTTTTTTTTTTTTTTTTTTTTTTGCATTTCTCTATGATTTGGATTATCCTGAATTCAAAACTGTTATCTAGAAAAAATGTGTCTGTGGTCAGCATAACTCCCGAACAATTTGACTTACGATATTCAAATTTGGTGTGGAAGTTGATGATGGCACAGGGATCTACCATTAGGGTTTTCGTCAAAACCGCGCATGCAAATAAGGTAGTTGCCATTGAAAAAATAGTATTTTTCAGTAATTGCTAAAAAACGTCTCAAACGATTTTGTTCAAAATTGCTGTGATAATTCCTCTTGAGGTGTTCTAATCATCCCCACCTCCGAAATTCCCGTAAAAATGTTTGAATGGCTTAAAAAGTTGAAGAATGAATGCCTTTAACACAGAGTTCTCTTTCCTTGAGCATACCTCATCAACGATTGTTTTTTCTTCTCTCCTCAGTTTCACTTATGGGAAACGATAATATACGAATTATAGAAAAGTAAATTGCCTAAATCATCATTTTGGCGAATTTTTTTTTTTTAAAGACCCATGCAAGAATTATCGCAAAAAATATCACCTAACTGGCCATTTTTGCTAAATGAATGATGAAAATATAAAAACCGTAAATGACACAAATCCACATCAGTATTATAGGGTAATTGAAAGTTGTGCGATGTTCAACACGCCTAGTTTTTATTATAATTATAGTCTATATTAAAGAAACGTAACTTTACAATCGAAATTACATCTTCCACATTGAAAAACTGATTAATTCAAAATCGAAAATCTGACTAAAATTTTATAATGATTTGTTCGAAATTCCGATAAGATGATAATTTTTATCATTCATTCCAATATTCAACAAATTTATTTCAACAAATATTTTTATTGCTTTGAAAAGAAATTCATTTCCGGAATACATGCAGTTTGGATATCCGGAATCCAAATAAATTAATAGTTAACTTTTACTGTAATTATAGTAAAGAATGGTGAGTTTTTTCTTGAAATAACTTACTGAAAGGCATCCGGCCAATATTGATTATATTATTCAAAATCGGAAATTTGATTTTAAATTTTTGTAATGGTTTGACAATTCGGATAAAAGTAACCTGGAATTTGGTTTATAGGCCAAATTAAAATAACTTCGTGAATTTTACCAATTGTAAAATCGTATAAAACGAACAACTATGACATTTGATTCTTTTATAGCAAAATTCTAATTTCTCATGAACCAGAATAACATCTAATATCGCCTCTGTTTACATCTGTGCATGGAATGTATTTTCCTCTATAATCATGGCACATTCGCAATCTACCATTTTATGCACAAAATGGTGAACGCTCAAGTCAATGAGATTCTGACCGTTCAACTTTTACCCGGAATTTAATACTGGCACAATTAAACGATCACTATGAATTGTTGCAATTGAAATTATTAAAACCAAAATATATATATATATAAAAAAATTATTATTATCTGCTCTCGAAAAGCATACAAACATTAACTGAATTAAGAAAATTTAAAATAAATATGGTATCCTTTATTTTGTCCTTGCAAAAAGTAAGAATTAAATTTTGCTGAATACTATAAAGTAGTTTGCATTCTATTATTATTAAAAACTCTTTAACAATCAATCAAGTATTAAATCCGCAATACCAAAATAAATTTGTCGCATCAATAATTTTGTTTCAGTTTTATAATTGTGTTGTTTAGATTGACCAATAACCGAACGATCAAATTCAAAGGGAATTCTTTGACGATTTGCATTTCAATTCCTACATTATTTTCTATGTTTTATAAATTGTTACCGGCAATAATGTATTAAATCCGGCATTCTATAGAATACCTGCACCTAGGCATTTTAAATTATTCCAAAAATTAGTCGGCAAAGTATAAAACGATTAAACATTTCACGCATTGCTCAGGCATTTTAAAGAATGCCAAATGACAAACCGACCAAGTATAAAATACATCACCAATTTTTTGTATAGTTCATATAAATAACGATTTTACTTTTTATAAGAAATAAAGTTAAGTGAAATTGAAATTAAGTAAATTATCAACTTTCTTGGTACAACAAAAAGGTTCATATTTTATTTTGTTTCATTAATAAAATTCATAATTTTTTTTTTTTTTTTATTACTTAAATTCTTTTTAAGTATTTTAAATAAAAGCTTTTTCAAGGGCTGTTTTTCATTATTTTTTCAAAATTACAAATGTATTGTTGAGGAAGAACATTTTTTTTTTTTTTCTTCAAAGTTTTATCATGGCTCTTTTTCATACTTTGCTAAAAATGCCGGTCATTATATAAGGTAGATCGGCATTTCGTACGTTGCCGGTCATGTGTTCTCAAACATACTTTTCTTGACGAGGGGCGGAGAATGAAGGAACAAGGGACAAGAATGAACAATGAAATCCCCATCAGAGTTTTCAGAATCTGACCTTGAAAGGACCCACAGAAAGAGTGGCAGCAAATGATCAACGACACGTTCTGTCGAAAATCTGACCGGTTCGTGACGTCACTCCCCGTTTTCAAGTGAACGCTGGATCACGGGACGCTTTCCTAGGAAACCAGGGCTTTAGACGCTTTCGTTTGAAACGGTTTATCATACTTTTTTTTACAATGCTCTGTTTTCTGAATGAATTTAAGTAGTGAAAATGATTTAATTTTTTTTTTTTAATTTTTATATATATATATATATATATATATATATATATATATATATATATATATATATATATATATATATATATATATATATATATATTTAATGTGAAACAGAATTCGGTGAATATATGTGATATGTGAGCATGATAGGAATTAGAAAAAAATTACAAATATAGTAAATAAATTATTCGATTGCATCATGCTTCTTAATCGTTACTGAAATAATAAAAGGAAATAATGTTTGCTTCCAAATCAAAATAAAGTATTTTACTCTCTCAAGTTAATTAACTATTTTTAGAAATAATAATCTTGCGGTTAAAGTTGTATTATTTTTATATTTATCTACCATTTTCAACATCATTTCCAGATTGGTTGGTGCCCATCTGATGGCTGTGTGGTTAGTTCTCTGGTCACACATGCCAAAAGGTGCTGGATCCGAATCCCGGATTAAGCAGGGATGTTCGTTGTGGTTCGGAATCCACGTTAAGCTGTAGGTCCCGTCGTAATTAGCCGTCATTGTGCATAAAAATAGGTCATTGAGCGTATAAACCAACCAAACAGATTGGTAGTATTTCTTCCATTTGTACTGCTTCCTTTATTGAACAAAATCAAATTGAAAATAAATCATTATTTGCAGTTATTTATTATTCATTTTGTTAAGTTTTAAATGAAAAGCATTAGTAAATAACCAAAGAATATCTAAGAATATTTTTCAATATTATTTGGAACGTTAACCCAATTAATAGATAAAAATGGAAAAGAAAAAAGCCGAACCTAACAAATCATGTGAGAAAATAGAATCGGTTTCTGTCAAGATTGGATCAAGGGAAAGATACTAAACTTTTCATCCCCCCCCCCCCCCCTCTCCTTCACCCGACAACGCGACCAGTCTTTTAACAAACGGAACAGATGTGCAATCTTGGTTCTTTGGTTCATTGAATTTTGCTTGCGAGACAAAAAAAAAAGGAGGAACTGGAGGCCAGAGGCCAAACTGACCTAAAGCGACCCTCTATAACCATTTCAATTAGTTATCCCGCCAATCGATCTTATTATTTGTTCGCGTCTCTTGAATTGATCTCGTATTTCATCGCCTGCTGGTTTTGTAAAGACTCTTGTCTCTTCAACACAAGCTTCACATTATCAGATTATCCAAAGAAATACTTCTTCCGTAATAAAATAAAATAAATAAATAAAAAATACACCATTTTTTTAAAAAAAATCCGCAAATACCCTCATTTTCAAATTATCTTCCAAAATACCAGCCAAACTTTAAAATACGGTAATTTTTGCAGGTAATTACCCGATTACCGGCTGCTTGTGTAAGTTTTAATTTAACCTTTTCACATGGGCTCCTGTGAGAGGAAGGGGGCATGTGACAATTTCGGAATTGGGGTGAGAGGAAGAAATTTCGACAGCACACATGGCCAGCCCATTCAGTTGGGACACAAAGGGGTATTTTGAAGCTGCTTGACAGGGGGGCAATTTAGTAAATGATAAGTGACTTTTACCTGCTAGGCGGGTTTTCGCTAACTGCATTTCTACGATTTCCTTTGCTGAATGTTTATTCTTTTGGCTCTATGAAGTCTTGATATTTTTTTACTAAATTATTTTGCAAATGTTTAAAGTATCCAAACCATAAATAAAAACTTAACTTTAAGTTAACTTTAGTGAATTTTAAGAGCATTTAATATTCTGATTCCATAAATCTGTTAAAATTTGTCGTAAAACTCTTTTTAATATTTTTCAACTTTTAATTTAAATTTTTGTAGAATCAAATTATTTTAAAAGTGTTTATTTTAAACAAAATTTTTAAAATCAAAATTCCCTTTATTGCGTGTCGATAGTCATATGACCAATTGTTATCAATTTACAGGTTATGAAATAGAAATGTGGGATGTAAATTTGGTATATTATATTTTACACTTATGTTGTATTATTACTTTTATTTACTAAAGACAGATAGATAAATTTTCTATAATCTGAAGAATTATAGTATGAAAGTTGTAAAATTAAAATAATACAGACAAAAAGTACAATAATATAATTTATCGTATGAGTTTTCATCCTTTTATTAAAAAAATATATAAAAATAAAAAAATGTCTTCAATTTTGACGATATGTAGCAACACAAATATTGTTTAGTTGGTGAAATTCCCGATAAGAGGAGGTGTAAATTTCTGAAACATGATCTGAAGAAATTGAAAGACATAGGCCCTTGAAGAAAGTTATCTCCACAGTGTAATACAGGGGCTAAAATGACGTAGTTTTAAAAAAGAAGGTAAGGAAGATGAGAAGTGTACGCGAATCTTTTTTTATTTCAGTTCACATGTCATAAACATATTGTGAATAAAAACAGTCAGTAACTGTTGCAAAATAACTGTTTTATTTTACAATTTGGTTGATTACGTCTTCTGTAAATTTTTACGCGAATTTTAGTGGTGAGGATGTTGAAATTTTTTTTTAAAGTAATAAACAATAATTGGTATATTCACTATAAAAACAAAAGTAATAAATATAACATTAATAAGCAGTTTTTAAAATAAATCAATATATATCCTTTCACGCTTTTGTACAATTGCTTTACTTTTTTTATACATATAAATGGCAGGCTTTTATAGTTCTTCGCATATATGTATTTGAAATTCATTACAAGCAATAGGTACAGTTTCTATAACATATTTTTGAATAAAAAAAGGAAATAAACGTTTCACCTTTTACCTCTCTTGTCCAAAGTATTGAATCGTTATACCTTATTCTTGTACGTTGTTCTGTATTGGAGCATTTTGAATTTATAGTAAAATATTGCAGTTTCTTACTTTAGAAAATAGTTTATGTTTATATAAAAAATGCAATAATTTTCAACTATTGTGACATAATGGTTAAGTACTATTTAGAATATTTAAGAGAACTTAATAATTACACAGCAATCCAATCAATTATCCAATAATGATAAAATGTTTTATACGATCGTTCACTATTGAAACAAACTAAGATTTATACAAATAGTTAAAACTAATTGCATACAAGCAAAAAGAAAATAGTTAAAAGCACACTAAAAATGTCATTCTGATTTCAAATATTTCATACCGCATTGAGAAACATTTTTAAGGTGTATTTTTATATTTTGGAAATCTGAATAGAAATGAAAAACAGATTAAATTTTAACATTTATATTGAAAGTGTGCAAAATTTTTATTTTATATCTCATTTTTTATTAGCATCCTAAATTTTAATTGCGTCATTAGATTTCCAACAAAAAGTAGGCTACTAATATATGTACATTTTCTATTTCTACCACACAATCTTGAAATTCCAAATCTTCCACACCTGTGAGGGGCGTGAATGACTGTCTTCAAGGATGGACGACTGTATTGTACTACTACCAGTACCTTACAATGGCCAAGGAACACCCCTCTGGGTAGACTCCAATAGTGAAAATTTCTTTCCCCCCCTTCAAGAACGACCTTATGGTGAGCCCCTAGCTAATGTTGCATGCAAATATATATATATATATATATATATATATATATATATATATATATATATATATATATATATATATATATATAAGGTTTCTGGGATAATTTTTCTTTTAATTTTTTTTTTTATTAATTAACAAATATTATAAATAAACGATTTCTAATAAAGCTACATCTCTGAAATTTTCTAGATAAGTATAGTTTCGGCCTTCTAATTGGATTTTTGCTAAACAGAATTTTAAAATTTTGATTTCTTTTTTTTTAAATTAATTTTTTTAATTAATTAACAAATATTTCATAAAACGATTTTTAATAGGACTACAGCTCTGAAATTTTCAACATAATTAGTTTTGGCCTTCTAATTAGACTTTTGACAAACATAATTTAAAATTTTGATTAGCTTTTTTTTAATTAATTTTTGTAATTAACAAATATTTTACTAAACGATTTCTAATTGGCTATAGTTCTGAAATTTGTAACATAAGTAGTTTTTGCCTTTTAATTGGTCTTTTGAAAAATAGAATTTCTTCTAATAGGCCTAGAGCTTTGAAAATTTCAACATAGTTATGGCCTTCTAATTTTGTTTTTTACAAATAAGTGTTAAAATATTCTCAAATGGGTGTTATATTATTGTATTACCAGGGATTTTTTTTTTTGCTTCTTGACAGGTTAGGGGCTTCTAATATTAAGGGTTTACGTAGCAATAACTTTTTAGGGAATGAAGCGAGCTTATGCTTGCATAGCAATGAACCTTTCAACGTGTGAAGTAAGCCTGTGCTTATGTGTCAATGAACTTTTCAGAGAGCAAAGCCAGCTTGGTTTTGGGTATCAATGAATCATCCTGCGAACAAAGCGTCAAAAGTTGGAACCTATACACCAATTACGGATCTCGGTCGGCAACGCAACTCTAACTAAAATATTGCACATAGCACAATTTCGCAGCGAAGCACGGGTACTATTCAGCTAGTTGCGAATAAAAACGAAAACTAATTAACTTCTGAAGTAATTCAGGAGATCATGCCTCTAGTGGCGCCATCTAGTTATAACTGCGGGACTAAATAGGGGAAAATGCAAAATTTTAAAGTAATAAAGAGATGGGAAATAAATATCATCAATATATATATATAGTTTAAAAGACACGAGTCATATCTAATACGATCAGATTTTTCTGATTAAAAAATCAGGACATGTCTCTGCTATGGGAAAGGGATAATTTTTTTTACGTATTTATTTATGGAGTTCGGAACACACAATTCTAAAATCTTCAATGTTTGCGGTTTTTTCGGAAGATATACAATATACATTGTAATTCATAGGTTTATTTAACTTTTTTATTAGCTTTCAACCATACTTAATATATTTTTTTGAGGCTATAATCCAGAAACTCTGCAGAAATATGACAAGTTAATTTTAGTTATTAACAAAGATTTCAGAGTAATTGCAGAAAGTTGTGCCTTCTCAGAATTCCAAATTTTACTAACAATAGAAAATGTCCTTTCAATATCTGCAGTTTTCCCGACAAACTAAAGCTGAATTCCACAATTTTCATAATTTGGCAATTTCAATTGAATGCTGGTGGAAATGTAAATGGGTAATGTAAATGTCGTCAAAATCACTAAGATCACATACAGATCACAATGTGATATCGCAGTGACAAAACTTTCGTTGCGAAAATCGCATAAATCACATGGATGTCGCCAAAATCACTAAGATCACATACAGATCACAATGTGATATCGCAGTGACAAAGCTTTCGTTGCGAAAATCGCATAAATCACATGGATGTCGCCAAAATCACTAAGATCACATACAGATCACAATGTGATATCGCAGTGACAAAGTTTTCGTTGCGAAAATCGCATAAATCACATGGATGTCGCCAAAGTCACTAAGATCACAATGTGATATCGCAGTGACAAAGTTTTCGTTGCGAAAATCGCATAAATCACATGGATGTCGCCAAAATCACTAAGATCACATACAGATCACAATGTGACATCGCAGCGACAAAGCTTTCGTTGCTAAAATCGCATAAATCACATAGATGTCGCCAAAGTCACTAAGATCGCATACTGATCACAATGTGATATAGCAGTGACGTGAGATTCGTTGATAAAATCACATAGATGTCCCCAAAATCACATAGAGATCACACTGATACCACAAAAATAGCATAAATGTTAAAATGTGATATCCCTGTGTATCCCTGTGATATCGCAAAATTACGTCTTATATCACATACATGTCACAAAATGACTTATTTGTGATTTTCATTATATAAAATTATTTTGGGATATCACTGGATGTCGCTGCCATATCACAAAGTAACATCACGACTTCGTCACAGTGTGATGTCGCTGCGATATCACATGGAAGTCGAAAGTGACGTGAACTTTTGCGACATCGCTGCGATATCCCATGCAAGTCACATTGTGACCGTGATCTTTGCGACGAAAAACTTCGTTGCAGTGACGTAACTGTGACAAAGATGGTTAGTAGGGTGCTTCTTAATAAGAACGTTATGGTGATAGGCTTTTATTGCGTGACGTCACAGTAGATATGACGTCATAATGTGTTTTATATCAAAGTTTTGAGTGGTGGCAACACTTTTTAGTTTCGGTTTATCTAACAGACGGAGTTGAGTTGTTCTAGGACTGCTTGTAAACGAATAAGTTAGAGTGATAGGTTTTTATTGCATGACGTCACAGTAGGTATGACGTCATAATTTGTTTTATATCAAAGTTTAGAGCGATGGCAACACTTTTTAGTTTCGATTTATCTTTAAGATGGAGTTGAGTTGTTCTAGGACTGCTTGTAAACGAATAAGTTAGAGTGATAGGTTTTTATTGCGTGACGTCACAGTATGTATGACGTCATAATGTGTTTTATATCAAAGTTTTTGAGCGGTGGCAACACTTTTTAGTTTTTGCTTCTAGTTAACTGGAGTTGAGTTGTTCTAAGGCTGCTTATAAACGAATAAGTTAGAGTGATAGGTATTTTTACTAATGACGTCACAGTGGGTATGACGTCATTCTATGTTAAGATTTACGTTTTAAGTGGTGATAACATTGGATATATACCAAATTTAGTTTTCAGGTGTTGGCAACGAGTTCTGATCGGTCAGCTAAATGCTCGCTTGTGACTGATAAGTTTTAAACTTGTGACCAAAAGTTAACTCCTGGTTGACTGTTTGGTTTTCTAGCGAGTTACTTACATATCCTTTAATCAAGTTAAAATACCTGCAACAAAGTTACACAAATAAAAATGTTAAATTTGAAAAGTTAATAAAAGGAAGGCCATTTGCTAAGGGTCTAAAGAACCCTAACCCCGAGCTACACGTGACATTTCAATATTTTACCAAACAATTGTTAAAATATCGACTATCGGACGTTGCCTTCATGGTAACTCATCTACCCACCCCCCTTCCCTAACTAATTTTGAATAAGTTAAGACTTTAGAATTACAATTAATAAATTTTGAAAAATTATTTATTAAAGGTGAGGACCCACCTCCAGCCCGATACCTCTTTTAGGAAGAATTGGTACCGCCTCACTCCACCCTAACAAAAAAAAAATCTGTGAAAAAAAAGCACGAAGTATTAAACACGTCTTTCACACTCAGGTATCCAAGTAGAAATGGCGAGACGGCAACAGGTAGCGTCTATATATGAGGGGTGATCACGTGACTTCACCGACCAATCAGGTTTCACGGTAGAGGGTGCTACTGACTATCGACCCGTCAGAAGGGAGGGGAGCGAGACTAGGGATGTTTCAACACGCTTCAACGCGTTTGCGAGTTGAGTTGTTGTGTAACGATCTTGCTTGAAACAGTTAAAGTGATAGATAATTTGTTCGTGACGTCATAGTGTAGCGAATGGGTTTTTAGCGTAGACAGTTGTTGCAATTGGAGTAATTATGAAATTTATTAAATATAAAGATAATATTTAGTAATAATTATCAGATTTTATTATTATTATTATAAAAAATAAACTTATAAAAAAAAGTGAACGTGAAAATTTACTTTGCGAATAAAAATCATGTCTTTAAAATGTGTACGAATATCACTAAATAAGAGAAAAAAGTAACATACTTAAACTCTTTAAAATAAATAACTTTAACATTAACGTAAAAAATTTACTTTTCACATAAAAATCACTTTAAAATGAGTAAAAATATCGCTAAATAAGAGAAAAAAAAGTAACTTACTTAAAATTTCTAAGATAAATATTTAACCTTTACTCGAAAATTCCCTTCATATATAAAAATCACGACTTTAAAATATGACATGCAAGAGAAAAGTAACGTACTTAAACTTTCTACGACAAATAACTTTAACATTAACGTAACATTTTACTTTACACATAAAAATCCCGACTTTAAAATATGTAGAAATACCGCTAAATAAAAGAAGAAAAAAAAAGTAACATACTTAAACTTTGTACGACAAATAACTTTGACATTAACGTAAAAAATTTTCTTCACATATAAAAATCACGACTTTAAAATGTAACGTGTAAGAAGAATTAGCATACTTAAAATTTCTACGACAAATAAATTTAACCTTTACGCGAAAATTTACTACATATATAAAAATCATGTATTTAAAATATCGCTGAATAAAAGAAAAAAGTAACATACTTAAACTTTCTACGACAAATAACTTTAACATTAACGCAAAAATTTACTTTACACATAAAAATCACGACTTTAAATTTGACATGCAGGAGGAAAGTATAACATACCTATAATTTCTACGACAAAGAATTCAAACATTGCCATTCATGTCTTTAAAATGTATAATGACAACTCTAACTTTTAGAAAAAAGAAACACTAAAAATTTACAAGGCAAAGAATTTAAAATTGAACGTGAAAATTAACTTCACATGTACAATCATACTCTTATATCAACGATAAATAAGATAAAAAAGAAGCTCTAAAAATTTATAAGGCAAATAATTTAAATAATACGCGAAAATTTACCACACATATAAAAATTATGTCTTTCAAATGTGTAAGAATAACGCTAAATTAGAGAAAAAGAAATACTAAAAATTTATAAGGTAAGGAATTGAAACAATATGCGAAAATTTATTTCACGCATAAAATTTTTATCTTTAAAATGTGTAAGAATAATGCTAAATTAGAGAAGAAAAAAAAAAAATAACATACTTAAACTTTCTTCGACAACAATTTAAACAATACGCGACATTTTCATACACAATTATTTTCTTAGGTTAATGTTAAATAATGGGAAATTTAACAGAATAAAAATTTCAAAGATAAAGAATTTTAACCTTTACACGAAAATTTACCTCACAAAAATATCATATCCTTAAACTTTAACGTGACAATTTACTCTTCATATACAATTAAACTCTTAGGTTAATGTTAAATAAGAAAAAAAATAATATACTTAAAATTTCTAAGATAAACATAACGTAAAAATTTCGTATCATATGTTTAAAATGTAACATATAAGAGAAAAAAAACTAACATACTTGAACTTTCTATAGCAAAGAATTTAAGCATTAGCGTAAAAATTCACTTTACATATAAAATTCACATCTTTAAATGGGAAGATAAGCAGGTGACGGTAATTAGCCAATCAGGGTAGCGGTAGGTGATACGCCATTCGCCGGCATTTTTAGATCGGAGGATGAGTCACGCTAAAACTTGTTGGAACAGGTCGGGAGATTTGTACAGCAAGAACAACAGCATCGACGCGCAAGCAGCGGGTGATGCTGTGATGTGTCAGCAGGTCTTTGAGATTATCGTTTTCCTACTTTGCCGTTTTCATAATGAAATGTTTGTGAAAACTTGGAATGAATAAAGTGGATTTCAAAGACATATTAGTAAGTGAAGGTAGAATTCGCATGGACTTTCTTCCAAAAAGTAAGATTCACTTGGAGAATTTAAGATCATTTCTACTTGAAAACTTTTCTATTATTTAAAACATTGAATATTGTTCAAACTCAGTGGGATTATATGCTACAATACGGGTAAAACTTAACAAAATTGTTACATAGAAGAAAAATAGTAAGAGATTTAAAATAAATATTAGATATAGATACTCCAAAGAAAAAATTTCACCTCTACTTTTCAATCGGAAAATCAATACAAGTTGGAAATTTATGTTACTTCAAGAAAGACTTAGACAATTTACTTTGTAATAATATACGGTAAGGTGTCGTATTAACTCGTGCAATACATGCTGACTAAGGTTTATTTTACTTGAAAGGTGAATTGGGGGGAAATATTAAATAAATTGTAGATATTAAATACATTATAGATATGCATTCAAGTTTTGAAAATCACCTGCAAGACTTTTAAAACATCTTAAGATAAATTGAAAGAAACTTTTTATACTCTGAAAGGAAATCACAAGTAATTTAGTTAACTTTTTTCATGGTAACACTCATATTCAACGACATGTTTTTAAAATTTAACCTTCTTTACATGATAATAGTTATAAATTTTTTCAATCTCAGATGCGATATACTATTATTTCTAACATATATGTTACGAATTGTGTAAAGTTTTTAAAAGAGTATATGCAAATCACCAATCAGAAACATAAAAATCTAACATCAATCAAACAAACTAAAATAATAAGATATTTTCCTTAGTGGAAATAGTTAACTACTCATGTGATGGAATGTACTTAGAAAATTTAAATACTGAAAAAAGTTTGCTAGGCAAACTTAAAGAATATATATATTTTTTTCTTGTGAAAAACTAGCATAAATTTGAAAAATATAGAGTTTGTTACTACGTAAAATTGAACATCATCTGGACAAACTAAATTATACATGAATTTTTTTTTATTTGAGAGGTGCTGACAATATATCATTAATACAGAGATTTTTAACTTCCACCCATAATTTCTAAATAACTTATACATAAATTTCAGAAAACTGAAACGGAATGTGTTTTACAAGACGCTTATTTTGTAAGATGAATATTCAATATTAATATAACTGAGCAAAGTTCATTACGGAAAAAACTTGTAAAAGATACTTATATTTTGAAAATAGTTTGAAATATCCTTTTATATTTATGAATGCTCGCTTTCGAAAGACACAAATAAAACTGATATTACACATGATAATTAACACATGCATAACATTAATCAAACAAAGTGGAATTTTTATTGCTTGTGACCGATAACTTTTCAGTGAAGCAGAACTTACATAGGAAATTTGTGCAAACTTTTTCAACTTTTAAACCAAGTATTATGTAAAATTATAAATTACGATAGGAAATAGCACACTTCAGAATCGGAACAAGTCTTCTAGTTAAGCTAAATTTATTTCTCAAGGAATTGAAAGCATACCAGACAAGTCCTTATCATTTCGCATCTTTTCTCATGTTGCAAGAAGACATACTTTGTAAAAGATCGTCGTTGCACTTAACAAAAATCAGTAAAAATAAATGTATTTTCTATGGCAAAGATAAAACTTCACAACTTAATTACCGAAATTTAGCTAAGTTGCATATGGTTTATTCACATAACTCGCATATGCTTCGAATGTTGAAATATATTTGTCAGTTGAAATCAAACTAATCGAAAATAAATGCTACCTACATTTTCAAGTCGGAAATTACTATTAAATAAACTTTACATGTAAAACATTATCATGTTAAAAAGAAAAATCTACAAAAATGTAAATGATAATTTTACTGTTGGTACATAAATGATGAATAATTTATGATTTTATTCTAGGCAAACGTTTTATTGTCTAACAGAGAACTTAAACTTTAGCAGAAAAATAAAAAAATACAATTTTTATATCCTATCATACTTGTCGAAAATTGAATTTATTAGCTGTTGTAATAGATTTTTATTGTCCAAATTTCTATAGTTTTTCTTCCCGGTGCAATAAAATTAAGTTCATGTGTAATAAGTAGGTTTTTTTGATGAATCTTATAAATTTAATGAAATTATTATGACCTAAGAGATTGAGTGAACTGAATAAATCAATGATGTAAATTTAAACAGTGACTTGAACTGATACATACTATAACTGTAAAGAAGTATGACAAAGTGATAGATGAAGTAAAAATAGAAGTTGAATGAAATGTGTTGAAAAAAGTTGAAGACGACAAGAAATTCGTAATTGAGAATTATCATTGACTTATATTAACTTCGTTTTTCTTGCTTATGACAAGAAAATACACTCTTTCTTATTAAGAACCAACTTGATATCTTATCATAGAATGACAATGATGAAATATCTATACATTAAAAAAAAATAAAAAATACCAAACTTAGACATAGCAAATTTCTTGAAATTCATGTATAATGCGAGAAGTTTTACTGGACATACACATACACATACACATACACATACACATACACATACACATACACATACACATACACATACACATACACATACACATACACATACACATACACATACACATACACATACACATACACATACACATACACATACACATACACATACACATACACATACACATACACATACACATACACATACACATACACATACACATACACATACACATACACATACACATACACATACACATACACATACACATACACATACACATACACATACACATACACATACACATACACATACACATACACATACACATACACATACACATACACATACACATACACATACACATACACATACACATACACATACACATACACATACACATACACATACACATACACATACACATACACATACACATACACATACACATACACATACACATACACATACACATACACATACACATACACATACACATACACATACACATACACATACACATACACATACACATACACATACACATACACATACACATACACATACACATACACATACACATACACATACACATACACATACACATACACATACACATACACATACACATACACATACACATACACATACACATACACATACACATACACATACACATACACATACACATACACATACACATACACATACACATACACATACACATACACATACACATACACATACACATACACATACACATACACATACACATACACATACACATACACATACACATACACATACACATACACATACACATACACATACACATACACATACACATACACATACACATACACATACACATACACATACACATACACATACACATACACATACACATACACATACACATACACATACACATACACATACACATACACATACACATACACATACACATACACATACACATACACATACACATACACATACACATACACATATACATATATACATATACATATACATATACATATACATATACGCATACATATACATATACATATCCATATACATATACGCATACATATACATATACATATCCATATACGCATACATATACATATACATATCCATATACGCATACATATACATATCCATATACATATACGCATACATATACATATACATATCCATATACATATACATATACATATCCATATCCATATACATATACATATACGCATACATATACATATCCATATACATATACATATACGCATACATATACATATCCATATACATATCCATATACATATACATATCCATATACGCATACATATCCATATACATATACATATCCATATACGCATACATATCCATATACATATACATATACATATACATATACATATACATATACGCATACATATCCATATCCATATACGCATACATATACATATCCATATACATATACATATACATATCCATATACGCATACATATACATATCCATATACATATACGCATACATATACATATACATATACGCATACATATACATATACATATCCATATCCATATACATATACATATCCATATACATATACATATCCATATACATATCCATATCCATATACATATACGCATACATATACATATCCATATACATATACGCATACATATCCATATACATATACATATCCATATACGCATACATATCCATATACATATACATATACATATACATATACATATACATATACATATACATATACATATACATATACATATACATATACATATACATATACGCATACATATCCATATCCATATACGCATACATATCCATATCCATATACGCATACATATACATATCCATATACATATACATATACATATACGCATACATATACATATCCATATACATATACGCATACATATACATATACATATCCATATCCATATACATATACATATCCATATACATATACATATCCATATACATATACATATCCATATACATATACGCATACATATACATATCCATATACATATACATATACATATACGCATACATATCCATATACATATCCATATCCATATACATATACATATCCATATACGCATACATATACGCATACATATACATATACATATACATATCCATATCCGCATACGCATACGCATACGCATACGCATATGTATATGTATGCGTATGTATATGTATGCGTATGTATACGTATGCGTATATGTATACGTATATGTATATGTATATGTATACGTATATGTACATATACATATACATATACATATACAATTTTAAGTAGGTTTCTATAGATCCACAGAGCCGCATTCAGATTGGTTGGTTGTATTCAGATTATCTGGCGCCGTCAGCAACACGAGGGCTATAATGCGCCGAAACTTTCGTCATTAGACAAGCCAACATACATTTACAAACACCCATGCCTACGCGGGACTCGGAACCCGCAACCTCGCGGTCTAGAAGCCAGCACGCTAACCACTATACCGTTTGGTCGGCAGCCGCAGACAGACAGACACACAGTTTCTTTAAAATTATAGGTTTCTCACCGTTTGAGATGTCACTTCAATGTTTTTATAAATTTTTAAGCGATGTGTGATTTAAGGTGCACTTATTCGCGGATTATCTTGAACTTTACTATAGGATATTTCTTTTATGCAAGCGTTTTATCTTTGAAGATCTTCCGGATCTATATCTATCCTAAAAATTCTGAAGCTCATCGTTCTTTCAATAATATAATGTACAAGACTTCAATAAATTAAAGATTTCGCCGATTTTTTTCATAGATAATTTTTTTTTTTTCATAACTGAATCACCAACTCACGAATAGATTTAAGAACTCCATTTTAAGACGATCAGCTACAAGCTAAAATTAAACAATTTATTCTTTCATGTCTTCATGACAACTGCGTACACTTCAGTTTTGAAAATTTACTGCAAGTTTGTTGTGGAAGACGTCAGAATTAATTTTCATATTGCGTACGGAAACTTTTTTTGCATGGCACTTAGCAACACGAACACTAAAATACGCGTTTGTGATATTTCATATATACTAGCTATATTTAATACTAATTTCTTTCATTTCTAAGTAATGAAATTAGAACATTATTGTCGGGTCTGAGTACGAAATAGTGCTACCAGCACTCTCGGACTATTAAAACTTATAGTGGAAGATTATCGAAAAGTAAAAAACAAATTTAAGTTACGAAAGAACAGAAGACATTTCTTTATTTCAAATTCCTCAGAAAAAACTCTTACCAAAAAACCGTTTTCCTTTTTCTCTCGTGACCTTTTTTTTATCATTCACTATTGCCACTCACCTTGGCAGTAAACAATTTACAGTGGCACTGAAGTAGCAAATATATACATATAATTAAACAACTTTTAACAATTATATAGGGTCACATTATATATTGTTAGCATTAACAAGAAATAAAATGTAAGTTTTCCATTACAAATAGAAAAGCTCTAATTTATCAATATAACTTGCATTAAAATACAAATCGTATTTAAAAAATTAATTCAATACGAAATTATTCAAGACAAAAATCATGCGTTTATCAACTTCTTATAAATAATAATAGTCTTCTCGGAGTAACTGGATAGCTGTAGTGAAATAAAGTGCTGTACAAAATTTACAATTTCATAAAATAAAGTAAAATTCAAATAAAATATGAAGTCTTCTACGATATCTCAAAATAACTCGAAAATCTTCTCACAAAATCCAACCATAGCAAAAAAGGACATCATCCACAGAAAAAGGGGAAATGGCGCCCCAAAAGTCGTCCCATGAGTAAAATTGACACGCCTCCTTCTCTTTCTCCCTAGCAGGTGTTAAAGTACGCCAAAGCCACGCGATGTAACGGCATTGTACCCTAAAGCCACGATATTTTAGCTGTACGCCAAAGCCACGTACGCCAATGTCACGACACCATATATATAACTTTTCTTGTAACAACGTTGTTAACTTTTGAAACGCATGATGTTTTTATATTTACCGACTGTTATTACTCACTATATTTTATAATTCACTTGTTTTTAGAGATGACAGAAGTTCCTTCGTGCTTTATTCATGTGTGTGATGAGGAATTTGAAGTTTTGAAACCAAGAACACACAAAAATAGGCAAAAAATTAAAAGTTTTGTAGAACTTTGACTCTCACTTGACGGAAAAGAGAGAGATGTAGCTTCTTCTGTGAACTGTTTGCCTGGATTCAAGGAAACCAAACATATGGAAACCAAGCAATTTTTCCTGAAAATAGCTACTTTTACCACAAAAAGTGCTATATCAAGTTTACTAATTTACCTATACTAAACTTCAACTTAACTCGACATCACTAGACGGTAGATCGTCACAGTGCTCATAGGTATTTAATCCATTTTGGCGGCGTGAAAGCATAATGTTCGCCAAACAACCACAACCCTGTAGAGAACAAAAGGCTCTAAGGTTTGGCGAGAATTATGTCTTCACTCCTCTAAAATGGATTAATTGCCTATGAGCACGGTGAAGATCTATCGTTTAGTGATGTCAAGTTAAGTTGGAGTTTAGTATAGCATTGAACGGAGCTCAAAAGCGTGAGAAGATAACCACATTGACATTTCCTTGACTTCACCCCGCTCTTCTCAACGGCCACGAACCTCTTGTGAATCGAAGCAAAACAGGGATTTTTCCCTAATACTTGTTTAATTTATAATCAAGTAAGTTACCATGTCGAAAGATATAGTGGCAAAAGAAAGCAAGAGAAACTTCTGAAATGTCAAACCTTTTCAGCAGGGACGACGGGAACGGGGGGCGTAGGGGGCGACTCGCCCCCCCCAAAGTTTTAGAAAGTTGGACAGTCGGCAAATTTTCAAAAATTTTATCGAGATTTTTCTTTTTCTAAAGTCGATCCACAATAAAATCGAATTAAATGAAAAAAAAAAAAATTAACAAAATATTAAAAATATCTGAATGCAGCGTGATCCGAGTTTGACGAATCGGCATTTTTACAATAGAAGTCTATTATAGGGGAGTCGGTGTCTTTTTTTCCGGCTACAATGATGGACTGCGAACGCAAGTATTACCATATAAATATTACCATAAGTTTTTAGAAAGGCTGGTAGTCGGCAAATTTCTGAAATTTCATCCCTTTTAAAAATCCCTACTGACGGATGTTTCAAAACATATTGAATGGAAAAAGTACAAATAATTAAACTCATTATTAGTATTATAAAATTGTGATCACAATGCAGCCTCAGGTGACGGTCGGCAATTTTGAATTGGAGTAAGTTTATCCTTTTTGACAGGAACATTAAAATAATCTAATCATTGATATCTTCACTGACATTAGATAACTTTGATGTGTTACAGTAGATTATATACTTGTAATTGTGGTACGTCAGACAACGCCTCAAAAACCATGACATACACATTAAACGTCATTTACATAAAGTATGTAATGTACATCATACGAGTTCAAGGTTTTATACAAAATTTCAAAACACCAAAATTTTGTATACGAAAATTGACCCGCATTTTAGAAAGTTATTGCAATTAATTTCAAGTAGAACTCCATAAATGATGTTATGTACAGGATGGTCATAAAGAAACTTTGCCGATATATGGATCTCTAAAGGCAGTCTCGTTCAACAGATCGAGATTTCAGGTATAGTTATTCAGAGATATGAGGTCGGAATTCTGTGAATTTCGGCAAAATGGCGCTCACGATTACCCCGGTTATAGTTACGAATATCAACGCCTATTTTTCCTATCAAGAAATGATCACCGCATGCAAAAACCCTAAAAAGGAGTGGTACGTGTATCACAAAAAACGGACGCACAAAATACAGATCTGCGAATTGCCAACAAAAACACGATCGGAGCAATGGAGGCCGCTCACCAAATATTCATCTTAGAAAACCGATTAAATTGCCTGTGATGGCACTCATGTGAACTTTGGCCTCTGTCAAATGCAAATTTCCATCGTGCGCCTCAATCGCGTTTTTGTTGGCCGTTCGCAGAGCTTTTTTTTTTGGTGCCTGCATAATGCGTCCGTTTTATGTGATACGCGTACCGTTCCATCTCTCTTTAGGGTTTCCTTATGCACTGAGCATTTTGTGACAGGAACAAGTAGACGTTGTCATTTGAAAATTTCGTGCATGTAACTATAACCATAACCTTGAGCGCCATTTGTTAAAATTCACAGAATCTCAAGCTCCAACTTCTGAATAACTATACCTGAAATCTCATCTCGATCTGTTAAACGGAACGGAAGCTAGAGGCCCATATATCGGCAAAGTTTCTTTATGACCACCTTGTACTTCATATATTGAAAATGCATTCCCAAAATAATCCATGCCACTTGTTAACTGGAAGGCGATATCGAATTTATTCTAACAAAATAATCTTTGGAAAAGTATTGAAAGGTTTATAATAATACTATCTAAAATTCTTAATGTTCCCCGTGCTCAAATAGCTGTGGACCGACATTGTCCAATACAACCAGTTTCAGTGCATTGCAAATAGTGAGTATCCTTTCACTCCTATCTTCGATTTCTGACGCAGTTTGGCCTTTGTGTTGCCCTTGCGCTTACTAAATTTGAAAAACAACCAACCAACCTATCCTGGATTTCACCACTTTAATATTCGAAACAACGGGAAAAAATTGTCTTTCAGATAAACTAAGATTTTTTACTCTAAATACCTTTAAAAATATTTCAAATTGGATCACTAAATCTCAAATTAGGATCATAACCGTTACATGTGGGAAAGGGAAATGGGGGTGGGTTTTTGGAAATTTCATGTTGACAGTGATGTTTCTCTTGCTTTGAAGATCAAATGTGCAACTTGTTCTTCCTCAAGATCGGATTAACACTGTAGGTTTGAATACCTCCCCCCCCCCCCCCCACCTTTCCCAAAAAACCCCACAGTACTATTCCTTATATAGTTTGGTATGTTGTGCTAAAAATTATGGCATGCTTTTTTACAGAGTATTTTGTCACTAAATTCGAAGTTCAATTCGAAGTTGCGAATAACTTACCTTTTTGCACATAAATATTATAGTTTGGTTTAATGCTAAAGTAATCCATTTCATTTTTAATCCCGCTTAGGAAAAAAAACCTAGCATTTTCAAGTATACTTTCTTTCTTGAACAAATGATTATTGTTCAAAAAACGAGTAATATTTGCATAAATTATTGCTGAAAAACCATACAACATCAGTGAAAAACCACAAAAAAATCATTAAATTAAATCCAGCAATTTTGATAAAAATATATACTCAAAGTAACTACTTTTAAGAAGTAGGTTCCTGGATTGAATTGTTACAAAAAAATTAAGTTTTACTATTAACACACGTTTCAAGAAAGATCAAAATCTTTCCTTTTTAGCTAGGAAAATGTGTTAAAAAGTATTTAAAAATTAAATAATTAACAAATCGTTTTTAATAATAATTGTCTTTTGCAAAGTAATTATAGTGTCCATGAACGCCTACATGATTATTTGCAGGGAGATGTAAGGCGACAAAAGTTTTTGTTTAATCCTTGATTTTTCGAAGATGGAAATTGGATGTTAGTTAATAATTGTTCATTAATGTTCTGTTCAAATTAATGAATTAATATCCATATATATATTTTTCTTGTAAATTTTACCACTTTTTTTATCCACGTTACTTTATTTTTCGAAACCCAGAGGGGAAGGAGTGCAAGTGCATGTTTCTTATGTCCCTGACATTGCATCGATTATAAAAATTGCTGTGCTTCGCGTAGAGAATTTTCTGTAGTAGCAATAGTCCGCCAGAATTTTAAAAAGAAGAATTTTTCCAGAATTTGTTTTTTGATCAACCTTTATACAATTCATTATGCAAAAGTCACCTATTTGATCAATAATTTTCATCTATTTAATTCCATGTTAAAGTGCTATTTTCCAACCACTTTTACACGTTTAATTATTTTTTTTTCGAAACTGCAATTTGAAAATTTAAAAAAAAGTTGTATCGAAATGAAGCCTTTGTACTTCTCAGTTTACTAAATTGGTTTAAGATTGTGGGGGAAAATTCTATCTATCTGCAAAGTATAAATGTGTCCCCCCCCCCCCCTGCCCCCAAATAAAAACGCTTCCAAAAATAATCTCCTTTATTTGAAGAGAAAGGGTTAATGTACTAAAAAGAAATGAAAAATTAAATGAAATTGAAGGAACTTTAACTATAATGTGATGGGAATTTACTTAAAATTTTACATTAAGTACGTATTAAAAAAATGCCATAAAATATTAAAAATTGTTTAGACGGTAAATTAAAAATAATTCAAACTAATTTCACATTAAATAAAACAATTCACAAAATAAATGCATTAACAAAAAAAAAAAAATAATAATACATTAACAATTAGTTTTACATTAATTAATTATGGAGTAATTATTCATATATTAATTAAAAATTATTTATACGTTAATTTTACATTAATAAAAATTAGTTAACAATTTATTAGCACCTTAATTTGTATTTTCTACATTTACACCGGGCATGCCTTTATTTCAGTCGGCAAAAAGATGTCTACGCCCCACCAACCAAAATTCTTAGCGACGGCCCTGCTTTTCAGCCTGTAAAGCTTTTGCTCAGAAGGATGTGCGATTAATTTGTGAAATTCAGTTGCGAGTTGATGTCGATCGAAATCGTTCAGTTTATTTTATGATAGTCGACGGGCTTGTCGCAGTATTTGTTGCAGCCAATCTTAATAAATTGTCCAAATGAGATTCAGCCGACCAAACGGTATAGTGGTTAGCGTGCTGGCTTCTAGACCGCGAGGTTGCGGGTTCGTGTTTTAGGCATGGGTGTTTGTAAATGTATGTTGGCTTGTCAAATGACGAATGTTCGGCGCATTATAGCCCTCGTGTTGCTGACGGCGCCAGATAGTCTGAAAACAACCAACCAAATGAGATTAAGTTAAGTTATTTACATATTTATTCCTGATGAAAACCATCTTGCTGAAAGCTTTTTTATTAAATAGTTTCTTCGGGCATGCAGTGGAGAACTCAATTTTACCTAGTTAACACATACTCTCATCACAATTACTATGTAAAAAAAAAAAATCCATATTGTGAAATGTGATTTTTTTAATCTTCTGTGCTGTCGGCGGGCCTCAGAAAAATCGGTCTCGGGCCGCGTAGTGGCTAACGCTGATCTAAACCAAACAAACACTGAAACTTATCGACCTACAACCATCGATATAAATAAACAACTGGATAGACTGCTTGACGCTGGGAAAATGAAGCCGTTGCCAGATGCCGTTGGTGGGATAAAAAAATACGGATTGCCGAGGATTGAAAATAAAATTTTGCGTTCTACACAGCAGAAATGTCAATAGTAGACCCTAATTAGTAATAATGTGCAAAACATATACATACTCTAGCATTTTACAAGATTTTTCACATTTCCATCCAACTATAAAAGTGAACTGTGATTGGTTAATCTTCCCACCAGCTTCGCAATCCCCGGCGCGTTTTTCTCTTTGCATTGACAATGGAGCAGTCTATCCAGTTGTTTATCTATATCGATGCCTACAACTTGATACATTTTTTAATATCCAGGATTATTTCCAGGCGATCAGGGCCCTCTTTCAACAGAAACGTACATATAAAGCTATCGAATCGAGCAGAGTAAAATAATAACAAAGCAAGATGGACCAAAAGTAATTTAAATTGCCAAACTAAACTTGGACAGTTGCCAAGAAACCCTCATAATGTTTGATTAGATATAGAGGATGATGAGCATGCATTTCTACAGGGACTTGAACCATTTTTAGAAAAGCTAGTAGAATGAATGAAAACTACTTGTTTCACACATTTAATATTCGTCTGTAAAAGTGATTAGCAAAACATCTCCAAGCAAACACTCCCTTGTTTTGTAGTCATAACAATATACTGATAGGTTTAGCTTATTCTTCAAAAAGGTCATTTTGAGCTCCGAATATAATTATAAAAAAAAATCTTGTTTTATAGAAAACAACCTATCATCCTAAACTGTCTGCTTTTGTTTGTTCACCATTGCTATTGAATGTATTCAATTCCCATTTCAATACATTCAATTTTATAGCATAATGAATTCAGATTTATTTAAAAATGTTCTGTATAAAATCACGATAGCTTATTTCTACCGTGCACAACTTTATGAGCATGCGTAATCATTTTTAGTATTTTGGTTAATTTTGAAATAGGAATAGCAAAATTCAACTTTTCGAACATTTTACCCTTTCATGACTCCTTAAGGGTAGAATGTCAAATCTATGATTGTTTAGTCGTAATAAAATGCACAGCTTTGGAAAAATGCGTACTCGATTTTTTTTAGTGTTTTGGCTTTATTAAACATAAGAATATACAACAGTTGGAACGTTTACCCTTAGGTCAAAATCATTATAGTTTCAGTGAGAGGCTGTATAATTAAAAGCAGTTTTATGTTTATTTACTTGTATCAATTTTGTAGATAACTTTACAACTTTAAATATTATCATTAATTTAAAAAAAAAATTATTGTATCATGTTTTGTTATTGTCTTCTATGGATTCGTCTTGATCTTTTTTTAATAAATATAATTGGAAACAAAGGCTTATTTAAAATTATACATTAAAAATGCTCCACATTAAATAACTTTCATATAAAATATTTATCATAGATTGACTTTCCATTGGTACCAAAATTGTTCTCCAAAAATTATTTGTAACTAGTACAGAAAGGGAGTTCCCTAAATTGAAAAAAAAAAACAATTCTTTCCAAATCTACTATCTTTTTATCGCAAAAGAATATGACAACTAATAAACAATGAATAGTCTGCACAAATAACAATACATTATTCCGTTCATAAATTCAAGCTAACAATGCTTTGCAAAATAAAATGTAATAGTGTTTAAAAATTAATTTTCTTTTGCTCTGTTATGTGAAGTCATTGTTAAACTACAAAAGAGCTGCTGATTTTGCCTTTTCACATTATTTGAGTTCTTGCTTTTGAGAGAACAGCTTTTAAGTACTTTAATTGGAAAAGTGTAATTGTATTTGCTTCTTTGGTTATTTAATTGGTGAGAGATGGCTTCCAGGTTCCTTGCATGGTGCCGAAAGCTTTTGTAAGTTCATTGCGTTTTTCTTTTTTTATCTTTCTGTTTTACTTGTAAATGTCTACCATGTAAACTTTTCGTTCATACTAAAGTATCCGATGTTTTTAATAATATTCCGATTTCTGTAGATAAAGAAATAGGTAATTTGCAAGAACAATTTAGTAAAATTTAATATTCTATTTATTCCAAGGAATAAAAAAGAAACCTTATTCTTGTTACATCCTAAAGGTAATTTAAGTAAATGTAATTTAACTAATTGTAAATAGAAAAAATAACTTCATTAAGGGGACATAGTACCCAAAAACTGACAAAAACGTCAATTTTTATTCATTCATTTAAAAAAAAATATGTATAGTGTTCCAGAATTTAAAATTTCAGTAACGAACATATTATAACTATTTAATCAATGAAAATTCAGCTATGACAATTTATATTCGTAAATTATATTCACAATATTTCATATTTGTATTAATTTATTACGTTTTATTACGATATCATTAATTATTTATAATTTGTAAGGCTTTTATTACATTAAATTATTTCCATAATATATAGACCTCCTCAAAAAATTGAAATTCGAAATATATTATTATAGATTACCCAACCTCTCTTCGATAACATCATTGCGAAAAAGTTCTTATTTTTAAGGAATTTAAAAGGAGTCGTTGTTCTTTCAGGCTACGGCGCAGGAGGCGTCAACGCGAGGAGGAGGCGCGTTTGGAGGCGGAACCACTGGTCCCGACTTTAGAGGCATCCCAGTGGAAGGTGTTTTACACCGACCGCTGGGTTCTGGACACAGTCTGGTGGCAGCCTTGCATCCTTGACCAACACTACCCTCTGGTCAGGGAGCGCAGGCTCACGGTCTGAAGGAAGGAGCAGACCGTGCGGATAATGGGCTTTTAACATCGATGCCCATAAGGTGGACATAAAAAGGTCGACCATAAATAGAGATTTAAGATCATAAAGTAGAGTGGATGATGTCGAAGAACGAGTGTCCATAAATGAAGCTCTACTTGTAAAGCCACCATAGTTTTGAAAATGTTTCTTCCTAACCTTAAAGGAATTTATATACTTTAAAAAGCCTCAAACAACTGAGTAAATCTTTCTTAGAAACTTCAAGAGATTTCCTCCTCACAGAATTCTAGAAAGCTTCTTTATTCAAGACAATCTCCTTACAAACCATCAGAAACTTTTTTATAACCTTCAGAAAAGCATTCTTATATATTCAAAGCCTCTATGTATAACTCAAAGCCTCTTCATACATATCAAAGCCTCTTCATGCATTTCAAAGCCTCTTCATGCATTTCAAAGCCTCTTTATCAGCTAAGCCTCTTTATCAGCTAAGCCTCTTCCTACACATCTCAAAACCTCTTTATAAAACTCAAAGTCTCCTCATCAAATAAGCCTTTCCATACTCCTTCTTAAGTTATCTCAAGGACTCTTCATTTACATCAAAGACTACTCATATACCTCAAAGAATTTCATCTGCATCGAACTTCATGCCACAGGTTAATCGAACGTTGAAGTTTGAGCCACCAACATCAGACTTTTCAACAAGTACAAGACTTTCATAAGATTCAATAGATGGGTTTTCAGGCTTCAAGAGAAATAGACAACGTTACCTCCCCAAGAGATGTGTTTTAAAATTCAGATCCATTCTTCACACACAAACCATTTCGAAATAAAGTCAAACCACAAAAACTTAAATCATTGTCCTTTCTTTGTTGCCTACTCCAAATATTATCAAGAATTGACACAGATTATAAACAGGGTTCCTACTCAAATCACAGAATGAAAATCGATGACTTTTAAGGACCTAAATAATGTTTTTAAGGATCTTTAAAAATTTGTTTTCAGGCATTATTTTTATAAATAAATTTTTAACTACGCATATTCTACTAAAAAAGTTACAATTTGGCGCATGCGTAATACAAATATGTCAGAGAATTCCGATACGGGGCGGTCACGTGCGAATAGCAAGTCTGAGTTGCACATGCATACAACATCCGAAAAAATTAAGGACTTTCTAGGACTTCTAAGCATTTTCAAGGACTTTCAAGGCATTGAAAACAAGTTTAAAAATATAAAGCACTTTTAATGACCGTGGGAACCTAGTATCAAGAGCGCATGGCCCTAAAAAAAAAAAAAAAAAAAAAAAAAAAAATCAAAATGTAAAAACATCAGCTTTATCAATTCAATCAAGTTCAAAACTTGCCCAAAAATCTATTTTTTATTGGTATATGACAAGTTGAAATTTTGAAACGAATTCGATCAGAAACCGTTTTTAAGTCGTTTTTTTACTTTGCATTACTTCGATTTTGAGAGCTAAAATACCATATTATAAGCAAATTGATGATCAGAATGAAATCGGGTGATGATTTTAGTGATCCAAGGCAACAAACTAAGGTTGAATTTTTGAAAACTGAGGGTTTGAAATTTGCCTTACGATTAACATGGCTAATGTATTTTCAATGGGATATGCAGATTTTTTGTTGCAATAACTGGATTTTGAATAGAAAAATTTAACTTTATTGACGATTTGATAGAGGAAATCGATTCAGGTGATGATTCCTATTACCCTAGTTGCAAAAAGATTGTAAAATTTCGATAATTTAAAAATGTGAAATTTCCCATACGATTACATGGGGAAAATTGAAAATGAAAAATTTCGAAACTGCACTTTGAGACAATTTTTTCACCTACTTATTATTTTTTTAGTGTTATAAAATTGGAATTGGAGATTCGCCTATATACAAGCTTCAATTTCGTTAAAGGAAAACATTTTGAAAATTTTACTTTTTGAACAGTAATTCATGAAAATCGTCCCCCATGTATTTTAAATGGGGGAATTGTCTTTTCGAGAAATTGGCTTAAATGCTTTAAAATTGGGATTTTGGGATGGAAATATGATTTATAGTCATTCTTTTTCCAAATTTGAATTAAAAAAAAATTTAGTATTCTAAAAATCAAAAAATTACATTTTTCGAAAATCGCGATATTTTTCATATTTTTCAGTTTCGATTGTATATGAAAGAAAATTTTCATTTTGGTCAAATGGTTCCAAATTGTGTTTTTTTATTCAAAATCGCTTTATCAATTAAATCAATTTCAAAATTTGGCCAAAAATCTATTTTTGAATAAGCATATGACAAGTTGAAATTTTGAAACGAATCCGCTCAGAAACTGTTTTTAAGCCGTTTTTTGCATTACTTTGATTCTAAAATACCATTTTATAAGCGATGATCAGAATGAAATTGGGTGATGATTTTTGTGATCCTAGGTCACAAATTAAGGTTGAATTTTGAAAACTGAGAATTTGCTTTAGGACTAACATGGCTAATGTATTTTCAATGGGATATGCAGACTTTTTTGTTGCAATAACTTGATTTTGAGTAGTAAGTATCGATACTATCTTTGCATAGAAACAAATATCGATACATGATTTTTTTTATTTGATTTTCAATTTTGCCAGAAACAAAGATTTTTGGGGCAAACTTCTACTTTTCATGAATTTATGCCAAAATTGTTTTAATAAATAAATTATAGAAATTGTTTTAATGAATAAATTATAGTATCAATTAGAATAAATGAAATACATTTTAATGTCAATGCATCAATTCTCATTTATTTTTTTAAAAAAAAATTTGAAAAGTAGTTGACTGCCAATTTTCTGATAGAGATGTTTTTAATATTTAAAATTAGATGCAAATTCCAGGCACACGTTGGCAACAGAAAGGCGCTATGTTAATAACTACTAATAAATGATCTTATCTTTCCATTACATTATGTTTTTTTTTTTTTTTTGGTTAAGGTGCCATTTTAACCAAGTCCAAATTTTAGTTTCGAAGTCTTTGAAAAGGGAATAAAGAAAATCGAAAAAACATATGAAGCTACAAAACGATCATCAAAAATATGAAAATGTTTGCAAATATTGATAAATCGGTGACTCACTCGTATCGATATTAAAAAAATATCAATAAAAAATATCGTCGTATCGATATATCGCCGACCTCTAACTAAACTATCAGCTGTCAAATTTTTTTTTTTTTTTTTTTTTAAAGGGTTTCCAACACTTTACTGCACGAATAGTGGGAAATTCAAATCGTGAGTTAATTTTAGGACATCCTTTGGTATCTATTAACAAACAGAGGAGAAATTCACTACATACCGCGAAGCCCCTACTATAGAGAATGAATTTAAAAAGAGTATTTTTACATCATCTCCATTCACATTAAATGCATTAATATTTAATGGACCGTGTTCCAGGTAAATATCAAATTCAATTCATTACATTAAAAAAAAAACGGTTGCAACGCCCCATACCGGTAGAATCGGAACCTCTTTTATGCTGGCCACGCATTCTGCATTGAGCATCTTATTTTATAATAGCAAGTTAAAGTGTGCGAGAGAGAAAGAGATCATTAAAATGCAAAATTATATCCTATTTATTGAAACTCAAATTTCCAAATGTAAATAATTTCTTATGAAAAAGTTAGCGTTTCCAAATGAAAATATCGTTACATCAAGTATCAATATTTTTTTAATCAAATATCAGCCAAAATGTGATAAAAAGTACTCTTCAAATTTTTATTTTCGTCAATTAGTTTTTTTTTTAACTGCTCCCATTTAAATATTGTTTTTATAACGAAGTGCAGAAAAAAAAAGAAAAAAAAACCTTTTCTTAATCAGAAATCGTGGCGAAAATAACACTTTTACGCGAGGAGTGTGTGAAAGTAAATTTCTCGTGAAAAAGTGTGAAAATGTACTTCCTCACATGCCTCGTTCTTGAATATCTAAGAACGCGGCAGTGTTCCTCCGCCAAGTTCGATGTCAAAGAGGCAGACATGCAAGTGTACATAATATTGTGTTGACCAAGTTTAGGCCAGATTTCGACCCCTCACACCTCAGCTTCTATTATAGCTACAACTCGGATTTTTTTTTCCCCCATCGTGTTGCCCCGGGTGAGTAGACGAAAAATAACAACATAATTGTTAACATTGAACAAGGGAAGATGGCAAAAAATCGTTTGAAAATCGCCAAGTCACCGGAATTTTGTAATTCCGATTCTTTTGGTTCTGACCAAAACATTAGCCAGGCCTACAGCCAAAACTATTTGACTAATTTTGATCACTTTTCTATTTTATTTTTCCTAGCTTGATTAGAGGAAGTGCTTTTTGTATATTTCGATAGGTAGGAGGGTCTGTATCTCCCGGAAATAATCCCAATGCTTGGAAATTTTAGCCTGGCCTACAGCTTAAACGCTTTAATATATTCAAACCATTCTTTTTTTTTTTTTTTTTTCCTCTCAGATAGATTTAAGGAAGTGCCTTTTGTATGAATTAATGCGTAATAGAGTCCCCAGAAATGATCCCGGAAGTTGGGAATTTTAACCAGGGAAAAGACAGACTAAAGTAGGTCAATGGATTTCAGATATTTGTCTTTTCGCTCAATTTTAAGAAGTGATTTTGATACTTTGTGTTAAACTATTAAAACAGTGCAATTATAAAAACGCAACATTTAGTTATTTTTCAAATAGATTGCATACTTATTAAATTCTGAAAACACGTGTTTCAACTTTGAGTTAGAAAACCATTTTCAGTTTAAAATAAAGTTTCCAAGGTGTCTGGTTCATTTTGAACCACGCACCTTCTGATTACTAGTCTGATAGCATAATGACTGCACCATCGAATATTGCCTAATGTTCTCTTAAAATAATAAGAAGTCGTATATTTCAAACTCAAAGCGAAAATTGTTTTGAAACTTTTTTTTTTTTTTTAATATTTATTGGTATGTAAAGCTGGTAGCTCTATTTCGCATATGAAGCAAGTATTTTTTTTTTAAATGCCCAACTTACTTTTTATCATAACTTTTTTTAGTATATATATATATCTGCATGTTTTTCAATTCAAGTTATAACTATATTAAATACAGCAAGGGAAAGAAAAAAAAAAAAAAAAAAAGACACACAACGATGGCTATATTTTCGGTCGCAATTATAATTGAGTCTTGCGGTTTGCCCCAAAATGTTTTGTTTACGATTTCTCTTGAGCCATTTTTTTTTTCTTTATTAAATTTACTTAGTAAACAGCCGCCTATCTTTGAAAATTTCTATACGAACCCTTATTTTTTATGTTTTCATTCGATTTCGAATACTTTACCATAAAATACCGAATTTCTGTTTATTATGTTGAGAAACACACCACTTATGAGCGAAAATGTTTTGGCCGATCTTCAGGGCATATACGTTTACAAGCGGTGCAGGATCGAATGTTTGCGTGCTTCAAGACGTAATCTATTACACGGTCCCATTAAAGAGAGCATTTTTACACTTTTGTTGCCAATAACCAAAAAGTCAGAATGAAATGAAAAAAAAAAAATCTGGAGGGGGTTTCTGAGCATAACTCTTATGATAGCAAAAAAAAAAATTCTATCTAAAAAAAATTTTTAAACTTTTTTTAATTAAAACACCGTTTGGTACAAAACTTGATTGCTATTAATCTTTAGCATTTAACGAACTATCGTTTGAAACAAAAATTACTAAAATATATTAATTATTTAAGAATGTATGGCCCAAAAAGTAACTTTTTCTTTTAACATTAATTTATCAATTCTTTGATCTCATTTAAATTACTAACTACTCATTGGAAAATTATGAAATTTAGTATTTAGACGGGGTTTTTTTTTTTTGGATTCTTAAACTAAATATGGTATTGTCATGGGAAGATGCCGGGAACAGTCAACAAGACCAGGCACCAACCCAAGACGGCGAGATCGTTAGGCTGGTAAAATTTACCTGCCGTTGTATTGTGTCACAATTCAGATAACAGAAAGGGTATAATAGACCTCAATCACGAACAAAGATTTAAAATAGATAAACATTAAACTTTTAATACTTCATAGTAAAGTGTGTGAAAACAAATCAATCACAGATTAACAAACATACAAAAAAAAAAACAAAAAAAAAACATTTAAATTGACCGGTCTCCCGGAGGAAAAGGAGGTGAAAACACAAAGTTGAACTTACAGAAAGCATTCGCTGGTCATGTCCCCAACATGGATGGCCAACCCACAGTTTTGGGTGGTGACTTGTTGTTTACGCAAACTCTCCTGGAGGCTTGCAAATATGAAAGACACATGTCTTCTTATGATATGACTAAAAGTTAACGTCTTCTTAAGGCGTGACTACAGACGTAGGAAAATAGACTAAAAAACAAAACTGCAGTGCACTGTATCTTGTGTGGTATATATTCACTCAGATTCCATCCTTCTGGCAAGTCCATCCACCATGCGGCACATTCACATGGAGCACAAAAGGCCTCCTGAGAGTCACCTCTTTGAGTCCAGACGAAAACCTCTACTCTTGGTCGTACGATAGGTAAAATATTATGGGTTTGCAATTGAACATTTGAAAGTTTGGTTTAGTTTTAATGTGTAGATGGCCCGTCATAGTAAAAAAAATTATATACAATTCCAACCAAATTTATATACAACTTTCCACGATTTACAAAGGTACTTGACCTTTTGTTATTTCATCAGTTACAATACAAGATATCCATATAAGCCAGTATTCGGATTTTTTAAAAAAATTTTGCATTATCTGTACATATTTTTAATTATGAAGATTTTTTCTTGGTGTGGTAAGAGGGATTTCTATTTGATAGAAACGAAAAGGATTTGGGTTGTAAACCTAAATCTCTTTACAATATTGAATCACGATATTTAATGTCGTTCTCAATACAAAGAGTTATATGTGAATCTGACGGTGTTATCGGTTAAACAGGGATGAGAGTGATCATAGAGCAAAAAGGAAGAATTCCGAAAATTCGTTACAAGAATGCAAGCGAAAGGGACGATACCCAAAAGCTCGCAGAAGGAATACACAAAAATTCAACAAAAAAGTACGCAGGAAGGATGATTCAATATTTAAAGATACAATGAAATTTCTCATACCATATAATAATTACAATTCAAATATTAGGAGCTTGTGAAGTAATAATCTGCGAGGAAAGCGGAGCTAAGAGGGAAAATCTTTTGTTTATAGACATGAGGAAGAGTATACTTTTTGCAGGAAAAACTGGTTCAGCTCAGAAAAATGCGAATCCTCGAAACAAGGCCAAACAAGTCAATACTAGTATCTCTACGAATTCAATATATATCGAATACAATTCGTTAAACATAAGCTGGATAGAAATGTGACTCGCATCTCAGTTTGGAGGTCTCGATACAAAAAACTATTACAGAAAACTTTCAATATGATTCATTAAGTACAAACTTGAACCTTCTTAAAAAAGCTTAAATATTGCTCATTGAATTTTAAAACTGGTTAAATCTAATTGACTTTTGGAACAAGGAAAAAAACATAACTACACCTTAAAGTAAAAAGGTTGGTTGTTTTTGGTTGTTTTCAGATTATCTGGCGCCGTCAGCAACACGAGGGCTATAATGCGCCGAAACTTTCGTCATTAGACAAGCCAACATACATTTACAAACACCCATGCCATACACGGGACTCGAACCCGCAACCTCGTGGTCTAGAAGCTAGCACGCTAACCACTATACCGTTTGGTCGGCAAAGTAAAAAGGAAACCGTTTTAATGTTTAAATCAGTGTTGCCAGATACAAAGCTTTTTCTCTTTACATTAGTTACAATCGATAATTCAATACTTTCCCTTGTCAAAAAGAAAGAAGAAAAAAAAAAAAAAAAAAAAATAAGAAAAAAAAAAAAGGAGATAAAAGAAGAAAAAAAAGGGGGGAAAAAGCACATTCATTTAATTCTTAAAGTTTAAGTTCTTGGAAATAATCTAGTTGTTACAAAAGTTCTATTTTTGAACAAAGAGTCAAAAGTCTTGGTTTGAAGATTGGTTTTGTCATCATATCAGCGACTTAATGTTTTGTCGGCACCTGCTGAGCATAAACTTCACTCAGCCAAGAAACTTAGGAAAATGTGAAAAACTATGGCGATTCTTAAATTAACTGCAAATTTCAATCCCTGTGCTTTTACTGGCTTAACCCTTTGCACTCCAGGCCTTTTTCGCGCGGAGGAATCAGCAGCTCGAGACATTTTAGGTTCGGCTGGTGTTTATGGATTTGCTTCATAGAAACTAAACACGGTCATTGGCCTTGCATCGAATTTCCGCATCACACCTAATGGTCCTCTCGTGGTTTGGCATCCAATCGTGTGGCGCCTAAGGGTTAATATGTATTTCTTTAAGTGAGGAAATAGGTATTAAGTAGAAAAAAGTTTACATTTATTGTTTTCAATCTTAATTTTACATATTTATTTATTATTATTATTTTTCAATCAAAAGTATGAGAAATGTAACCTCCATGGTATGTCTCCACCCCAGTTTTTTTTAGTGTCATTGAAGAAATAAACCTGATAATGATATATTTGTGGAAAAATCTGGGTTGAACATTTATTAATTGTATAAATAATTAACTAATCACAAAGAAATATAAGTTTTAATTTATTTTACCACTTTATTTTAAGCACATAAGTTGTCCCTGGGGTACTAAGGTAACGGAATATCTTTCACTTGATTCAAATTCTACTAGATAGCATTACAGTCTTCTTTACCAAAGCTGAAGTGAAGCTCAAGTCAACCATTATGTCTGGTGATGTTGTTGTATGTGCATAGTTTTATATTGTTTGTGAAAAAGCTGTGAAATCCACAAAAATCTGGTGAGTTCTTTTTGTTCTTGTAGCCGTTAGACAGTATTTTTATTCCTTATAGTGCTAAGCATACTTTTGCCATTAACATGTATTAAATAGTCAGTTTTTTCTCTAAAACCAAAGCAGTGTATCCCCAGTCTTTTAGGTTAGGTTTTAACTACTTATTTATAACTTCCATGGGTTGTGTTAACCATGGAGGTTACAAGCAAAATTAATTATTAGAAAAATGTTGGGTTTTTTTTGTTTTTTTTTAAAGAAAATATATTTTTTCTTGTTTTTTTTTTTTTGTTTTTTTTGAAGTAGTAAATGTATTAGTTTTTTTAATAAAATTTCTAAGAGTAAAATTTCAATTTTATAGCTCTGTGAGAGACCAAATATTTGATTACATTCTTATATATTCGGATTATCACCGGTGTATGTCGACAATCACAGACATGCTTTGATCGAGGTCGAAACAAGAAGCCATTTTGAAAAGTTTTTAAACATTTTTAAATGCTTTGACGTTTTATTTCGGTTGTTTTTCAGATTATCTGGCGCCGTCAGCAACACGAGGGCTATAATGCGCCGAAACATTCGTCATTAGACAAGCCAACATACATTTACAAACACCCATGCCTAACATGGGACTCGAACCCGCAACCTTGCGGTCTGCTTTGACGTTTTAAAAATTAATGATAAAGAAAAGTTAATCGCACCTGTAAAACTAGGAGAAACGAATACACAGTATTATGTTACCAATGAGGAATTGTTCAGTATACTACATGAAACTTATACCGTAAAATGGGGTGAATCGGAACACTTTTCAACTTTCAAAGTAATAATCGGTTGTAATAAGATCGTTAAGGAACATATTTTTGACATAGAAACTTGGGTCTTACCTTCTTCTTTGAGAAACAACCCAAACATTTTTTTAAAAACCAGGACTTTAATTTATTTTGAATTTTTTTCATGGTGTTCCGATTCACCCCGCAGAAAGGGGTGAATCGGAACACTCGTTACAATTTATGTCTGATCTCATTTAAATGTTTACAGGGTGGCAAAAAGCAAATAATAATGCATTGTGGGGAATAGGAACACAAAATTATCATAAAAAAAAATCATTTAATATGACGGATAAAATTTGTGTTTGTCAATTATTGTCAAAACAAATCATATGTTTGAAAGCGTATCAACTCTTATATAACTCTCCTATAACTCATCCAAATAGTCTTTAAAATTAAAAATACTTTTTAATCTACTTTATGTTTGCGTGTTGTATGACTGCAAATTCTTTAAAATATCTTAAGAAAGGAGAAAAGCATCCTCATTTGTTTCAGAAAATCTCTTCGTTCATAAGCGATTTTTGTAAAACACACTGCTATAGCAATAATCTTGTGGGTGTAAAACTTTGCTCACATAGAATCTTCATACATTTTTCCATATAACTTAAAGATAACGAAGTCATTTAGTGAAAAACCACTGGAATAATCGGGTTTTCTGCCATGCGGAAACTAGGCTCCTCTTCTGACATTTATTCAAGCCTGCAATCTTGATTACTGTCTTGAAGGGAGTAATTAGACTCTTCTTCAGTCGTTGAATCTTGTGTGGAACATAATCTTGCCAAAAACAGCTTTTTAATATCACTTTTCAAGTGTTCCGATTCACCTCGCAAATCTCAAAATCGGGAAGAGGCAAAACATAAAAATTCGTAAAATAAAAAGTTTTTTAAAACCAAGTTAAATTAAGTATGGCATGCTGTTGTGGATGTTTTATACTTATCTAAAAATATATTAGTTAAGTCTATAACTGGTACATGTTATTAATTACGGGATAAGTTTTGGAGAGGTTAAAACTCATTGGATTGTATGCACGCTGTTTCAGATTTTTTTTTTAAAAAAAGGACCGTGTTGAAAACCCCACAAAACATGTTCCAAGATTAAAAACATGTTAACCAAATGAAAAATATATATATAATTAATAAAACTTCTTTATTTGTGCAAAATAATAATTTCTTTGTAATTTCATGAAGTTTCGTTCCGATTCACCCCATTTTACGGTACCAGTTAGAATGCACTGTTCGTTTTAAGTTCAATAGTTACAAGTGCTATTGCTATAGATTTCTCCTATTTTGACATACATAATAATAAGTTGTAATAAAAGAGTATGATTACTCAAAAACAATATTTTTTTCAACATTCCCCATCAGTGCATGATGGTGGACATTTCCCGGTGTAAAATAAGGATATTTAACTAATATTTTCGGACGTGCACCAAACGACTGTGTGAATGTTGATATTCACCGGAGAAAGTCGATACACTCCAGATTTCGGTCTTTCACAATAACATACACATTGTTTTCATGTAGTGTGAGGACTTTGTAAAAGCAATAAACACAAAATATTTCACGTTTTATTGGAACTCTTTTTTATATCGACATTAATTTCCTAAGTGCAACGTAACTTGGTAACCATTATATGTCTTCATGATTCTTCACTTAGGCTATTCTTACTATCTGCTTTGTTATCATTATATTGTCCATCGAAATCGATTCGAAAAGTATCTGAAAAAAAGGCGAATTCAAAATAAATTTAATCGCAAGTCAGTTACAAATAGTATTAAAAACTTCTGATTAACCCTTTAAAGACGACTTTGACGATCATTGTTGTTAACTTTTACCTTTTTTATATATAGATCATATGAGTGAAAGTGCTAGTAAGGATCATTCCCTATACTCGCTATGTTACAATCTTCTAGCCCAGTGCATTTAGAAACTACTTTCTATAAAATATTGATATTTAGTGAGTAGGTTCCAAAATGATCACACAATGAAATGACACAAATAAAAAACTCGAAAATTGCGTCTAATTCAGTTTAGACTGAGAGGCGACTGCAATTTTTGGACCCCATCGAACATCATTCTAAATTTTTTATAGAAATCGTAGACAAGTGAGTAGATTACGAATCCTCTGGTCTGCCGTAGCAAAAATGGCCGAAACTGGTCAAAAATCCACTTTTAATAAGTTTAACTAAATCCAATTGCCAAATGCGCCATAACTTGACAAATAATGAGCATTTTTTTTTTTTTTTTTTTTAATTTGGTAACCCTCACTCTTTAATTTTCAGTAAGGAAGGTTGCAGACGATTCGGATATGTGGCTATGACTTACTTGCGTCTTTCACAAATAAGCCAAATTGGCAATAAATATTACGTCACTGATTACGTAACTGATGTCGCCAATTTGGCGTACTTTTAAAAGATACAAGTTTTTCGAGCCAGAGATCAGAAATCGTTTGCGCTTTTTCTCATTGAAAATCAAAATGAAGTGGGTTACCAGTTCGAAAAAGTTTGTACTCTTTTTGGCTAGTTATGACATATTTGGCAGTTGGATTTTAGTTCAACTCATTCCAAGTCGATTTTTGATTAGTTTCGGCCATATTTGCCACGGCAGACCAGTGGATTCGTAATCTACTCACTTTTCTCCAATTTCTATAAAAAATTCAGAATGATGTTCGATGGGGTCCAAAAATTGCAGTCGCCTCTCGGACTATTAGTTTTGTATTTGGAATCCATACTTCAGTGCATAGGAAGTGGCCCCACTTGGTTTTATCTTTTGCTATTTCAAATTTTCGTTTCTAATAGATAGACATTATATAAAGACAATTTCTGTCATTTCATTTGGCGATCTTTTTTGTACCTACTCACCAAATTTCGAGGTTTTCTACCAAATAGTTTTTAAATAAGCTAGACTAGAAAATTGTAACATAGAGTATAGAAAATTATTTTCGTGATTTTTAAAAAAACACTAAGTGGAACCACAATCGCAATTTATTAGTAAGGAAAAAACTAAAACTTCGATTGGCATGTCTTCTTGACAACTGTCGTTAATGGATTAAAGACTCCATCAAGAAAAGTGAAGTAGGTAACATATGGTACAAAGTATGCCAAATAAAAAAATAAATAAAAATCCGAACGTTGGCTATACATTCTCATTTTAGAAACTTTCAAATTTAAAAGTTTAAATTAAAAAAAAAAAAATGCTCCTTGCGGTTCAATTTTTCAGTAAATTGTTCAATTTGTTTACAGGCTATTTAAATATATGTTAAAATAATTGAGCATCTTATTTTTGATCTGGCCCATTATTTATTGAATTGAAAGTAAAAATTGTTGTTATAGCTGGGAATCTTTAATTTTTTTCATGACATGCTAATACTAAAACTGAAGTAGAGTAATAAAAAAAAAAAAAAAAAAAGATCAAATTTTAAAATTCAATGCCCAATTATGTTGAAACTAGTAACGGGAACTATTTCCCAAAAATTTTAAAAGAATGTACAAATTTTTAAATCGCAAGGAACAATTTGAATGGATTGAAAGTCATGGAAAATACTTTAAGAAAAATACGCAAATATAGAAAATATCTTCATGTTAAAAGTCCAAAACCATTGGGAACACCTTCTGACTTTTGGTGAACTGGTTTAAATGTCACTCTGGGTTTGATAAAACTTCTTTAAATAGATCCCTTTCCATTTGTTCAATTGGGCTCTATGACGTATCCAGATTGCCACTGAGTGAACAAACCATAGACCGCGCGTTCCCACTTCAATCATACAACGAGAATGAAACCAAAATGAATCACATGAGTAGGGACTTTTTGGCAGATTTCTCCTCACTCAGGCGATAAACAAACACATATTTATGAGTGTACTGTAAAACCTTAACTAAATAGAAAATTTAAAAAATAGCACTTATTTGTGAAAGGTTATTGAGCCTCCTTTCTGGAATTTTTCTTTGCAACCAAATGCGGAACAATATTTCACCATTTTTCTTGTATTCACGTACTTTCCGTCAGACGCATTTCGGCGTTTTCCATTGGAATGAGTTTTTTATCTTCTTCGTTCTCCTTCGTCTATCAGTCACGTGGTTTTTAATTTGGTTACACGAGGTTACTCTAAACACGCGGTCTAGCAACCAACAATTTAACATACAAGACAACTACGTCGTAAAATTAATCCTTTATCTAATAATCTTATTATCCTTTATCGCCTGAGTGAGGAGCCAAATCTGCCAAAAAGTCCCTACTCATGTGATTCATTTTGGTTTCATTCTCGTTGTATAATTGAAGTGGGAACACGCGGTCTATGGTCAAACCCACGTGAAAAAACACCATACTATACTAAGTTATTCTGCAAAACCTCGTTTGGCAAGATCTGAAGAGGGGGGAGAGGTATGTTTTGCCAAACTGAAAAAAAAACTCATTGGAAATATTACGAAAATATCTGAGAACAACTCATGACAGAAGCCTTGTCATTCACACCTCTCTTACTTTCCAACCTCTCAACTCCAACGATAGGACCTATTACAAAAAGTTAAATGAGTCATTTCACTAAAAACACAAAGAAATCATTTCGACACCCACCGGTACCTATGGGCTCCTATTTTCTTTTTAATGCGGAGTAAACCATTTTCTTATGGTTCTTAAGAAAATTCTTGAATATGTTTTCGATATTCTTACTGGTTGGAATTTTACAGCACTTTAAATTTTATGATTTTGTCGAATTTTCGAAAGAAGAAGAAATTTTGAATTTTAAGTAAAAAGAGGCACATGTCAGAAAAATATCTTTTTCTCAATAACTAGTGATATCTTTACGATTTTTTTTTTGTTCAATTCTATAATATAAGCCTTAAAAACAGAGTTTTTAAAAAATACTATAACGCATTGTCAATTTTTATATTCATTAACACAGCGCCAATATCTAAGCATTTCTATCGGCAAAGAGTGCGGCAAACTACGTTTCAAAATTTTTTTATTAAAAATTATCATGAATTTATGCTCTCACATTGAAATATCACTTATTAATTCTGATTAAAGTAAATTTGTTATTTATTTATGAAAAAAAATTTGGCAACAGGAAAGAGTTTCAACAATGATCGGTCAATGCTATTTTAATGCGATTAGATGACGGAAAGTTAGTTTATTAGTATTCCGTAAAACCGACCTTTTAGTTCTGTTGATATGGTTCTTGGTCAACCTCGCCTATACTAAACTTCAACTTAACTTGAGATCACTATATAGACGGTAGATCATCACAGTGGTCATAGGCATTTATCCATTTTGGCGGCTTGAAAGCATAATGCTCGCCAATACCCTGTAGAGGTGAAAGCAATACCCTGTAGAGAACAAAGGGCTATATAGTTTGGCGAGAATTATGTCTTCACTCCGCTAAAATGGATTAATTGCCTATGAGCACGGTGAAGATCTATCGTCTAGTGATGTCAAGTTAAGTTGGAGTTTAGTATAGTGCTGGATAAGATATCATGATAGTTTTGAAATGTCGATGCAGAATTTTAAAATTGTAATATATTAAAAAAAAAAAACAAGGAGGGGTTAAAAAATGTTTTATTGTGATGGTTTTAACGTGTGTGAGTGGTTTTTTTTTAAAATCGTGTATGCTCGAGTTTCAACATTGATTGGCCAATCTTACCCTTTTCCCGACCTTGGCCAGTATTGCCGTGCAAACAAATGTAGAAATTATACGGTATTAGAAATATTATAAAAATCGCATATAGAAATAGAAATATGGTAATAAAGTTTACTTACTATCGTTACCTGAAATTAAAGAAAAAAATTGCATAAGGTATTTTCTAGTTTCTAAAAACACAAAGAAGTTAGTAAAACAAGTTAGCAATACAAGGATGAAAAGAAAAAATACTGTAGAAACTATTATAAAATTATCTGCATAACATGATACTAAAAGAACGTTATTTTCAGGTTTGCAAGAATTGTAACTTTAAAAAAATCTCTGTATTTGGATGGGGAGGAGGGGGGGGGGGGCTTTCTTAACCAACCAATTTTCCAACATTATTTTACTCATTCATTACCAGTAGTCATCAAGGTATAACTTTGAGACTTCAAGGGGTTTGGAGAAGGGGGGGGGGGAGAAGGAATTACGTCCCCTCCTAATTTTAAATACATTCCAATTTAAGGGGATACACGTATGTTACAAGTGCCCTCTTAGTAAAAAATGCGTTTTAATTTAATTTATTATTAATTTCTATTACAAAAATGGACAATTACCGCATCTTTTTTTTTTTTTTTTTAATTCAATTTTAGCCCTTTTCACTACAGTCCTTTTTCGCGCGGAGGAATCAGCAACTCGAGACATTTTAGGTTCGGCTGGTGTTTATGGATTTGCTTCATAGAAACTAAACACAGTCTTTGGCCTTGCATCGAATTTCCGCATCGCACCTAATGGTCCTCTCGTGGTTTGGCATCCAATCGTGTGGCGCCTGAGAGGCGCCACTGGAGTACAAAGGGTTAAATGTGTCGAAAAGACCGTAAACATAAAAATAACTGCTCACTGAGCTTTTTTTTTTTAATTTGCAACCAAAGTTCGCTGGTTTATTTTAGAGGGAAAAACGACTCATTCAGCTCAAAGCTGATGTAACGTCACTTGTTACGAACTTGGCTTGAATCTAGGCTTGAAACACAGCAGCGGAAACCAGTTTGCAAATCGCGCCAACCGGCACGAGATTCGGCAATTGTCTAAGAAACTCATACCTTGGCAGAAACGTCACGATAATCATAGAAACGGAAGGAAGTTTTGACGTCATAGATAAAATTTAGTATTTTATCGGACTGCAATCGGATGCAGTTTTCGGACATTTCCTTTTCTTAACATTTTTAAATAACTATTTTTTTTAAAGAACTTTTGTTTGAATATTTGGAATCAGAAAGAAGTTCATCATAAAATTTAAACTAATTTCACTCGTTTTTAAAAAATGCGGGAACTATCCATTGTCATCGTTAGTTACCTGTTGCCATGGAAACAGGACTAGCCCCATTTTCCAAGGAGAATTCAAGAGAAAGACATATATTTTCAGTGTTGTTGTTGTTGTTGCTAATCCTCACTGTCTGACGGAGTCGGACAAGATCCACGAGTTCGTTGACTAAAAGGAAGTCGAAGACTAGGAGAGGATTGCTAAAGAGATCCTCCTTAGAGAGTCCCATGCAATCCAAGAGGTGCTCAGGAGAGGCCTGATGAATTTGGCACTTGGTGCAGGTGGCGAAGGTCTTCCTGCCCTCGTTGAAAGTGAGGCACTTGATGTGACCACTAGCAAGCCTTAATAGAACAGTCCGGGTACGTCTGAGGTCAAGGGACAAACCCGGTTTTGAGCCCTTGTACCAATTATGGGTTGGGGGTGCTTTCCACTCCTCCGAGATCTTTGATTTTTTTCCAGAGAGTATAATTCCAAAAAAGTAAGTATGGAAGAGGGAGATGTTGAAATCCTCCTTATCAAGGATATCGGCCATTTCGTTCCCGTGGAGATTCACATGGGAAGGTACCCATTGCAAATGAACATCATGATTGAGAGAAATTAGCTTTAATTTAAGCAGGATAGAGGTGCTGTCGCCCACAAGGAGCCAATTACTAAGATGGTGGAGAGAGCTACTGCTGTCAGACAAGATCCATATAGGTCACCAAAATCCTCTTCGGTTAGAATAGCTTCTAGTCCCAGGTCTATTGCAATCAATTCACTTCTGAAGACAGAGCAGTGATTAGGATTACGAATATTTTTTCAGTAGATTTCGGATGCCAATTTCTTGCATGCACACCCCTATTCTAAAACAACGAATCTTGTTTCTACAGAGGCCTCCATTTACCAAACTTTCTAGCGAAAGCTATTCCCCTGACAGACAAACAGTAAATTCCTCTGCCACACCATTTAAGCGTTGGATAACACGTGACAACTTGGCTGGATCTTTTCACTATCAGTGGCTCCTTTGCTCATAGATCTAACAAAAACGGCTTCTGTCCGATAGAAAAGAGAAACTGAAGTCTGCTTTTCAGCTTTCGTTTGGTAAGTAACGAGTAAGCGTTTCCTGAGGATATATTTAAACAAAAGTTGTTGTTTTTTAAAAATCAGTTATTTAAATATTAAGAAAAGAAAACCCGTCAAAACCGACCTGATCAAAACACAATAAAATCTTTGACGTCAAGAGATCCTACTGTTTCTATGTCTATCGTGAGGTTTCTTCCAAATAGTTGGCGCTGGTAGGCCATTGTCATATCACGTACAGGTTGGTGCGATTTGCGAGAAACTTACAAAACTGGTTTCCGCTGCCGCATTTCAAGCCAAGATGTTTCGGATTTCTTGACGTCACATTCAATGAATCGTTTTCTCGCCAACGTCTAACCGGGAAATCTTGATTGCAAATTAAAAAAAGAAAAAGCGCATTTAGCAGAACTCGTCTAACGGGGAAATCTTGATTGCAAATTTAAAAAAAAAAAGAAGAAGAAGCACATTTAGTGCAAAAGCACATTAGTAGCAGAACTTTTTGTGTTTATGGCCTTTTCGAAACATTTAGAATTGAATAAAAAAATAACCTGCGGGAATTGTCCATTACGACTGGTTTTCAAGAAGTCCTGATGCATATTATAATAAACCTTACAGTTTAGGATGGTTGATTGGAAAATTAGATGTTTTTAAAGAATTTGTGTTGGAAAACAATACTCAATGTTGGAATCCAAATTCTATCCTTTAAGTACGTAAAACCACTTTATTTTTTGCGAAGAGTGTTTTTTTGTTCAACAGAAAGGCAACTTGCATGTTATTAGATTAGTCGAGTTGTGTGGTGAAATACAAAAGATTTTCTCAGTTAAGCGCCAAGTGGGTATATAAAAAAAAATACCTTTAAATACTGCTATAGTGTCTGTATATATTTCATGTGACTACTGGAACACTACTTTTATCGTTGAACCAAATCTGTTTTCGATTTTCATAAAATTCGCGCAGGTAGGTTTCCGAATACCTGCATTAAGAAGAATCATTCCCTATACTCGCTATGTTACAAAGCCCAGTGCATCTAGAAACTACTTTCTATAACCACCTTGACATTTGGAGAGTAGGCACGAAAAAGATTTTTTAATGAAATGACATAAATTGTTTTCATTTAATGTCTATCTATTGTAGAAACCTTCTACAAAACTTGGGGACCCATAATAGGATCCTTCTTACATGGGTGCCAGGACATATTGGTGTAGAAGGAAACGAAACTGCAGATAAGCTTGCTAAACTGGGAGCTGCAGACCTACCTTTAAGTCCTGAGTCTTTTTGTGAGATCTCTAAGACTACTGCAAAAAGGGTGATAATAGAAAAAATGCTTAAAGAAACAACAGAAAGGTGGAAACAAACCACCGAACAAAAGCATGCAAGGCTTATGATCCAAGTACCTTCCATGAAACTATCATCTTAGATCCTGTGTCTTAGCAGGGATAAGATGAGAGTGATAGTTGGATTTCTTACAGGCCACTATCACCTAAGAAAACACCTTCATAGAATGGGAATCTTTACAGAAGAACCTTTATGTAGGAAAGTGCAATATGGTGGAGGAAACCGCCCACCGTATACTTTATGAATGTGAAGCTCTTCTTCACATCTCAAGCTTAGGTCTTGGAACAGAACTTGAGACAATCTCAAAAGCCTTTTGACCTTTCTTAAGGAATCTGGCTTTCTTTGACAGGGGTGTAGGAAAATAAAGGGGTTGGTGCAATATTCCCTAGTGGAATCAGCACCTAGGCTCAGTTAACCTCCCCCATTCACTATGACTATGACTATTGTAGATTTAAAAAAAAAAAAAAAAAAAAATCAAAACTATGTGGAATCACTGCATATGCATTGACGTAAAGATTTCAAATAAAAAAATAAAATATATTCTATTCTATGTCATTTTATTAAGTGATCTTCTTTTCGTACCTATACTCACCAAATTTCAATGTTTTACACCAAGTAGTTTCTAAATGCACTAGAAGATTGTAACAGAGCGATTATAGGGAATTATCCTTACTAGGACTTCTCCTTACCCATTAGAAGTTTATTCTACTCTGTGAATTTACTAAAATTAATAAACAACCAAAGGGAAGCCGTTTTTTTATATATTGTTCGTGTTTCAAGTGGTGACTCTTTTCGCACAGGTAGGCTGTTATTTTTAGAATATGGAGAATATTTTAGAATATTTTGAAAAAGTAAAATGTACTCAGAATTTGCGCAAACAAAAGACATTATAAAATTTTACTAATATATTTATTGCTAAATATATTTTAAATCTTTTAATTTATGTTACGTATTACTGGCCTATTTAAATAAACCCTCCAAATGCAACTGCAATAAAACGTAAAACGATAACATTTTAAAAATTAGTACTTAACAAGCACTTCACAATTAAATAAATAACGTATTCGTATAGGTTTTTAGATTTCACATCATTTCAATAAGGACTCAAAAATTTAAATGAAATTCCATAATACAGAAAGTTAATCTATGTCATTAATGTTAAAATTAATGTAAGAACAGCATATCGTTAATGTTAAATATTCAAGGTATGCCGCATGTTAATTCCCAACACTCATGTATTTATTAATTTCAATCAAAAAAGACATTTACACAATCCACTGCACAATAGATCACAATACAATTTTATCAAAGTAGAGAAACAAAGTAATGAAATGAAAAAATTTAAATTTTGTCTTTTTTTTTTTTTTTTAGACTTTCCAAGGAAAGTCTACTTACCTATAAGAGGGAAAGATGCTAGAGCTAGAAATTAGAAGAAAAAAAAATACTATGAACAATACACTAATTATATAAAATCATTAGTCGATTATGTTTGTATTTACTTGGTCACCTGCATCAGAGTAACTAAATTTAAGAAGTGTACACCTCTTTTTCAACTTCACAATACACCTTTTACTCATCGAATTCATTCGCCAGTAAAATCCATTTATTCATCGACAGACAAAATTCACACAGGATGGACAATCACTATGCAAAAATTTTAGCTCAACATTATAGTTGTAAATCTTGTCTACTGACTACAACTAAATGTAAGAAGTGTACAAAAACAAACATAGATATGAATAAAATGAAGTAAATTTTCGTCATACAGGTATTGAGCAAGACTCCCTTTCCTAAAATGGACATTCTATTCGCATAAACTTTGTCCCCTTGTATTATGTTTGATTGTATTCAGATTACCTGGCGCCGTCGGCAACACGAGGGCTATAATGCGCCGAAACATTTGTCATTAGACAAGCCAACATACATTTACAAACACCCATGCCCAACACGGGACTCGGAACCCGCAACCTCGCGGTCTAGAAGCTAGCACGCTAACCACTATGCCGTTTGGTCGGCCCTTGCATCATGTATTATACTGTTTCACTATGATTGTCTAACGCTGTGGCAACTTTGTATATTGTATTGTATTATTATATATGATCCTGTAACTTTTTGAATTATTAATTGTATGTGGTGTAATTATGTTAATTTTATAAAATTAACTATCCTGTTATATTATGCAATATGAAATTTTGGTGTTTCTATATTGTATCCGACAAATTCTGTATCTTCTATTATGTAATTCATCAATTTCTGTATTTTGTGTTTTGTATGCTAATCTCTATATATATAAGGCAAAGCCCTCACTCATTCACTGACTCACTCACTCATCACTAATTCTCCCACTTCCCACATAGTCACAACTCTGAAAATCGGCACAAATATCAACAATGGTAAAAATAGAAAAAGTAAGCTATTCCGATCTCGATTAACCCACTTTAAGGTGTCGAAAAGGGGCTAAACGTTCCAAACGAGGGACATTCGAATATCCTACTTCCCACATAGTCACAACTCTGAAAATCGACACAAATATCAACAATGGTAAAAATAGAAAAAGTAAGCTATTCCGATCTCGAATAACCCACTTTAAGGGGTCGAAAAGGGGCTAAACGTTCCAAACGAGGGACATTCCAATATCCTACTTCCCACATAGTCACAACTCTGAAAATCGGCACAAATATCAACAATGGTAAAAATAGAAAAAGTAAGCTATTCCGATCTCGATTAACCCACTTTAAGGTGTCGAAAAGGGGCTAAACGTTCCAAACGAGGGACATTCGAATATCCTACTTCCCACATAGTCACAACTCTGAAAATCGACACAAATATCAACAATGGTAAAAATAGAAAAAGTAAGCTATTCCGATCTCGAATAACCCACTTTAAGGGGTCGAAAAGGGGCTAAACGTTCCAAACGAGGGACATTCCAATATCCTACTTCCCACATAGTCACAACTCTGAAAATCGGCACAAATATCAACAATGGTAAAAATAGAAAAAGTAAGCTATTCCGATCTCGATTAACCCACTTTAAGGTGTCGAAAAGGGGCTAAACGTTCCAAACGAGGGACATTCGAATATCCTACTTCCCATATAGTCACAACTCTGAAAATCGGCACAAATATCTACAATGGTAAAAAGAGAAAAAGTAAGCTATTCTGATCTCGATTAACCTATTTTAAGGGGTCAAAAAGGGGTTAAACGTTCCAAACGAGGGACATTCGAATATCCTACTTCCCATTTGGTCACAACTCTAAAAATTGGTACAAATATTAACAATAGTAAACATAGAAAAAGTAAGCTATTCCGATCTCGAATAACCCACTTTAAGGGCTCGAAAATTGGTTAAACGTTCCAAACGAGGAATATTCGAATGTCCAACTTCTCATTTCGTCACAACTCTAAAAATTGGTGCGAATATCAATATAGACAAACGAAGAAAAAGTAAGCTATTCCGATCTCGATTAACAAACTTTAAGGGGTTGAAAAGGGGATAAACGTTCCAAACGAGGGACATTCGAATATCCTACTTCCCATTTGGTCACAACTCTAAAAATTGGTACAAATATTAACAATAGTAAACACAGAAAAAGTAAGCTATTCCGATCTCGATTAACCCACTTTAAGGGCTCGAAAATTGGTTAAACGTTCCAAACGAGGAATATTCGAATGTCCAACTTCTCATTTCGTCACAACTCTAAAAATTGGTGCGAATATCAATAAAGACAAACGCAGAAAAAGTAAACTATTCCGATCTCGGATGGATAAAGGGGTGGAAAAGGGGTTAAAAGTTCTAAACAAGGAATATTCGAATGTCTCACTTCCCATTTGGTCACAACTCGGAAATTTGGTACAAATGTCAAAAAAGATTAAACATAGAAAAAGTAAGCTATTCCGCTCTCGATTAACCCACTTTAAGGGGTCGAAAAGGGGTTAAATGTTCCAAACGAGGGATATCCGAATGTTCCTCTTCCAATGTAGTCATATTTTTGATATTTGGTGCAAATGTTAAAAAAATAAGTCATTCCAATATCGATTAACGAATTTTTAAGGGATGAAAAGTCGACGCAACATTGAAACTATATACGAAGATTATCTTAATGTCTCAATTCCAATACAGCTACTACTTTGAAATTTAGAACTAAGAGCAAACATAAACACAATAAACTATTCTAATTTACTATTCACAATTATAAATTTCGTTTAAAATGTCAACAAAGGAAAGCTCCTATTTTGATAAATCAATTTGTCGGGATCGAAATGGGAGCAAACGTCTGAAGTGTAGAATTCAAGAATGTCTTTTGATCGCTAAAATGCTAATGGTAAAATTTCGTAGCGCAGCACGGGTATTCAGCTAGTTCTATTTGTATATATATATATGTATATATTTTTTACACGATCAACCCTGTTGAGTCATGAGCCTGTTGTTGGTCTTAAAATTTGAATTTGTATTTGTAAAGGAAAACTAAAACACTTGAAGGAACACGTGATCCATTTTTATACTAAACTCCAACTTAACTTGAAATCACTAGACGATATATCTTCACCGTGCTCATGGGTAATTAATCCATTTTAGCGGAGTGAAGACATAATTCCTTATAGCCTTTTGTTCTCTACAGGGTTGTGGTTTGGCGAGCATTATGCTTTCACGCCGCCAAAATGGATAAATTGCCTATGAGCACATGACGATCTACCGTCTAGTGATGTTAAGTTAAGTAGAGTTTATCAGTTAGACATTTGAAAACCGCTCAAATTTCCAAAATCTACTACCATACTCCCGGATAACATGCCAGCTTACAAAAACCTTAATATTTATTTGGCGTAAGAGTTGTAGTGACAATGGTGAAGGGTAACATTCCATGACAAAGGTTTGTAAATAGTTTGGTGAAAAGGCTTAGTATGGAAACCCTTCGAAAAGGTTTGTTCTACATCAGCTAACTTTAAGAAGAGTATGACTTACGTTTGGAGCTTTTCACGGGACGGATACACCTATATGCGCATCTTTAATTATTAATAAAAAATTATTGATTTTTTTTAATAAAACTACAATTAATATCTTCATATAAAATATTTTATTCTTTTTTTTTTTTTTTTTTTTCAAATAATTAAAACGTAATAATTTTCATTATTAGTAAATCAAAGTCTAAAAAAAAAAAAGAAATTAATCTTTTATTTCAACGTGGCAATGCGACTTGACCTAACTTTTAATATACAAATATATTTAAATTGTACTTCCAGATTACTCCGATTTAGTCGATTTCATTAGAGTCGATGTCTGTCGCAGTATTTCTTGCAGCCAATCTTAATAAATTATCCAAATGAGATTCAGTTTTTAAGTTATTCGTGTATCTATTCTTGGTGAAAACCACCTTGCTGAAAACTTCTTCATACAGTTTCTTTAGGCACGTAGTGGAGAACTTTGTTCTACAATGTATTTAATACTGCTATTTCGGATAAATTACAATTATGTAGAAAAAAGTCCATATCACGAAATTCGATTTTTTTTTTCTTTTCTTCTTTTGTGATGCCGGCGGGCTTCAGAAAAATCTTTAATGGGCCAATCTGGCCCGTGGGCCGGGTAGTGGCTAAAGCTGTTCTACATTGATTGATTCATTATCAACCTTGCAGCAAAACTTATTATGAAAAGATTTATACACCATTTACGATGTAAACCCTGTTGAAAAGCTTGATTCTGCTTGATCAGTTACGAAAAACCTGTCAACTGTGAACCAGGGTCCCTTTTTCCAAATATTTAAAAGGTTGTATCATTGGCATCTGAACCTTGCATCCTTTTTATTTAGACGATTTAGACTAGGTAGTAAAAAGGGTCAAAATGCTATCCGTGCTGAAATTACTGAGAATTACTTTTTGTCTCAAATATCCTTGGAAATTACACTTTGAATAGTAACTGTTATTGTCATTGAGATACGCTCTACTATTAAATTACCAACTATAAACTCAGCCATAATTTATATTTATTTTTGAACTAAAATGGTGACGTTTACATTTATCACCATTATAAAGCACCATCATTTGTTTAATATTCAATATAAAAACACCCCAATAACGTATTTTTAAATAACTAAAGTTTATAAAAATAAGTCTTCAAAAAAATATATCTCATCTCCAATACTATTTACATTGAGAGTCCTAAACATTAAATGCCGACCAAACGGTATAGTGGTTAGCGTGCTAGCTTCTAGACCGCGAGGTTGCGGGTTAGAGTCCCGTGTTAGACATGGGTGTTTGTAAATGTATGTTGGCTTGTCTAATGACGAAAGTTTCAGCGCATTATAGCCCTCGTGTTGCTGACGGCGCAAGATAATCTGAAAACAACCAACCAACCTAAACATGAAATAAATCCTTAATGATCCTTAACATTAAATAAAACACAGAGAATATTCTATTGGCTACTAAACTTTTAGAAAATATTTCAAGCCAATCTTATACAATCAAATATTTACTAGGAAATAATATTAGAGTTCGTACCCAAACAGCAAAAGACAACCAATGCCAATGCGACTACAAGCAAAAGGTATGAAATGAAAGCGTGCATGGTGTTTCTTGATGTCTTCAATATTTTTTCAACAAACTTCTCTTTCAATGAAAACACATAATGATTTTATAAGTTTCTCAAAATTCCCGAAGGATCCCACTTTTATATATTGCAATAAGTGGTTAGTGAAATGTTTAGCACAAATAATTTCGTTATTGCCTAAATTGCAAAATCCCTTACATTTCATAACATATTTGTAGACAGCTGCTTGTTGTAAAAGACATTTAGTTAACTTAGAAGTTATGCAATAATTTGAGTAATGTGTTTCTGCATTCTCAAAAGAGTAAACAAAAATTAAATTCGCAATAATATTTACCGAAACATGCCAATGAACAACTTACATTTTAATTCTAAAATTTCTATTTTATATTAAATATTTTCTTTATAAATTGATAAACAAAATTATTATTTCTTTCACCTTTGCATAAAGTTCTGTTAAGTGCATATATATTTAAATAATTGGAAGCTTAGGATCTTAACCACATACTTTCAATATTACCAGTAAATATAGCTGTAATGTGTTTCTGCATTCTCAAAAGAGTAAACAAAAATTAAATTCGCAATAATATTTACCGAAGCATTCCAATGAATAACTTACATTTTAATTCTAAAATTTTCATTTTATATTAAATACTTACTTTATAAATTAATGAACAAAATTATTATTTATTTCACCTTTGCATAAAGTTCTGTTAAGTGCATATATATTTAAATAATTGGAAGCTTAGGATCTTAACCACATACTTTCAATATTACCAGTAAATATAGCATTAAAACCTAATTCATACTTGAAGGCATATACTTAAAATGCCATTTAATTTTATTAATGTTCATAATATACAAATAAATTTTAATAATTAATGTAATTATCAAAAGAAAAGTAGCACTTTGAACTGTTGGTTCTAAGCTGTTTACAAAGATCCCAGATGAAATTTCCACAATGTGTTTGCTGTCAACTTCATTAAACTACAAGGCCTCGTCACATAAAATTGCATCGCTATTGTTAATTCGAATATTATAATATTTTGTGCATTTTATTTATTTAAAGTTTTTATATAATGATATATATATGCATATATATGTTTAATTATATCAATTTATATGTTTAAATTTCTTAAATCTTGTGAATCCAATTTCCTAATTATATTTTTGATAATTTGAAATAAAAAATATTATTCACTGATAAATTATTTTTAATCTGGTATTCCTTAAAGTAGTTTCCATGCTAATTTGTGTTCTTTTCTTGGTTTTTAATTGTACATAAATGGGTGCGTTGCGGAGATCAGTCGTAGAGTACAGTCCCAGCTTTTGAGGCTTCAAGAACCAGGCTTTTCTAAAAGGTACATTCAGGAATAAATCTTTAAATTCGTTAAAGCTCACAAAAAGTTTCATTGCTATGCAAACACGGTATCCCTTCGCTAGCTGAAATGTTCATTGCTAATCAAACACAAGCTCATTTACGAAATAAATAATTTGGAATTTCTTAAGAAATGATCTCATTAAAAAGTATATCATTGAGCATTGGACGAGGGCGGCAAAACGTTTTATTTTTGTTTATTTTTATTTATTTATTTATTATTATTATTATTTTTTTTTATTATTATTATTATTTATTATTATTATTATTATTATTTTTTATTATTATTATTATTATTATTTATTATTATTATTATTATTATATTTTTTTTTAATTTTTTTTTTGCATCGCAGTTGAATTTTGCCATTAGTGTTGAAAATCGCTTATTTTTCGAAATTTTAAAAACCTAAGTTAAATTGGTAATGTAGAGTTCTCTGAGATGGATTGTAGGTATATATATATATATATATATATATATATATATATATATATATATGCACGCCACAAACAAGCGGAGTAGAATTATTAAGAATTTTCGAAGAATTAAAATAGTACTTTTCCTTCTTTATTTCATCATTTTTTGTGCATGAAGTTTTACTCATTACAATGTAAATGTAGTGAAATCATTTTTAGTGACACTCTGATACGGTTTTTTTTTTCTTTCTTTTTTTGCATCGCAGTTGAATTTTGCAATTAGTGTTGAAAATCGCTTATTTTTCGAAATTTTAGAAACCTAAGTTAAATTGGTTTTTTAGAGTTCTCTGAGATGGATTGTAGGTATATATATATATATTTTGCACGCCACAAACAAGCGGAGTAGAATTATTAAGAATTTTCGAAGAATTAAAATAGTACTTTTCCTTCTTTATTTCATCATTTTTTGTGCATGAAGTTTTACTCACTACAATGTAAATGTAGTGAAATCATTTTTAGTGACACTCTGATACGGTTTTTTTTTTCTTTCTTTTTTTGCATCGCAGTTGAATTTTGCAATTAGTGTTGAAAATCGCTTATTTTTCGAAATTTTAGAAACCTAAGTTAAATTGGTTTTTTAGAGTTCTCTGAGATGGATTGTAGGTATATATATATATATATATATATATATATATATATATATATATATATTGCACGCCACAAACAAGCGGAGTAGAATTATTAAGAATTTTCGAAGAATTAAAATAGTACTTTTCCTTCTTTATTTCATCATTTTTTGTGCATGAAGTTTTACTCACTACAATGTAAATGTAGTGAAATCATTTTTAGTGACACTCTGATATGTGTGTTTTTTTTTTTTTTTTTTTTTTTTTTTTTTTTTTTTTTTAAAGTTTCTCATAAATATTACACGTAGGATTCAAATAATGTTCAGAATCTAAGAAACAAAAAATGTCGATGATATTTGTCTGTCCAAATCTGTAGCCTGGAATTCAAATATGGTCTCTTAACCCAATTGCTTGATATAAAATTGTTATTTTTGAACAATAAAAACACTTTTATAGCAGATGTAAATATAGATATCCACACTTAATGATCACAAAGATGATTAAAACCATTTACTTAACGTAAAAAGATTACAATTAGTGCCAGTATTGCATTACTTATTACCATTATTTGAGTAAACATAAAATAAGCAGGAGTGTAGAAAAACATTTAAACGTAAAGGTGAATAGCTTGGACTTTCGTTATCATCCGTTCCGTTGGCATCCGTTGATTCTAAAAATAATAAAGGATAATTAATGAAAGATTCGAATAAAGAAGTTTGTGTGTTGAATGTGTTTTTATAATAATAAGTTACGTTTTTCTTACGTTTATTATACCACTAAGGGTATTACGTTCAGAACGATTTCTTGATATTAGGTTGGTTGTATTCAGATTATCTGGCGCCGTCAGCAACACGAGGGCTATAATGCGCCGAAACTTTCGTCATTAGACAAGCCAACATACATTTACAAACACCCATGCCTAACACGGGACTCGCAACCTCGCGGTCAAGAAGCCAGCACGCTAACCACTACACCGTTTGGTCGGCCTTGATATTAGGTAGAATATTGTACATGATTGAATGCTTGTTGGATATCAAATAGAAATATAAGATTGAAAATGAGGTGAAATTTTTATTTTTATTTTTACGTACTGTAACTATCTTATACACATATATAAGATTTGAGGTACTGAGAAGGAAAGGGGTGACTTTTTATAACTTTTGAGGAAATATACTTTCAAGTATCTTATTTGTATTAAATTTTGTGAAAATTATGTTTTGTTCAAATACTAACCTCAGGATCGAAAATATCACTAGCTGTTTTTACATATGCCTATTATGAAATTTATATTTTTGTATATTTCTTGTTTCAAATGCATTACTACTTTTTGAGATGCTTGTTGTGTCCGCTTGTTGCGGTGTTGCACGCGAGTTGCGTTTGTGACCGCTTTTTGCGAGTTGCGTGAGCGTTGGCTGGTTGCGATGAAGTGTCTCCTTTCAGAAGCGCCGATAGATGGCAGCATGATTCATTTTTAGTCCAGTCACCAGTGAAGCGGTAACTAGCTTTCGTTGCGGGCGACGGGATTTGATCCGAGGACCATGATGTCTCGAGACAGATACTCTACCTCTGTGCAAAAGAGTACTCCAGTGCACAGAAGTTTTATCTGTTATTTGATGTCGCCATACTTATGTCCATTCATTAAAAAAAATCCCTTTGCTTCTCAGAACCTCATTTATTTTGCAACGAAGTGAATGTTTTACATATATATATATATATATATATATATATATATATATATATATATATATATATATTAAATAAATTAGGCAATCGCAAAGCAATATACTGCGTTTTACATATTTGTCGCCTAAAGAGAGATGTGGCAAGATTTTGATGTTTCTTAATTGTTTTGTAGAAAAAAAAAAAGTAGTAGAAACAAATGATATTCAAAAGGTATACATTTTGCGGAAATTTTAAGTTTTTAATTGTATTGGAATGGAAATTCAAGGGTAAACTTTTGATTGCATTTTTTTTATAATGTACATTGAAATGGAAATTAAAAAAGTAGCAGTAAAAACCGATCGTTGTCGAAAGTTAGTTTTTGAAGAAGAAAAAAATTATAAATTGTGAACATGTTTTTTTTTTTTTTTTCTTTTTTTTTTTTTAAAGATAATAACAATGTTGGTTACTGAGGTAACTTAATAAAATATTTTCGAAATAAATTTTTTAATATTAATTAAATGTATTTAGAAATTTAAAATTCTATTCATTCTAATAAGAAAATATAAAAACGGGAAATGACTCAAATTGACATTAGTATTATAGTATAATTGAAATTTGTGCGATGTTCCACACCCTTAATTTAATATGTTTACCGTGTTTTGTACATGTTAAAAAAAATGCAAAAATTGTTGTAAGCATAAAAACCTACTACGGTAATATGCTTACAAGATTTTAAGTAGTCAAATTTTTCTTGCTGGATTAATTTAAAATATGAATCTAACTTCACTTGATAAGTTGAGTTAAAAATACATAGAACCTAGCATAGAAACGGACTGTTTGGCCTCAATTTTACGTCATCACTGACATCCTCAATCGTAGATTCGGCGAATGTTTTATTGAAAGTTTTCAAATAATTTCGACATTTTTTAATATGTCACCAAAGAAAAGAATGAATATAAGTGCTAAGTATAGCTCATCTGCAGCTAAGATAGCTGGGGTATCACCAGGCCTTGACCATCGCTTAGGCACACAAGGAACAGGCCTTGGGCCTATGATTTTAGGGGACCCCGAAATTGAATGTAGACTTATACTTTTGTCTCACCGAAGCTATGTGAATATCTTTTATTCATAAAAATATCTTTTTATAAAAATCATTTTGTATTGATCTTGAACCATCGTTAGTATCCCAGAGTATATTTATTCAAACAAACCAAACCATTATTTCAATACGTAAAAAACAAGCTTTTTTTTTTTTTAAACATAGAGGGGAAAAAAAATGAAAGGAAATCTTGATGGGGAATTTATTGTGAGATCAGCAAATGTCGACTCTGAAGATGTGAATAGTACTGAAGATATAGGGATTTGTATTGTGATCACGCGTTTGAAAAAGGGACATCCGAATGTGTCCGGGCCTTGGGCCCCAAATTGTCATGATCAGGGTCCTGTGTATCACTGCTACAAAGTCAGCATCGACTGGAGATTGACCGTTTTCCAAAGAACGAAACCATGCATTTGCTAGAGTAGATTGGAAACTGATCGCCAAAAACAATTTATCAGAAAAAAACCGAGTCAGTGTAACACATAACTGATAAATGTCCTTCAAAGGGTCCTCAGCGGCGAGTGGCCACGCAACTAGTTGAACTATATATTTAAAAAGGTATCGACTAAAAAAATTTATATATATTTTTTTTTTATAAAACTTTCTAAATCAAAATTTGTTAAAACAATTCTAAAACGCCAAACTGTAATGCATCATAATTGGTATAAATTCTTTGCACATAACGGGTATTTGATGTTATATAATTAGCTATTCCTGTTAAAACAATTTTCTACAACCAAAATTTCTCTAAATAAACATTTTTAGAATAAATTACATGAAATTGCTTTTTTTTTTTTTTTACAATAATAATTTAAAGAAATAACTACAAAAGTAAATATATAATCTAGTGCTAGAATGATTTCGAATGCTATTTTATAATAAATATATATTTTGAGCCAAAATTTAAAAATATCAGGATAGAAACTAGTTTAAAATTTTAATTGTCATACTTACGAAATTCCAGAGTGGCCGCCAAAAGGAAATTTATTTATCCTTCACTAATGAAATGAAAAAAAAAAAAAAAAAAAATGTCTTTAGATATGACACATCAAATGTATGGATAGCAGGTGTTTAAAAAATGATCTAAGGTATCTAAAGCAGGTGTTTAGAAAATGGAATGCCATGAAAAATATGTTTTTAACCCTTTGCACTCCAGGCCTTTTTCGCGCGGAGGAATCAGCAACACGAGACAGTTTAGGTTGGGCTGGTGTTTATGGATTTGCTTCATAGAAACTAAACACAGTCATTGGCCTTGCATCGAATTTCCGCATCACACCTAATGGTCCTCTCGTGGTTTGCCATCCAATCGTGTGGCACCTGAGAGGTGCCACTAGAATGCAAAGGGTTAATCAATCTCAATGAACAGAGAATAGTGTTAATTACAGCATTGTTGGAAAGGTAGATCTGTAGATCATAGAAGGGAAAAAAAAAAAGTCACATGACGTGATAACAACATAACTCGGTGTGCATGACATGACTTAATAGTAAAATGATTGATTAAAAAAATTAAAATATGAATACATGGACGTCTAGATTACGTTCCATTCAACAGATCGAGATGAGATTTCAGGTATAGTTATTCAGAGATTCTGTGCATGGAAACAAAATGGCGCTCACGGTTAGGGTTATAGGTACAGAAACTCGAAATTTTCGAATGGCAACGTCTACCTTTTCTCGTTGCAAAATGCTCAGTTATTGCCTATAGAACGTTGGAACAATACGTGTGTCACAAAAAACGGACGCGTTATGCACGCACAAAAAACAACTCTGCGAACGGCCAAACAAAGCACGATCGGGGCCCTCAGAAGAAATTTGCATATGACAGAGGGCAAAACATCAATCATTGATGACAATACATTGGACAAAAGAAAACTTTTATATTAGATATTTTCCACATGGGTGCCATCAGAGCAATTTTTATTTTAAAAACTATTTTTTTTTAAATATATGAAACTTTCCCCAATTATTTTTTATATATATTCTTCATTTAATTGGTCTTCGGAAGTTGTATATTATATTATTATTTTTTTAATTTAGAGTTTAGCATGCTATGAGTTTTATATAGTTCTTTAACAAAATATTTGTTATTTTTTTTTCTTAATATTTTATTGGAAAATTACGAAAACAATTTATAAAATGAATTATAAGAAGAGTAATTTAATGCAATTTACAATTCTATAATTGCTACTACGAAATCGCACTTACTAATCATTGTGGGATGAAAAAAACTCACCCGATAAGTTTGGAGGCTCAGAACATATTGGTCCATTTTTTCCTGCCCGATTACCCACAGACCGGGATTGCGACGCGCCCCAACGCGCCATGGTTGGAACAAATGGTTGGAACCATCATAGAATGAGAGGCGACTGCAATTTTTGGACCCAATCGAACATCATTCTGAATTTTGTATAGAAATTGGAGAAAAGTGAGTAGATTACGAATCCACTTTTCTGCCGTGGCAAAAATGGCCGAAACTAGTCAAAAATCGACTTTTAATAAGTAGAACTAAATCCAATTGCCAAATGCGCCATAACTTGCCAAATAATGAGATTTTTTTTTTTTTATTTGGTAACCCTCACTCTTTACTTTTCAATTAAGAAGGTTGCAGACGATTCAGATATCTGGCGACGGTCTACTTGCACCTATTAAAAGGAAGCCAAGTTGGCGATGAACATTACGTCACTGATGACGTAACTGATGTCGCTAATTTGGCTTACTTTTAAAAGATATAAGTTTTCCGAGCCAGAGATCAGAAATCGTTTGAGTTTTTTCTCATTGAAAATCAAAATGCAGGGTTGCCAGACGAAAAAGTTTGTTCTCTTTTTGGCAAGTTATGACATATTTGGCAATAGATTTTAGTTCAACTCATTCCAAGTCAATGTTTGATCAGTTTCAGCCATTTTTGCCTCGGCAGACCAGTGGATTCCTAATCAACTCACTTTTCTCTAATTTCTATAAAAAATTCAGAATGATGTTCGATGGGGTGCAAAAATTGCAGTCGCCTCTCTGACTGCCATGGATTGCCGGACTGTCGCAATGAAGTTCGGACAGTATGGAATTCCAAACGGCTGTTCCACTTCAATGAATTCATGTTTGATTATCACACACACTGTGCGGTTTTGGTGTTTCATATAGCGGGCCAATTGACCTGATGGATCGATCGTGTGTGGCCAGCTTGAGAAAAATCCCCATTTTTGTGCTGAAAATTCGAACTAGATTTTTCCTATGCCATAACAACTCCCCTACTTTTTAAACATTCGGGTCATTATGGCGAGTGTTTTTTTAATTTTTTATTTTCAGCTATTTAAAAGTTAAATTTAGATTATAATCACTTTGTAAATCGATTCCTTTACTTGGTTAAAGTTTTATATCGTTTGCTGTATGAGAACTATAAAGTTTTATATCGTTTGCTAAATGGTAAAAATTCTTGAAAAAAAAAAAAATGTTAAAAAAAAAAGTAGAATAGAATTTAAAATATCAGGGAATTTTCCAAAACAAATAATCATCAAAATATGATTTTAGTTTCAGCAAAATATACCTTTAAATTATAAATATTTCTAAATATATTAAAAATTTAAAGTCCTAGATTAGAAATAAAATCCAAAGTGTACAGAGTTCTTTCAATTTAATAGAAATGCAGTGAATTAAAAAATATAGTTGAAAAATATAGATTTGTAGCTATATGTTTAATGTAATAATAACAACTAGTAATTATTTAAATATTTTCAGTTTATCATTTGGTAAACTGTGTGTGAAGACTTGGAGTTTCAGAAATTCGTTGTAAAATTTAAAAGTTTTGCATTATAGATAGGAATCAAAGCATTTGTAGAGTGTTGGGATGAGGAATTGATAAAACTTACGGAACTTTTTTATATTTTTATTTAAAAACAATTATTAAGTTAAAACTTTAAAATCAATTCTAGCAAGGTAACATTTTTGACATTCCAGATGAAGCATAACACCCAGGCTGGCGTGGCAGAGAAAGAGAGCAAAGCTAACATTTGAATCATCTTATATAGGGAAGTTTATTTGCATATGTGCTCTTCTTCTTGAAGGAGGGTTTCACAAGGTCAGCTCTTTGTTTTGACGCGCCGCAAATAATACTGACGCGCAGCAAGATCAGTTTGCTCGAGCCGCCACAGTACCCCCTTGCCAGTGATAACGTAGGATTAAAGCAGTGTGGCTTCAAATTCTGGAATTAAAAAAACAACATTAGTAACAATAAACGAGGTGAACAAGGTTAAAAACGAAATTTCACTCTTCTGCCAGCTCTAGTGACATATTGATCACTTTTAACTTCTTCAGGAAGTGCTGGTGCTTTAGAATCTTTGGTTTCGGTTTCTTGAGCGACATACGCAGGTTTCAATCTATCCTTGCTAATTGTAGTTCGTTTTCCTTTTACGATCAGCCTGAATGTGTTGGGAAACCGCTGAATAACTTCAAATGGTCCATCATATGGAGGAACTAGAGATCGGCGAATTGCATCACGCCTTACAAAAACGTGGGTACTAGATTCCAAATCTTTATGCACAAAAATCTTCTTCCGATTATGAGCAGAAGTAGGTACCGGTCGTAACATCTCCATGGTTTTTCTTAGCTTGGTTACAAAGGAAATAGGATCTTCGGAAGTTTTGTTGTTATTCTGTGAAATAAATTCTCCTGGTAGTCGTATGTTCGTACCGTAAACCATTTCAGCTGGTGTCGCTTTTAGATCTTCTTTCAAAACTGCTCTCCAACCCATCATAATTGTTGGCAAAGCGTCTGCCCAACTTTTATCAGCATGGCACATAATCGAAGACTTTAGGTTTCTGTGAAATCTTTCGATCAATCCATTAGCTTCTGGGTGATATGGACTTGTACGCATTTTTTCCACTCCAACTAATGAGGACAGAGCCCTAAAGAGGTTTGATTCGAACTGTGTTCCTTGGTCACAAGTGATCTTTAGTGGAGTTCCAAAACGCACGATCCATCCTTCGTATAACGTTCTTGCTACCGTTTCTGCTGATATATCGGTAATGGGAATGGCTTCTGGCCATCTTGAAAATCTATCAATGCAGGTTAAGCAATAGGAGTATCCTCTAGATGGTGGTAAGCGACCTATAATATCTATATGAATATGTTGGAAACGCGATGACGGTACTTCAAACAGCCCAGGTGGGGTAACTGTGTGTCTGCTAACTTTAGATCGTTGGCAATTTAAACAGGATCTTGCCCATAGTGTGCAGTCTTTGCGAATAGAAGGCCAGACGAACTTCTCAGTAACTAGGCGAGTTGTTGATCTGATTCCAGGATGCGCTACGTTATGCAGTGTGTCAAAGATCTGCTTCCTAAAAGCTTTCGGAACAAACGGGCGGATGACTTTAGTAGCGTAGTCGCAATAAAGGCTTGACTTGCTATTTTCGATCATCATAGGTTTGATCCTTAGGCTTGTATTATCAGGATTTTGCAAGAGATCTTGTAACTCTGTATCTGCAATTTGAGCTTCTGCCAAGGATTCATAATTGATTGGAGAGGGAAATTCAATGGTTCCAATCCGAGATAATGCATCGGCGACATCATTGTTACAGCCTTTGATGTGTTGGATATCTGTCGTAAACTGCCCAATGTAATCCAAGTGACGAAGCTGTCTTGGCGTGCATTTCTCTGGTTTCTGTTTAAAAGCATACACTAGAGGTTTGTGGTCAGTGTATAGAGTAAAATGTCGACCTTCCAACATGTAACGAAAGTGCTTTACAGCTGAATATGCAGCAAGTAACTCTCGATCGTAAGCACTGTAATTCCTCTGAGCAGGCGATAACTTCTTTGAGAAAAAAGCCATTGGTTGTGGTCCTTGGGGCGTTATTTGATTTAGTGCCGCTCCCATTGCTGTATCTGAAGCATCTACGCAAAGAGAAATAGGTGCATCTGAAGATGGATGAGTTAAAACAGCTGCTTCAGCCAAATCTTTCTTGCATTTTTCAAAAGCTTGTTCCGATTCTGTGGTCCAAACAACGGGTCTTTTGTCCTTCTTCCTGGCTCCTTTTAAATATTCGTGAAGTGGTGCTTGAGTTGCTGCAGCATTCTTTAAAAATCGCCGATAGAAATTCAGCATTGCAAGGAATCTTCTTAGCTCCTGTAGGGTTGTTGGTTTAGGAAATTCGGTAATGGCTTTTACTTTCTCAGGCAAGGGTTCGATTCCTGCTGCCGAAATCTTGTATCCTAAAAAGTTTACCGTTTCTTTTCCCAAAACGCATTTTGATGGATTTAGCCTTATTCCATATTGCTTGAATCTTTCGAAAACTTCCTTTAAATGTTCCAAATGCTCTTCTGGATCTTTTGATGAAATCAGACAATCGTCGATGTAAGGTACGCAAAATGGCAAGTCCTTCAAGACCTCATGGATGAAACGTTGAAATGTTTGGGCTGCATTGCAAAGACCAAAGCTCATTAAAACAAATTCAAATAAACCAAACGGGGTAATTACTGCCGTTTTTTCAACATCCGCAGGGTTGATTGGGATATGATGATAAGCTTTTAAAAGGTCAAGGGTCGAGAAAATGGTTTTGCCCTCCAAAGTGTTGACGCAATCTTGGATGTGTGGAATGGGGTATTTATCAGGTTTTGTGCAGCTGTTTAATCTTCTGTAATCACCACAAGGCCTCCATTCTCCAGATTTCTTGGGTACCATATGAAGTGGTGAAGCCCAAGAACTTTTGCTAGGTCTGCAAATGCCTTGCTGTACCATGTATTCAAATTCCTTTTTAGCGATCTTCAGCTTATCTGGTGCCAGACGTCTTGCTTTCGAAAAAATTGGTGGTCCGGTGGTTTCAATATGATGAACTACGCTATGTCGAATAGGGACAATACGGTCGGTTTCAGTCAGCTCAGGATATTGCTTGAGTAGATCCGCAAATATCGAACTTTCTGCTATGACGCTTATTTTACTACTATCACCGCTTAGAGGTTTAGCTTTTGTAGATAACTGGGTCAAAGTATCGACTAAGCGACCGTTTTTAAGATCAACCAGTAAACCATATTTTCTCAAAAAATCTGCACCGATAATTGGTTGATTAACTTTAGCAATGATGAAAGACCAAGTGAAGTTCCTTCTTAGGTTTAAATCTAAAGACAAAATTTTTTCGCCATAAGTCGGGATTACAGTTCCGTTTGCGGCAAACAGCTTCAACTTGTCTGGAGTCTTGTGTCGATGATTTGGGTTTAAAGGTAAGACCGAACAATCAGCACCTGTATCGATCAAAAATCTTAACCCTGATGATTTGTCCAAGAGGAATAGTCTTTGCACCTGTTGGCCTTGCACTGCACCGGTGACTTTAGGTGTTGGCCCTGTTAGTTTTCCGGAACATAGTCACAAGTTTCGTTGCACCTTCTGGCCCTGTCTTGGAAAATTTGATGATACCAGCACACCTTAAGTTGAGGATCATATTTCCGTCTGGTATGAGAACTTGATCGTGGTGCATTACCGTATCGCCGGTAAGGTGATCTTGAACGTGGCGTACTTGTGCTCAGCTTCTCCACCATCTGGGTTAATTTTGCAACTTGATTTTTCAGCTCTGCGATCTCACTGTTTTGGTTCGGCAATTTGGAAACAGCGGCTAAATTGCTGTGGTGGCCATCAGTGACTTCTTGTATCTTGTCAGCCATATCAGCCATTGCCTGCAGGTCTCCTTTACTACTGGCCAAAATTTGTTGAATTGGCGTAGGTAGACGTTGTGCCCATAGCGACTTTAAAAGCTCGTCGTCGAATTTCTCGCCAGCAACTTCTCGCATTCTTCTGAGTAGATGAGATGGCTTTTGGTCTCCCAGCTGTAGCTCTTGTAGCAACATACGAAGTTTCTTCTGCTCCGAATCCGCATATTCAGCAATTAATCTGTTCTTCAAGGCGTTGTATTTCCCTGTCGCCGGTGGTTTGATGATCAGGTCAGAAACGTGGGACAAAACCTCTGTCTCGATGCTGGCTACTATTGTATTGAATTTAGTTTCATCTGTTGTTATCCCAGCAGTGATAAACTGGCTTTCCACTTGTGCAAAATATAATTCTGGATTCTTGCTCCAGAAAGGTGGTGCACGGAAAGCAATTCTTGAAATATTTGGATGATGGTCCTCATTGCTGCGCTCTGGTATTCCGACCTTTTCATCTTGGTTACCACTTTCATTCATCTTTTTAGAAAATTCCGACGTTTAAGTTTTCACCAAACACTCCAATCTCCAAGGTATCAGAAAGCTGCTTTTCTCCAGGATAAAAGTTCTTTTTCGAGAGTCACCAATCTGTAGTTGTGTTGGGATGAGGAATTGATAAAACTTACGGAACTTTTTTATATTTTTATTTAAAAACAATTATTAAGTTAAAACTTTAAAATCAATTCTAGCAAGGTAACATTTTTGACATTCCAGATGAAGCATAACACCCAGGCTGGCGTGGCAGAGAAAGAGAGCAAAGCTAACATTTGAATCATCTTATATAGGGAAGTTTATTTGCATATGTGCTCTTCTTCTTGAAGGAGGGTTTCACAAGGTCAGCTCTTTGTTTTGACGCGCCGCAAATAATACTGACGCGCAGCAAGATCAGTTTGCTCGAGCCGCCACACATTCCCAAAATTTTAAAATCCCTTTACGAAACGTATTAACATTGATAGCCCATCAAACATACCTTATGCAGCCATTTGGATTAGCAATGCAGAATGCCACAATGGGATCAAAACATTTCTGAAACAAGAAGTAACTAATCAGTAAAAAAAAAAAAACTGTCTTCTGAAAATAATTTAGCTTAGAATTTTTAAAAGTCTGCTCTTTAGCTAAATCAAAGAACTTAAAACTATAAGAAGGCAAACTTCGCCGATACGTAAGTGCTGCCATCTCGCGGATTTTCATAGTTGAGAGCACAAAACTTTCGCCAAATTGCTCCGATTTCCAGACATGCGCAGAGCTTTGTTCTTACTTAGGCGATCGTGCTTTTTAAACAAACAAATAAGAACATCAGATTTATTTCGTCGAATTCGTGGGAGATTTAAATAGCAGAACAAAAATGGAGGATTCTATTTTGCAAAGTAACATATTATTTATTCAAGTTTGTTCAAATTTTTCGCTTTTGTGCACAATAAATTTCGGTAATGTTCTGAAGATTATAGAATTTTTGTAAGAGAATTTTAACAGGAAATTTTTTGCAGTGTTGATGGTTGTGATGAAACTTGATGGTTAGTGTTCTTAATCGTTTGATTTCATTTTTTCGTCTCATTCAGCAGGCTAGTTTTTATGTTAAATATAGTTGTTTTTTTCATGAACTTTTCTTTTTTTATTATTTTGACATCGCTTGAAAGAATGTTTATCATTTGTTAGTTGCATAAATGCACGCAATTATTATGTGTTTATTATGATTTTTTGAAATTTGACGCCAATCTCAATTACCATTGCGGTTTTTTATTTTATGAATTAATAAAGCTAAATGATTATTCTCAACTGTTAGTAAATTCTTCTAAACTAGTACATGCTAAATGGTATTGGTTTTTGTAGTTACAAGTCATTTTTAAATTCTTGCACTCAATAACTAGATATTTTTTAGTTTCCTAATGTACTGCTTCGAAGAATACATGGAAACTTTATCGCAATCATTTTCTTCTAGAATGTGTTTCAATAATTTTGTAATTAGTAATTTTGTTAATTCTTGAGGTTCATATTTCTTACGAAAACTTACTAAAAGTTCACCAATATTTTAATATGCTGTAAAAACCCCAAATCTAATAATAGGATTCGTATTGCATTACAGGATGGAACTTTTGCTGTAGTGGTTCAATATAATATTAATATTGTTTAAAAAAGTATTCAATTATTTTAGTTAAAAATATAAATTAACAAATATTTGGTTGTGTGTGCACATTTTTTAAGTGAAAGTTTAATGAGCTAGGCAGATTTGTTCTTTTGTTTTGGATAAAAGATTTCTGGGAAACCATAAAATTTAATCGCCAAGTGAAACCACTAAGAGCGATAAGCTTGCCAATGTAGAAACCCTGCAATGACGTCATGTGCTCTCAACTATTTTACATTATCTCTATGGAAGCTTGCCATCTTTAACCCGAAGGGTTATTATAGTATCTTTGGCTAAATTAAGTTTTTAAAATGCAAAAGCATACGAAGTGACGATATCATTGCGAGGATACCATGTAAACAAGATGTGAATATTACTAAATATATTTTTTTCATCATTCCTTCCCACTCTTATGTATGCTATGCAAAAGTCATTTTGAAATGTTGTGTATAAGCAAATAAATGGACGATGCATGCACACATTTCCTAAAGCTGTGTTTTTTGTGCTATATTTTCTATATACTTCTTGAATTAAAACGATCATTATTTGCCAGTGATGATTATTTGACTAGATGCCAGTGATAAGGTCATATGCTCAACTTTTCCACACACCTAACCTTAAATAATTTTCCTTTGGCATTTTTTTCCCAGGTCAACCATACAATGGCCACAGGTCAATGTTGAATCTGAGGCATGGTCTTAACACCAATTTTAAGGAAAGCTCCCTGATGATCCCTGCAGCTCATCACGCAGCGATGAATTCTTTTATCTTGAAGGAGATGCGAAACTCTACACAAGTCTTCTTGAGGCGTTTTGGAAGCTCCATATCAAGTTTCGCTTCAGGTCATAGAAAAGAGATATTATCCGTTTCTCATCTTATTAGCGGGAAATGATAAAGGTAAGTGCGGATCATCGATATAAATAAACAACTGGATAGACTGCTTAACGCTGGGAAAATGAAGCCGTTGCCAGATGCAATTAGTGGGATAAAAAATACGGATTGCCAAGGATTGTAAATAAAATTTTGGATTGTACACAGCAGAAATGTCAATAGTAGACCTTAATTAGTAATAATGTGCGAAAAATATATATACTCTAACACTTTACAAGGTTTTTCGCATTCCCATCCAACTATAAAAGTGAACTGTGATTGGTTAATCATCCCACCAGCTTCGCAATCCCCGGCGCGTTTTTCTCTTTGCATCGACAATGGAGCAGTCTATCCAGTTGTTTATCTATATCGATGGTGCGGACAGACTTAAACCGGCCCCTTATTTAGAAGTCCTTTGACTTCATATACAAACCATAAGCCAAATTTTACATAACTCTCTATAACTACATAGAAATACATTGACTTTTCCTATTAAGATTTAATGACAAGGCATCAATGTAATACAGAAACAGTGTTTCAAATTTACTTAGCCAATGACGCTTAACTTTCGCTCAGAAAGAGATTATTCTGTGTGGAATGTACCATGATTCCAAGATGTTAAAAACTTAAAGAAAGCCTATTGTCTTTCTTAGAATGGCAAAATATGAAAGAAGAGATTTGCATTTCAATCCTTCACATCCTCTCTTCGGATGAGGCCCTTTCAATGTTGTTGTATAAAATTAAAAATGTGTTTGTAACTTAATCCATTAAAACCGCACTTTTGAATGATTCCTTGCCTAATTTTGCAAATTAAACTGATAAATTTTTATCTAATAATAATAGAAACATACCAGGTTATAACTTTTGAGGGAACCCTCTATAAGGCGTTTATAGCTTGAATATGTTATAGTCATGGTGAATCATCATGAGCTCTCAGAATTTAAATTCACCCAACAACGGATGCAACATTTCATAATTGTATTTTTGTTTTATTAATTTATATTTTCCTTAAGACATAGACCATGTAAGTTTGTAACCTGTGTATTTCCGTCTTTAAATCTTTAAAATATACCTGTTTTTAAAAATTTAATTTATTGTCACGCCTTGACAAACATGCCGTATCCTCTTATGTGTTTCACGTACTCTACTTTAGTACGAGCATCTGCTTAGCCTGTTCCCCCCCTCCACCACTTGTTCTTTGCTCTGGTAAGCGCTCTGCACCTTATTATCTTTTTGTTTAATTATTCTCTACTGAAAAATATCCTAAGATGAAGTAGTTATGGCCCAACCCCTCCGGCAAGTACTACAGAATTTATTTATGATCTAATATGTCATAGAGATTGTATTGAGGTATAATTTATGTCTTATTTGGAATTAATTAAAATAGGAATTAATTGAAATAGGAATTAATCATTAATTTATGTGTCTATTAGGAATATCAAACACTTGCCCTGGCTTTTTCCACACCATGAGCTTCCTCTAGCCCATACAATCCCATAACAGCTTTTTTCTAGAAAGAAAGAAAAAGTATTATTTGAATGAAGAGGAATCCTTACAAAAGCCACCTGGTAACTGTTAAAGAAACCAATTTAACCCTTTGCACTCCAGGCCTTTTTCGCGCGGAGGAATCAGCAACTCGAGACATTTTAGGTTCGGCTGGTGTTTATGGATTTGCTTCATAGAAACTAAACACAGTCATTGGCCTTGCATCGAATTTCCGCATCGCACCTAATGGTCCTCTCGTGGTTTGGCCTCCTATCGTGTGGCTCCTGAGAGGCTCCACTGGAGTGCAAAGGGTCAGAAAACCACTCATATTACATCGGTGATAAATTTGTGTATGATCATCCGCCCTGTGCTCACTATTAGAGGTCGGCGATATATCGATACGACAATATTTGTATCGAATATCTATAAAAGTCGCCAATATATATTTTCAAACAGTTTTAGTTTTTTGATATATATGTTTTTCAGTTGAAAAAGTTACCTTACAAAAAAGCAATCATGAAAAGTAGAAATTTGCCCCGAAAAACTTTGTTTCTAGCAAAATTTAAAATCAAATAAAAAAAAATCATGTACCGATATATCGATATTTTATTGATTATTTTTTCTATGCAACGATATAGTATCGATATTTATTTTGATCGATATTTCCGACCTCTACTCACTATTAGTTATTAAGAGGGAACTTCTATAATACTTCTTGATAAAATCACTTCAATTACAACAGCATTTTAATACCTGAAATTGAATCGAAAGTAATTAACTCATCAAAACAAAATTTTAAATGTAAATCCGTGCATTGCAAACTTTAATGGTGCAAATGCGACTAATTTAAGTGATTTTGAGCTCCGATTGACTTTCCATAGTATTTGATCACTACGACGAAAACTATCGATTCCGTGCCATGTACTAATTCTTTTTGCTCCTTAAACTTCATAGAAGGCACTCTCATTTACAGCGAATATAATTGCCAAATTTCGGCTCGATTGGATGACTGCAAATGGGTTAATTAGCCCTACGAAGCAACAATAAAAGCAGCCTTTTAATGACTTCCTCCTTTTAAAGCTTATTTGGCTTTCGTGTGTGGGCGACGGGCCTCAATTCCGAGACCGTTGTATCTCGAGGCAGATGCTTTACCACTGTGCAAAAGAGTACTCCAGTACACAGAAGCTTTATCTGTTATTTGAGGTCGCCACATTTTGATGGATTGCATTCTCATCGAAAACTAATTAATCTGTCAATTTACTGCTGGATTAGGAGATTGCAAGTTCCTAATCTTTCAAAACTTTAAAAGTAGAGTATCCATAGGTATAAGCTCTAACCATGAAACTGATTACAAATAGTGACAGGAAATTGCAATCATTAATAAACTCAAACAAAGAGATAAAAGTATTCGAAACTAAAATTAATTTTAATGTTCACGTTTTATTTTAAAATCATTCGTTCTATGTTATAACATTATATTATCTCCTCGACATAATTTTTATTATCCTCAAAATTACTAGATACGTAGTACTCCTTTCAAGTATCTTACAAAGAATCACTTCTTATTGTACTGTAAGAAAAAAAATCCGAGCTATATCTTGTATTCTATTTGATGAAATAGAAGGGGAAAAAAAGCTGTTTTTTGTTTTTATAGGAACATGCATTTTTTTGCTTTCATTAGATGCATCATCGTCGAACGACTTCCCATCTCCCCACACATACAATTTCTTTTATTTATATGCTGGAGTTTTGATCTCAATATTTTAACTGAACACAAATGTCTAAAAACTTTCCTTTAAGGGACCCTATACTAGATTATATATGAAATTAGTTTGAAAAAAAAAAAAAAAAAGTAAGAAGACAAATTTTAAGTAAAAAAATTTCAATGCAAAATTTTCTAAGTATTTATTTTATATTTACTAAGTGTTGGGAGCATAGCTGCTAAACTTACTATTTTCCAGTACCACGAAATCAGGTTACTTGAACCCAGAATGATAAAGTGGTGTAAGTTGTTCTTCACGCTGGATAATTCGACGTAGTTCTTATGTTGCGTGGATGGGTTCGAAAGATTTGAAGCCAAAGCAGATCAAAACTTGCAGAAATTTATTCCAATGTAATTCTTCACAGATTCCTTTACAATTCCAAAACTTCTCGTTCTAGTAGACTTAATACAGCTTCATACACAACAATAGAGCACAAACAGAAGTTAAACTTGACACACAACTGCTAAATCGCCGCAAAAAACAATGCAATACAGTTCGCTTTAGAACTACTCGGAATGTTCACTGAGACTCAGTAATTCCAGTCAACTAACTGACTCAACTCAGTCAACTAACTGACTAACCCGGGTTTATATAGGAGAGGCGGCGAACCTTCTTGAAACTTCTAGTGGTAGATATTTGGAGAACTTTTCAGATCTAGTCGAAAAGTCCTATACATGTACATGGGGACCAAAAATGTCGCCAAATGGTCGCCAAGTTTGGCGACATTTGTCGATTTCTCGCCAAATTTGACGTCAAAAATTAGTCGCCAAAACCGTCGCCAACTTGGCTCTATCTCGCCAATTTGGCGTGATTGCCATTACCATAATATTAAATGCCTTGCTCCTCGTAAAACTCGCTTCCCAATGTTATCTCTGTAAAACTCGTTATCAAGCCTTAAGACCCATATTGCAGGAAAGCCAACTTAAGACGAACTATTGCACTACCTTATGCAAAATGTACATAAATTTTCCTAATTACAAAATTAACACTACGAAATATTTACAAATATATAAAAATTCGTAACTCTTAGTTCATCTGCAGCCCTCTGGAGGCACCGGCACACTCCACAAAAAGTTCCAGGAATTACTGCTAGTGTTTAGTGGAGTTTATGTCAATGTCAAAACACTTGTACTCTTTTTATGGTCTTACAATCTCAATACCCCACGTACAGAGATTGGAGTTTTTGAATTCCTTAAGTTCGACTCCACCCTCGCCACCCTAAATTAGTACTTTATGTAATTTACATGTAAATGTTTAGCTATAAATTATTTTAAAAAAATGACATTTACCAAAGTATAGGGCGTCGACCAAACGGTATAGTGGTTAGCGTGCTAGCTTCTAGACGGGTTCGAGTCCCATGTTATGCATGGGTGTTTGTAAGTGTATGTTGGCTTGTCTAATGACGAATGCTTCGGCGCATTATAGCCCTCGTGTTGCTGACGGCACCAGATAATCTGAAAACAAACAACCAACCAAAGTATAGGGCGCAGCACAGTCCTTGTGTTGCCTTTGCGCTACAAAACCATACAAACTAACAATTAACAAATTGTACGATGAAGTACAACCACTAAATACAATGCCACTTGGACCCCACTACCGGATATCGTCAGGTTGGTTGGTTGTTTTCAGATTATCTGGCGCCGTCAGCAACACGAGGGCTATAATACATTCGTCATTAGACAAGCCAACATACACTTACAAACACCCATGCATAACATGGGACTCGAACCCGTCTAGAAGCTAACCACTATACCGTTTGGTCGGCGGATATTGTCAGGAGAAATCAATCATCAGGAAATCTATTTTTTTGATTAGTGTGGATCTTGATTTGCCAGTACAAGAGAGAGTAGGCATAAACGGTAGAGGTCGGCGATATAACAATACGACGATATTTTTATCGATACTTTAAAAAAAATATCGATATTAAAAATATCGATAAAAGTCACCGATATATCGATATTTTCACACATTAATAGGTTTTTTTTTATGATCGTTTTGTAGTTCCATGTGTTTTTTCGATTTTCTTTATTCCCTTTTCAAAAAACTTGAAAACTAAAGTTTGGACTTGGCTGAGAAACAGTTAAAATGACACCAATATTCAATATTTTGCCGTACACTTAAAAGCTATTGAAAATTATCTAAAAAAAAAAATTAAATCACTGCACCAATTAGGCGAAAATATAATTTTTTTTTTTTTTTTTTTTTTTTTTTTTTGTAATAGATCTATTTTTAGTTGGAAAAGTAGTCACCTTACAAAAAGCAATCATGAAAAGAAGAAATTTGCCTAGAAAAACTTCGTGTCTGGCAAAATCGAAAAATCAAAAAAAAAAAAAAAAAAATCATGTACAGATGTATCGATATTTTTTCCTATGCCACGGTATAGTATCGATATTTCCGACCACTAATAAACAGACCTTGGATGAAGGCAGCTTTGCAATCAATTATGGAAGAATATTGAATTTCAATACACATTGTTAAGTGTAGATGACAGTGGAGCTGTCGTTGAGTGTATGCAGTTAATCCCAAAAAGCTGGAAGTGACCTACACAAAAACACATGATAAAAAAATGTAATTTGAAACAGTTTTTATCTTATGCAATAACCAGACTGGGACCCACAACTTAACGTAGGTACCGAACCTCAACGAACATCTATGCCTAACCTGGGATTCGAACCCGGCAGTTTTGGCATGTGAAGCCACAGCGCAAACCACACAGCCAACAGGTGGGCCGTTCACGATTTGAGTGTTGTTTTAACCCTTTGCACTCCAGTGGCGCCTCTCAGGCGCCACACGATTGGATGCCAAACCACGAGAGGACCATTAGGTGTGATGCGGAAATTTGATGCAAGGCCAATGACTGTGTTTAGTTTCTATGAAGCAAATCCATAAACACCAGCCGAACCTAAAATGTCTCGAGTTGCTGATTCCTCCACGCGAAAAAGGCCTGGAGTGCAAAGGGTTAATAACACACCATAAGCATTATCAAATGTCCATAACAATTGTTTATTTGTGTGTAAAACAATTACAGTTTAATTTATGTGTACCAATAAAAGTGGTCAATGAAAAACCCATCACCTAACTTTCCGCAGTCAAATCACTTTCATTCGTCACTTCATAAACTTAACTTCTGATAACGGTCTTGCCGACCAAACGGTATAGTGGTTAGCGTGCTAGCTTCTAGACCGCGAGATTGCGGGTTCCGAGTCCCGTGTTAGGCATGCGTGTTTGTAAATGTATGTTGGCTTGTCTAATGACGAAATGTTTCGGCGCATTATAGCCCTCGTGTTGCTGACGGCGGCAGATAATCTGAAAACAACCAACCAACCCGTGTTAGGCATGCGTGTTTGTAAATGCATGTTGGCTTGTCTAATGACGAAATGTTTCGGCGCATTATAGCCCTCGTGTTGCTGACGGCGGCAGATAATCTGAAAACAACCAACCAACCCGTGTTAGGCATGCGTGTTTGTAAATGCATGTTGGCTTGTCTAATGACGAAATGTTTCGGTGCATTATAGCCCTCGTGTTGCTGACGGCGGCAGATAATCTGAAAACAACCAACCAACCCGTGTTAGGCATGCGTGTTTGTAAATGCATGTTGGCTTGTCTAATGACGAAATGTTTCGGCGCCCCTCGTGTTGCTGACGGCGGCAGATAATCTGAAAACAACCAACCAACCTGATAACCGTCTTCGGTCAATTCGCAAAGGATAACTTTGAAGATTGCTTTCTATAACTATAATAATAAAGTTACACAAAAAAAAAAGTATTTGTCATTTGAATCATCAAACGACTTTTTACAATAATTGCCAATTGTCTAAAAAATAAAAAGTCATATTTTTATATCATTCAGTCTCATGATGATAAAAGCAAACGATGATAAATAAACTTGCTTTTAACACAATAAGTTGAAACTTTTGAAGTGGATCTCACAATATTTAAGGTGTATGTGTGTTTCAGGTGCATGTCTGTCAGTCCAGTTTTATAAATGCCCCAGATGCGTATATCATACTTCCTAAAAGTTTCTACGCATCTTACGATCGCAGAAACGTATTCATTCCCCAGTTCAGTGAAGTTACTGCATTCTTGCTTAGTAGACCTCGTCTTATTTTGGAGTTGCTGCAATACTGACTGTCGAGTTTAATAGGAAAGGCGACGAAAACCGATCATGTGTTTTAAGTACACCTACGCGTATGATCTTAGAGGCACCAAAAATCACAATAACTCAAAATCGACAAAAAGTGGAGTTACTACATTTCTGCTTGGGACGGCAGAATAGAAGAATTCAGTCGACGTGATTTAAACTACCCAAGTAAGTTTTTACTCGATCCAGGAATTGGTAAGAGAAATTATTTAGTGTTATATGTTTAGTTTTGAACCTGCTTATGTCTGGTAGATATTCTTTGTAGTTTTCTTTCGAAATATTAGGATATATTTTTTAGCTTCTGATAACGCGCAGAATATTACGTTTTCAGATATATTGAAATGTCTATATCTAACACGCTGTATGTTGAAATGTGCTATACATTTTGCAAGAAGGAAACTTTGAAAAGTGTGCCTCAAAAGCTCGAATCCAGTATCTTGGATCAGAGGAAATTCTAAGTATGTGAAACAACTCCGGTTCGATACCCTCCGATCAAACGGTATAGTGGTTAGCGTGCCAGGTTTCTAGACCGCGAGGTTGCGGGTTCCGAGTCCTGTGTTAAGGCATGGGTGTTTGTAAATGTATGTTGGCTTGTCTAATGACGAATGTTTCGGCGCATTATAGCCCTCGTGTTGCTGACGGCGCCACATAATCTGAAAACAACCAACTGGTTCGATGCCCAACTTCGGAGCTGGTTTTAGTTTGGTTTATTTTTTGTGTTTACTGGCGCAAGAGCAACATCTAGGCTATACTGCGTCGGAGATGGTTTTAGTAAAAATTAATTGAAATAACGCAGATTGTACGATTAATTGTTCGTTAAAATTATCAATTCGAGGCTTCTCCCATTCGAGACTCAAATGCAAAAAGCTCATTTAAAATAGCTTTTCATGAGTCATTATCCCTTTACATTTTGACTAATATCACGATCTGTGTTAAAGATATTTTTGTGCAGTGTACCCTTCTTTTAGATCGCGCCAAGAAGAAAACAATACAAACCAAAATGAGTTCGAAATCATTAGACATTTACAAATACTCAGCCAGGTGGGTTCTCGGGAAACTTATGGATGCTTCAGGGAGGCGAAACACACACATTAGACAAGTATTACTCAGGTTACAGCCTTAAGAGGCAGTCCTAGTAAGGATCATTCCCCATGTTACAATCTGTGAATTTATAAACTATTTTACGTAAAACTTTTAGCCGACCAAACGGTATAGTGGTCATCGTGCTAGATTCTAGACCTTGAGGTTGAGGGTTCGAGTCCCGTGTTAGGCATGTGTGTTTGTAAGTGTATGTTGGCTTGTCTAATGACGAATGTTTCGGCGCATTATAGCCCTCGTGCTGCTGAAGGCTCCAGATAATCTGAAAACAACCAACCAACGTAAAACTTTTTAATTTGATTAGTGCGAAAAAGATCACTTAATAAAATGACAAATAATAATAATAATAATTACACTTTATTGAACACTGTTTGCAAAATCCAAAATATTTTATTTATCAATTTTATAATTACCATTAGTATACGTTATATATCTGTAATTATAATTTCTGGTTTTTAATATACTTCTTGCGAAAATGGAACATCATTGACCTTGTTAATAAATTATGTTACTTTTGAATTACATTACCAATTTTGTATTAACCAGTTATATAGCATGAAAATATAAATCCAAGCAGTTTCAGTGCAATTTTAGACTAATACTTGTATTTTTTTAACGTCCTGCAAACATGCTCGTACGTTTCCTCTCCGCTTTAATTTTTAATATTAAAATAAGTTTCTTAATGTTGAGATTTGCCTTGAAGATCTACCAAAATATTTCCACTCATGAATAACGTGTTATTCAACCTAATGTACTAAAATTTAGTATTTAGGGTAAATGACGTATTCTGATTCAAAATACAATGGTAACAAAAAAATTTCAAAATTGGAATGAGATTTACTTAGTAAATAGCCTCCCAAGAAAAACATTTTGTACCCGACATATATAAAATTGTAAACAAAACATTTTTGTGTAAAATGCAATATTTTACGACTTTTAGAACTGAAGATATCATTTAGTTTTGTGTGTGTGTTCTACCAATTAGAAGACGAAACACGAATAAACGTTCAAACTGCAACATACGTTTGCTTCATATCATCACACACTTATTCGAGAAGACTCTTCACTCATCATTGTTTGTCTATCAGAAATGTCCCTGTCGATTGGGACATTTCTGATTTGGTTGGGGTTGATGGCTGTCGATTTAGGAACAAGATTAGTCAATTTGGAATAAAAGGCATAAACGAAATTGACGTCCAAAGCCAGAGAAAATGTATTTTTCCTGAAAACCTTCGTAAAACATTTTACTAGTCTTGTTCCCACGGCAACAGACAACTCTAGACACGTAGGTTATTCTTTTGATATACAGACTGTATGCATACTGTATTATTGCCTCTAGTTCACAGCGCCAACTAGGACCGGTTGCTAGAAATAAAATTTCTTAACATTACAGTGCATAGGGTTAAGTGCTGCTGTGGACTGGCCCAACAGTAAGGGGGATAAATATTACGCAGAAATTTGACACTTGTGGTCGAACACTACTTGGATATATGGATACACATTTTTATACTTTGCTCATGCATACATAGATTGCTCAGTGAATGTGTCGGTATATAGAGGGGGAGGGAGAGAAATACTATGCACATTTTCTTTGAATAATGCGGTTTCTTGAAATTGCGGTGGTGTTTTTCTATAAACATGCTCAGCGTAACGGCTGTCTGAATAGATTGTCATAATATTTACAGCCCAATTCCCTCTCCTCTGATAGATTCAAGATTTACAAAAGTAGGAACAAAACTTTGCAGTTCTTAATAAAAACTAACATCAAATGGAAACTTTTCAATGGTAACACAGCCATGATAAAGGACTAAAAAAATCCGATTTCAAATATCATCAAGACCTTAGTATTCCACACACACACACTTTCATGGGAAAAGCAGATACCTCCTTTTAATGCCGACCAAACGGTGTAGTGGTTAGCGTGCTAGCTTCTAGACCGCGAGGCTGCGGGTTCCGAGTCCCGTGTTAGGCATGGGTGTTTGTAAATGTACGTTGGCTTGTCTAATGACGAATGTTTCGGCGCATTGTAGCCCTCGTGTTGCTGACGGTGCCACCCATGCCAACACGGAACTCGGAACCCGCAACCTCGCGGTCTAGAAGCTAGCACGCTAACCACTATACCGTTTGGTCTGCCGATTCATATTGGAAGTTGGACGATTGAATATTCCTCCTTAGGAACGTTTAACCCTTTTTAAACCCTTTAATGTTGTGTCAGCGAGAGCTTACTTTTCTTATACCTGCCCTTGTGAACATTTATACCAAATTTCAGAATTGCAACCACTTTGCAAGTGCCGCAGTGGATTTATTTCGTTTGTATTGTTTAACACTATTTTGACCTTTTACGATCGGTCAACAGAGATCGGAAAAGCTTACTTTTTCTATTCTTGATCTTAATTTACATTTGTACCAAATTTCAGAATTGCAACCAGATAAAAAGCGAGACAGTAGGCTTTTGTTCGTTTATAACGCTTTGCCCTTTAGGTTTGCAATGACCATTTGAAATTAGTAAATCGATATCAAAAGAGATCGTACTTGCTCTATTTTGGTGGCCCTAGTGAAGCCCTTGCGCCATAAAACCTCAACTAACCAACCGCACTTGTTCTATGTCTACACTTTTTGGCATTTGAACCACATTACACAGTTGTAATCGCATTGCAAGTCGGGGAGAAGGATACGGTACGTGCCTAACTTTTACCACTAATTTGACCCCTAAAATTTAATTAATTGAGATTGGAAGAACTTCTTTTTCTTATGTGTGACATTGGTGATATTTACTCTAAATTGCAGAATGGAGCCTTTATAGAAGGAAAATTATTTAAAAGTCAATGAGGGCTTTTATATAGAAGGTTGCCATTAAAGTCCGTTACTACCCATTTAATTGCCGAGCAGTCGCAGCTATAGTCCTAAAAGGTGTATCTAAGCACAGTAAAGCTGCTATTCCATACTAGATGAGACTACTTGTTTATGTCAGGTTCGATAGAAATGTGACATTAATAGACCTTATCGAAAATGAGAGTTCGTTGATTTTCTAATGTTTATTTTCCCACATAAATTCAATATTTACTCGAGTTTTGAATCTATTGGTAAGAGCCAATCGGATTGATGAATTCAGGCGCATGCTTGCGCATATGAAGCGATGGAATAGAAATGAGAGAGAGAGAGAGAGAGAGCCATCATGACTCGTGGGATCAAAAAGAAGTTAATTCCTCGAATGATGTGGTTGCCAAGGGTTCGAATTGAAAGGCATTAAGTAGCGTCAACGAAATGAAAGAATGCCAATTTGGGCGATTGAAACCTATCTCGCTCCAAACTCACAAGCATACACCATTTAGGGCCGCGTAGCCCAGTCGGGAGAGTATCGTTCACGCAACTAGAAGGTTGCGAGCGCTGAGTTCGGGCCTGGGACCGACTAAAGACCGCCGTGTTCGTTAATAGTGACTGGAGCACGTTAAATCAGTCATGGTCGCAAAGTCCTCCAAGTTCCCATACAAATCAATACCTCTGGGGGTGGAAAATCCAAGTCTTCTGGTGGTATCTTCTGCTTGGTATTGCCTCTAAATTAAGAAGTTCCTCATACGGTCGGTAGGGCTGCCATCTACCGGGTAGCTACTGAAAGAGGTAGAAATGAACTCTTCGGTGGCTATAGGTAGACTTGCGCACTCCCTCTCGTGAGTGTGCGCTTACATACTGTGCAGTACTGCTCTCTACCAATCTGTACGGGATATGGAGTTGGTACAAAATGCTTAAGCAGAGGTGCCTTAGTCCCCATAGTCCTTGATAAGAAGAAGAAGGATACACCACTTATAAGGCCTCACCTGGGAGGAAAAGTGTGGAATTGGAGTTTCTATCTCAAAAACGGTACGAGGTAGAGGAAAAGAGTGAAATACAAAGTTGTAGATTACCATCGAATTAGTACAAAAAGAAATCTTGTGATCTTGAAAATCTTTTAAAAAACAGAACGTCTGAAATGAGCATTTGGTGTGCGCTAAAGTTTGAGAAATCGCTAACAAACGAATGTGCGTTTTCAGCGTTCTGCTATTAGCATTCATGCTCACAAGACACCTTTTCGTAATAAATACATAAAACATTTTTCAAAAGGTATAGTGGTTAGCGTGCTAGCTTCTAGACCGCGAGGTTGCGGGTTCCGAGTCCCGTGTTTGGCATGGGTGTTTGTAAATGTATGGTGGCTTGTCTAATGACGAATGTTTCGGCGCATTATAGCCCTCGTGTTGCTGACGGCGCCAGATAATATGAAAACAACCAACCATAAAACAGTTTTCGAGTACCGAACCACGTATCGTATTAGAGATAGACACGCTAACTCCAGCGTTTGCTACCAAGTGATTCTGTAAACGGTTTTATCTAGTTGCGCATAGAAACCTTACTATACCTAGAAGCCACTTTTATGACAATAGCCGCAGCCGTTCTGCGGTAAAATAGAGGGAACGGTTTTTAGTAGTCCCCAGTATAGAGCTTTTGAAATAGTGTTAAGTACTTTTAATAAAGCATTTTATAATTACTTTCTTTTTGGATATTTCAAGCACTGCAATAGAAAATGCAATGAATAGAATATATACATAATAAACATATACGACTTACCAGATACTTCTTAAATTTCGCGTTCACTTCATCATAGCATGGTTTCTGAAACGAAGATTATATTAGAAGTGAAATCAAAGAATTTTTTTTTTTTAAATATAAACTTTCCTTTGTTTGAACTTGTGTTTTTATTACACCTGCATCATTGCAATACCATTTTGATACAAATTAGTAGGACAATGTAGTTTAAAATGGTACAATAACGTTATATTATTTTACATAATAAATCATTTACTTTGCATAAATATGGCATAGTATACCAAAATTAGTTGGTCAAAAATTATGTTTCATTTGCCGAGTTAAAACGTTATAAAATTGCATTTGGATATCATTCTCATACTTCCCATAATGAAGCGTAGTTATTGGTTAGGTGGACACTGGACATAAATCCGTTTGGCAACAAGAATAGTTTGCCGTGTGTAGCTTTAGCATTACATAACTTCCTTATATTCCACTGCGTTATTCGTCAAAAAGTATATTCTGTCACAGAACAAATTGTAAGTTCTACGTCATACATTCAAGTGAACACTGAAATGTTGTATCTTCTTAATCCTTAAACTGTAACTGCAACTGTTTTTTTCTTTCTCTCTCTACTTTGTGTTTGCTTTTCGATTTGAATGCGTTTGCTTATTTGCTTCCTCTTGGTAAAATTGTTCGTTTCCGTGTAGTTACAGTGTATCGCCACTTCAACAATAGCTGATCCTGCGTCCTTAATTCCTGTGCATGCAACTTATAAACTGTTTGAAACTGTACAAACAGCATATTGTCCAACTAATTTTTAGCCAGGCTTTGCTTCAAAAACTTTTTTTTCTTTTGTCTCTTTGAGTAGTGTAGTGTTCAGAATCCAGAAAGACCAAACGGTATAGTGGTTAGCGTGCTAGCTTCTAGACCTCGAGGTTGCGGGTACGTGTAAGGTAAGGCATGGGCGTTTGTAAATGCATGTTGGCTTGTCTAATGACGAATGTTTCGGCGCATTATAGCCCTCGTGTTGCTGACGGCGCCAGATAATCTGAAAACAACCAATCAGAATCCAGAAACCTTATTATATAGATTGCTATGCTTAAATAAAGTCGTGGCCTTAAAAGCTCTAGTTACTCGTTTCCCAGAATTTATAAGGTTAAATTAACAGTTGTTTAAACATCGTACCACAAAAAGAATTTTAACTTAGTGTAGTTAATGTATTACTCTCTCTTGGAGCACTGGAGTATGACGTCACAATTCAAAATCCATCTTGAATAATTATTCGTTTTGGCTCCAGTGCAAAACAGCTGGGAAGGGAGCACTGATATATAATTTACAACTTCTGGATAGTGTTTATTTGGGTGTTCATTTGAAGCCTAAGAGTTAGTTGGAATTTACTGGGGCAAAGAAAAGTCGAAGAAGGCTTAGCTATCACCATAGAGATCTATATTAGCAACTTTCCCCCCAAACTAGTTACAATCTTTTGGTAACAATGGGCAACCTATTACGTAGCATATATAAGGAGAAATTATTAAAAAAAAAATAACCATGAGCGAGTTAAGTATCATATGGACATGACCCTTTTTACATTTGAACATATTTTAGAGCTCCCCCCCCCCAGATTCCACTGACGGAGCTGCTGTTGTGAAAGGTTGCATTAGTGATAGATGATCCGACTCCATTTCAATTAAGGTATTTAATCGAAAACTAGGTACATTAATTATAAAAAAAAAATTAGTTAGGAAGGAATAATGAACGACACATTAACATTTCATTCGACACATTAACCTATCATCTCCAGAAGGATCTCAGATAGCGGAATTTTATTCGCTCTAGTGTGAATAACCTGGATGGGATTTTGACGACTCAGAATTTGAAACAAAAATAACACGTTTTTTTTGTACCCACTCTAATGATTATTGAATGTTTTGGCTCTTAACGCAAAAATGTCTGCCGACCCCCCCTTGATCTAGAACAATGAGGAACTTTCACGTTTTTTGGTTTTATTTTTTAAATAAAAGTAGAGAAAAAAAATCATTAAAAACAATACCATTCTTTCACAAATTTGAGCTCGGACAGATAGTTAAAAAAATATTTTGTTTTTCACTTTGAGATTTGGCGGGAAAACGCCACTTTTGCGTGAGACGTGAACGCGCAGATAATGAGCCAGTCTAAAACCTGTTTTAAACGAGGAATGAGTAAGGTTCCCCTCCGTTTTGCGACTTTATCTATGCGTAACCACGTCACGGTGGGGTTGGGGGTTTTTGCGTTTTTGGTCACGTGACTTTTGCTTTGATTTCGGCTAATTTCAAACTGGATTTTTGATTAATTGAAAGCATAAAGATAAAAAATAATTGCACTGCTCAAATATATTCGTTGGATAACACTAGAAAATACAAAAAAATATTCATTTTCCTGACTTGCGAAAGTTCCTCATTAATAAAGAATCTATATGGATGCTAATCGGTGTAATAAAAAAATACTCCCTTTAAAATGCATTTAATTTGTCCCCTTTAAAGTGTAAACGATCTTCTGTATTGTGTGAAAGGTTTAAAGCCCATCGTAACTTACTCTGATTTCATGTGGCACACTGCAATAAAACTCCCCGAATTCCATGTACGAGTATCCAAAGGGCTCGCCCATCTCGCACTTGTTATTTTCGTCAATAAGTAAATGTTTGGCCTGAAATATAAAAGAGAAATCGCAATGAGAAATTATTCCCTTTAAGTGGGGAATCATCAGTCTTTCCCCACCTTTACAGACCTCACACTTTATATGGATTATTACAATATCCACAATCACTGAAGAAGTATTGCTTACAAGACAAGTTAGGAATTGATCACAATATCTGCTTAAGTATTGCTCACGATATCTGTAAAAGTATTGTTTAAAATATATGTCAGGAACTGCTCACAATACCTCTAAAATAATTGCTCACAATATTGTTGCGCGGATGGGTTCGAAAGATTTGAAGCCAAAGCAGATCAAAACTTGCAGAAATTTATTCCGATATAACTCTTTACAGATTCCTTTACAACTCCAGAAATTCTCATTCTAGTAGACTCAATACAGCTCTATACACAACAATGGAGCACAAACAGCAGTTAAACTTGACACACAACTGCTAAATCGCCGCAAAAGACAATGCAATACAGTTCGCTTTCGGAACTCTCTAAATGCTCGCTGACAGACAACCAAGTCAGTAACTCCACTCAGTCAGTATTTCAACTAACTCAGTATTTTCAGTCAATTCACTGACTAACGGACTCAACTAGCTCACTCAACTCAACAAACCTTCTTGAAACTTCTAGAGGTAGATATTTGGAGAACTTTCCAGATCGTAGTCGAAAAGTCCTATGCATGTACATGGGGCCCAAAAATGTCGCCAAATGGTCGCCAAGTTTGGCGATTTCTCGCCAACTTTGGCGAGATTGCTATTACCATATTGTTAAATGCCCTGCTCCTTGTAAAACTCGCTTCCCAGCGTTATCTCTGTAAAACTCGTTATCAAGCATTAAGACCCATATTGCAGGGAAGCCAACTTAAGACGAACTATTGCACTGCCTTATGCGAAATGTACATAAATTTTACTATGTACATATATTTACAACGACGCCTCGCGTTTGGTTGGCGACATTTGCGCCCGGATAACGGAAGAGAACCTTTTTATATTTTTATAATCTTTGAAACATTCTCCTTATTCTGGCAAGTTTTTGAGCTGATCCAATAATTGCAATTGCAGAAAAAAACTCTATTTTTATGGCGAATTTAGCATTGCTGCAATAGCTCCTTCGGTGTTAAAAAGCATTTTTCTCAGTTCGTGATATTTGAAATTTCCACCTTTTTCAAAATGGTAAAACGTCGGCAAATATGAATAAAATGACTTGAATTTTTTTTTTGTCGTGTCATTCTTAATATTTATACAAAAATAGGCATGGAATTTTTAATAGACTTTTTTTTACAAATTTAAATGTTGGAAAATATCCGTTTCTTACAAGCTTTTTTACCTATTGGGTACAGTGATTACAATTTTTCTCAAAAACTATTTTACTTATTCTAAATCCGATACCATAAACTTAGAGTATATTACTACGAACATTTTTTTCTTAAAAAGCAGGGGAAAATATCTAAAAATAGAAAAAGAAGATAAAAAAAAAATTCATAAAATTTCAAATTCTATTTTTTTATTTAAAGTTTTGAAAATTTAGTGCTCTATATAAACTTTTTTTTTAATAAAATTTAGTTTTTACTAAGTATTAATTCTAAATAGGTAAAAATTATAATTTTAAAGGGTTAAATAATAAAAAAAAATTGAAAGGTGTCCCCTTAATAAAAGAAAGGGAATGAAATGTTACTGTGACTTACTACTTCGGGTCCAACATCCCAACAGTCATCCCAGCGGCTATGTTGACCTGTAAATAAAATACGGGAGAAATCACAAAGTGAGAACAACAATTTCCAAAAACATGAAAAATCGATGTAATTAATATGTTAAACATCTGGTCCGTCACATTTCCTATTGGATATGTAACACTGATACCAAAAATGACAAAAATAAATCAAATTGTGACAACAGCTCTCACTAATGCTTATTCAACATGAGGCATTTTACTTTTTTTTTTTTTTTAACCGAAATACATTATTTTTTAAATATGTATCTATATTAATTGCAATATGGGATCAAAAGCAAGACAGTGAAATTTTAAAAATTTCAGAAAATATTGTTACGAATTTTTGTATATTTGTAAATATTTCGTAGTGTTAATTTTGTAAATAGTAAAATTTCTGTACATTTTGCATAAGGCAGTGCAATAGTTCGTCTTAAGTTGGCTTCCCGGAAATATGGGTCTTGACGCTTGATAACGAGTTTTACAGAGATAACGCTGGGGAAGCGAGTTTTACAAGGAGCAGGGCATTTAACATTATGGTAATGGCAATCTCGCCAAATTGGCGAGATAGAGCCAAGTTGGCGATGGTTTTGGCGACTAATTTTTGTCGCTAAATTTATCGAGAAATCGCCAAATGTCGTCAAACTTGGCGACCATTTGGCGACATTTTCGGTACATGTATAGGTACTTGTATCCCATGTACATGTGTAGGACTTTTCGACTACTATCTGGAAAGTTCTCCAAATATCTACCTCTAGAAATTTCAAGAAAGTTTGACTCCTATATAAGGCCAGCCGTGAGTTGAGTCCGTGATTTTGAGTCACTGAGTAGTTGACTGGAATTAGTTGACTGGAATTGCTGAGTTGACTGGAATTGCTGAGTTGAGATATTGAGTCTCAGTGAGCATTCAGAGTAGTCCGAAAGCGAACTGTATTGCATTGTCTTTTGCGGCGATTTGGCAGTTGTGTGTCAAGTTTAACTTCTGTTTGTGCTCTATTGTTGTGTATAGAGCTGTATTGAGTCTACTTGAACGAGAAGTTCTGGAGTTGTAAAGGAATCTGTGAAGAGTTATAGTGGAATAAACTTTTGCAAGTTTTGATCTGCTTTGGCTTCAAATCTTTCGAACCCACCAATATCTTAAGTTGTAGTGAGCCCCTCCAAAATTACAATTTTCAATAAAAAATACAATAAATTGGAGGATTTTGGAAAGATATTTGAAATTCAAACATGTAAATTTGTCATTGCGTAATAATTGCTGTAAAGATCATTAAACCAGCATGTATAACATGAATTGTGTGCAATAATAATTTAGGGGACCATTTCTTGAACTCTGAAATTGGCCTTTTTTCATATAAAATGTATAAAATAGAAGATTTTAGAAAAAATAATTTTAAATGCAGAAACAATTGTTAAACTAGGGGTGTGGAACATCGCACAACTTTCAATTACACTATAATACTGATATATTATCTATCAGATTCTATTTTATCATTATTTAGCAAAAATGGCCAGTTTGGCGATATTTTTTGCGATAATTCTTGTATATGGGTCTTAAAAAAAAAAAAATCCTATAAAAAAAGGATTTTTGCGATTTACTTTTCAGTAATTCTTTTATTGTTCCATCTTCTAAGTGAAACTGAGGAGAGAAGAAAAAACGATCGCTGATGAAATATGCTTAAGGAAAGAGAACTATGTGTTAAAGGCAGACGTTTTTCAACTTTTTACGCCATGAAAGCATTTTTACGAGAATTTTGGAGGTGGGGATGTTTAGAACATCTTAAGAGGCATTACCACAGTGATTTTGAACAAAATCGCTTCAACCATTTTTTAGCAATTACTAAAAAACATGATTTTTTTTCAATGGCAGCTACCTTATGCGCATGCGCGATTTTGGGTAGGTCTCTGTGCCACCATCAACCCGCTCACCAAATTTGAACAATTTTTGTTCGGGAGTTATGCTGACCACACAGACATAAATTTTTTCCAGATCACTTTTTTGAAATCAGGTTGCTCCAAAACGTGGAGAAATGCAAAAAAAAATGATTTTTTTTTTTTTTTTTGTGCTGAATGCTATACTTTCATTACCCTATGTATACATATAGGTAATTGAAATTAATAAACGTGATATAATTAATATAAAATGTGGAGAAATGCTGGAAACTCACGGAATTCCTTAAGGACTGATCAATTCAATGACCCTACATCTACAACAAGTAATCGACAACAACGGGTACTATACAGCCCATTGATTTTTTTTTTTGATTTTTTTTTTTTTAATTTTCTTTTTTTTAAATCTTAATACTTTCATTAAATTACATTTATTTCAAAACGCAAATTTTTTATTCATTTGATTAGGTTATTTATCCTTTAAAGATTTTAATCCATTTGATTAGGTTATCCTTTAAAAATTTTAACTCATTATGTGATATTTTCATTTAATAAAAAATTTAAACATTCATGTTATATTTGTATTTACGTATATGTGTATTTGGGTTACGTAGTACGTAATATGTGTATATTTGTGGTTTACGTTACTTTTAAAAAAAAAAATCGCGTTTCCTGAAAATACTATTTACTAATGCCTACAATTTGAATTTATGAATTTTGTAATCATCAGTAGGATACGTTATATTTCTGTAATCACAGTTTCCGATATTTTATTTATTTCGTGAGAAGTAGACGCATCTTTAACATTGTAAACAAATTATGTTACTTTTGGTACAGGATATAGCAATTGTCTACCAAACACACACCAAAAATTTGACAGAAACCTCGTGATAACCATAGAAACGGAAGGATGTTTTGACGTCACAGCTATAGCGGATCGTTTTAATCGGACTGCGATCGGACAGGCTTTCGGCGCAATTTCTTTTCTTAATATTCAAATAACTTTTTTTTTTTTTAAATCTTTTAGTTGAATATTTGGAATCAGAAAGAAATTCTTCATAAATATAAACTAATTTCACTCGTTTTTAAAAAAATACTGGAATTGTCCATTGTTGTATGTGGCCAAAATGTGTCGCCAAACAATCCGATTTCAACTCAAGGTCAGAATTGAGTCAAGATATATCGATTCCCTGTGGGAGGGATATCTCTTCAAGTTAAGATTTCAGGCACTTTTCGTTGATTTTTTTTTTTTTTTTTTTTTTTTTTTTGTATTCTTAATTTAAACTACAATATTTAAATTATATACCACAATTGCAGGCCTGCTGAATGTAGCAATCATAAAATGCATTTGAATGTTTTTCACTGCGATTCTGAGCAAAGACCAATACAAAGAACGTTACGAAAATTGCTGTAACGTGGATTAACTTTCCACTCGCCATTTAGTTAGCTTTGCGATCTTTAAAAAAAAAACTTTCCGCAAAACGTTAAATAGCTTTCATTTCATGATTCATGCATACACTGAATCAATAAATATTGCTTTTAAAAACTGGTAATACAAGTAATAGTTAAAAAAAAAAAATCCTTTTGTAAAATAAAAAGACAATGACTGTTTTAAGTTATACACAATTGAAAATAATACTAGAATTTCGATCAAAAGCTGCTGGACAAATACGGTTCTTCTAACAATCGAATAATGACAATAGTGTCATGAGTCTCTCAAAAAAGCGCTTGATGACAGCTCAATCGTTAATTTCAAGTGCAGGTAAAATTATACAAATTAAATATTTGTACTGTGGTGAATTTAGTGCATGAAATACACGACATCGAGCTATGTTTTGTGTAAAGGCTTCCTGGTGATTTGGAAACAAAGAAATTAAAATTGCAAAATAACGAGCTAAATAATAAGCAGATATCATGTCTAGTGATTTTGTAAAGAATATATATTAATTCGAAAATAAAATAAATTTTTTTAACCCAGTTATTTCACCCGGTAGAATCCTGTTCATTTTTATGACAAAAAGATTTTTGAATTTTTTTTTTAAAAGCCTGTTTTTATCGCTTTCAATACATTTGAATCATCGAAGTATCATTTCGAAATCTAAATGTGTTCATTTGTTGGTTTTGTTACTTTACATGGAATCTGAAACTGTTATATTGAGACGAAATGATGACGTTTAAATTTTTAAACCAATATGTTGTTTAATTTGTGTGGCCGTTTTTTTTTTTTGTTAAAATGGTTTCGCAAAGAATAAAAAACTTGATAAAATATATAAAAATTATCTGGTCTAAATTCGTTTTGATATATTTTTAATTGAATCGAATACTTTTATGTCTAGGGCAATTCTCGGAAAACTAACACAATCATACCTAAAAATGACAGAGGAATGAATATTGTGTGATTTTAAAGTTAAATCTACAATCATACAAATTTATGAAAATATTTATAACTCAATTAAATTAAAATATTTGGCATAAAAATGTCTACTATTTCATTGACTCCAAATTATATGAAAAGTCTGCGTCTAGTTAATAAAAACGCACATTTGAGCCACTTTATGCAAAAATGCCAAAAGTAACGGAGCTTATGTATATAAAATCAGGAAAATTTTAGGATTTAAACTGTTTTTAAAAGAAATGTATTAATAAAAACTATGAAAATAAACAAATAAAAGTATTTTTCATTGTATTACTGTCAAATCGTTAAATAATATAACCCATAAAACTAAGTTTTTAATTTATTTTTTTTCTTTTTAGCTATTACATTTTATTTCAATCAGATTGAGTTTTTATAGTGTTTGAACACTACGACCAAAAGATCTATTCCGAACAAATTACTAGCTTCTTCCCTGCCGACTAAACCGTATAGTGGTTAGCGTGCTAGCTTCTAGACCGCGAGGTTGCGAGTCCTGTGTTAGGCATGGGTGTTTGTAAATGTATGTTGGCTTGTCAAATGACGAATGTTTCGGCGCATCATAGCCCTCGTGTTGCTGACGGCGCCAGATAATCTGAATACAACCAACCAACCCAATTGCCACTCTATCGACTTGCCTGCCAGAGAAGAAAAATTTTAAATAATAATCGAAAATATTTACATCTGAATGATTAGCATTTTGCTTATCAATATTTTTATGCTTGAGGAAGATACAAGAGCTAGGAGATAGAACAGTTAAAGGTCAATCCTTTTCTCCCTTTCTTTTTCTATGTCCTGGAGCAATTTTTTTGGTGACGCCATCAGCATTAAAACAATTCCAAATAATGAACAGCGGATCAAACACTATTTTTCGACTGTAAAATGGAATTCAGAACATGAAATTTCTCAGTTAAAATTGGTTCAGTCAGTTTCCATGAAACATAAGTTTCCCTTTTATAACTCAATAAGGGAATAAATAAAAATAAATAACCGAATGAATTTCTTTGGTCGAAGATCCCATACATTACTTGTTTTGACTGTTGACGAAAATATTTTTTGGGTTCGGGAAATAAGGATTTTTCTTTAAGGGGACATGGTACCCAAAAAATGAAGAAAATGTCAATTTTTATTCTATGATGTGGAGAATATCTTTCTGAATTTTTATGCAAAAATTTATACTTATAACTTTATATCTGTCAAAGGTAGATTTCATTTTCTAAATCTCCTCTCACTTTATCAAAGCTGAAAAAGAAATCTTTAACACTGTTTTTCTCAGTTCGTTATTTTTCAGTTTGAGTGTTGTTTAAATCCCTAAGGCTTTTTTCTAAATTTAGTTAGATGTGGGAAATTTTTAGTGCATTTATATACATCTGATAAACAAAAGTTAGTATGGAATAAGGTGTGCTATGTTTAGTTTTTTTTTTTAAAGTTGAACCCTCCCCCCCCCCTCTCTCTGTTTTTTTTTAGTATAAAAACTTTTTCCATGGCTTGCATCTTCAAATCCATACTAACTATTGTTAACAATTATAATACGAATATATTGTAAAAATCTCACGGAAAAATACTTCAAATTGTGGAAGGAAGTAGCATTTCGAAATACGTTTGAAAAAATTTAAATAAATTGAACTAATCAAAAATTATTTATTCAAAATATTTTTGCAGGTTAAATTATGTTTATTTACCATTACAATGTAAAATGTATTATTACAATGTATTATTACAATGTAAAATTACTATAATTTAATGATGCAATTTCTGAAAATAATTATTTGGGTACCATGTCCAAAAAGAAAAAAAAGGGCCGTATAATTTAGAGTTGATTTTGAATGGTAATTGCTCTCGTGAGGTGTCGCCATCTTACGGATTTACTTAGACGCCGAGTTGAAAATCGCTAGTAGAGGCAAAAGCTCTGAAGTATAAGGTGAAAAATAATTGCCCCATCTCTAATCTGATACCGTCATGTTTTGCATAGTTTTTACAAGCTTATCTCTGACAAAGTTACGATGAATTTCTCGCTCGGTGCATTTAGAAACTACTTAGTGAAAAACATTGAAACTTGGCAAGTAGGTACGAAAAAGGTTCAAATTAGCAAATGACAAAACTAGGTAGGGCCACTGCATATGTATTAACGTATGGATTTCAAATATACAATTATCTATATTAGAAGTTACTTTCCAATTTTTGATTTGTCAATTTTATTCCTACCCACCGAATTTCAAAGTTTTATAGAAAGTAGTATTGTAACATAGGGAGTATAATGATAATTTAATGTCCAGGTTAATAATTTAAAACTATTATTTCAACTGACCAATTACCATTTTTTAAACGTGGAGAAATGCGGGAAAAAAAAAAAATCGAAAGTTTTTTTCTTACCGAATGCTATACTTTTATTACCTTATGTATACATATGGTAATTGAAATTAAAAAAAAAATAGAAACATAGGATTAAATTCTTTCACCCGCTATGATCACGTTTTAAAAAATCCATATGATAAAGTCACATTAAAGTGAATGTTACATTCTCAAAGGCACATAATTAGTGGCGAATTAAAATTTACGCAGGCACAAATTTTCAATATAATTATTAATCACATATTCGTAATTATAAATAAAATAATTTTTTTTTCCAACTCAGTAATAATCGGTATATTTTGTTATTTAAATATTCATATCTAATAATTGCTTATCTAATAATTATCTAATAATTAGTTTTATTTAAAGTTTCAAATATTTTAGTATTATTAATTGAATGGTTGCGATATTTAGTTTAATTGCATCAAATTGTTTCTGCTATTTATAATTTTCTCGAGTCGCTTGGATTTCTATGAGCAATCTATTGTTGGTTGGAAAACTTAAATAAAAGAAATCTGAATTGCAAAATAACGTTCAGGCTATTTGAAAATTAAGGAACAAAAATTATCCAGAACACCCTACTGGCTTCAATGAAGGTCAATTAATCGCTACGGGAAATTCTAAATTACACAAGAACGTGATTGAAATGCGCAATTCTCAGAAGAAAAAAAAAAATCCCAGTTTAGGTTGTTAGGCTAGAAATCTTCCAAAAATCTGTCCATGTACACCTATTGAATATTTCGGTAAGGAAATCGGAAGTCAATTTAATTTTAATTAAGAAACAGTAGGTAAATTAAACACTTGGCGAAACAGTTCAATTCAGGCGCCTTAGTGCAATGACGTGCTGCCATCTAGTGACCATTGACTTAATCTAAGTCGCATTGCATTAAGTTACAATAGCATTTAAATTTATTGTGCAATCGCCTAATCGTATCAAAATCCTTTCATCACCTAGTGCAATTTTACAAGCTTCAAAATAATTGTTCGTTAAATTTGGTTAGAGCAATGGCATGTTGCTGCGATATTACCCAAATAAGGGGAAGGTGCATATATGAATTACCTTGCAAGAAATCTTGAAATTTAGCAAAGAGGTACGAAATAGATCACATAATAGCTAATTAAAAACTAGAAAATAGCGTCCAATATTTTTTACGTTCGAAGTCCTCGGTCAATACTTATGCAGTGGCTCCACCTGGTTTTCACAATATTAATTTATAAGACATAATGGAATAACTTCATTTAAAGAGATCCTTTTTTCATTGCTATTCACCATATTTCTAGCTGAAATTTTACAAAAATGTTTAACGATTTCAATGGGTTTTTTTGCGACACTTTCAAGTTTTGTTACCACTGTTTTTCATGAACGAAATATTTAGTGCCATATATCACCTGTAACAAATCCTTAAATCTTCATTTTTTCTGTTAACATAACTTTTGCGCGCAGCAAAAGGCTTCAATTCTTTTAAAACTCTCCCACTCATTGTTAAACTGTTCAAGTAGTGAATTTTAAAAAAAATTTGGCGGTAAAACAACTTTTTAGCAAAATAACAGTTATATTTAAATACTGAAGGAATATCGAGATTTTTTTCCAGGAATGGGGGAAATAATGGGGAAAATCTTCTTAAAAATGTATTTAAATTTTTCGATAAACATAAAATTTAAGTGTGTTTGAAGAACTTATAGAGACTCGTGTAGCTAGTAATGGTTATTGTGCCAATTTTTAACTATTAATTTAATTTTCATTAAGCAATTGTAAAATTTAAGTACAATTACTATTTTCATACAGAAAAACTTTGAAAATTCATCTTCAAAGCAATGCTGCATGAAAATAGTATCCTCAAATCTGAAATACATCAAAATTAAAAATAGAAAATTGTAAAAGTTGCATTCATTAAATTACTTAATGCAACTTTTACAATTTTCTATTTTTAAATTTGATGCATTATACTCATTTCGTTGTATTCGCTCCAAGTCCGGGATTTCAATAGACACACTTTGATTATGATTTCCCTGCAACTTTTTTATATTTCATCACGCCGATTGAAACAAGATTTAGTTGCCGATACTCGATTCCTTAAATTTTATAAAAAGTGACAATTCTTTCTTTTCGAGTAGAATTGAAGCCTCGCTGGACAAAAATGATTAGAAAATATTAAATAATGACACCAAGACCCTCATACTTTTATTTCCAACATGTTACTGTCCTATTTAAAATAAAAAAATTTGTAAAAGTTGGTTTGTTTTTCTTGACAGGAAAATGTCTCAATCTTCTCAAACTTTCCCCTCACTCTCCAGTGACGACTTCTAATCATACTTTGATCCAGTGACGACTTCTAATCATACTTTGATCCAGTGACGACTTCTAATCATACTTTGATCCAGGTAAGTCCTCAAATCAACGAATTGAAGCTCGGCTACAATAAAATCTGAAAGTATATAAGTCAAAAAATTAGAATACAAAAAACATTTACTATTTGTCAATTAACGCAGCCGTAAAATATAACCCGAAGTTTCTAATATAAATATTTTATTTGCATTGCCAATTTCCTGCGCAATTGCAACTTACCGAGCTCAGATTGAAGTTCTCATCGTTTGACCGCTACACAGAAATCAGAGCTATTTACTAACTTTTTTTTCTTGCCTCCAAAACTTGATAAACTCGTTGTAGAAGACAAAATGTATTCAACCTGTCAAGATTCAGCTAGATAGGATGACGGCAAGTGGGTTAATTTCCCCTCCAAAGATTTTGCCTCGTCAACATCAATAGGGGAGGGTTACTAGTCTTTAATTATCGCAAAATGTTACGTTTAAATTCATTAAATATCGCAATATTGTACTTTTAAATTAAGTTTGGCATCTGGATAGTAAAAAGAGAGTAAATACTGATAAGACTGACTCGATGCAATATTATATAAGCGTATGCAAAAGCGGCCTTTTAGTGGCAGTACCAAACTTTGATAGAAAGCATTATAAGTGACATCGAATCTATTGGTCAAGATTTGAACTAATCGATCCGAAACAAGTGGGTAAATTAGCACTCTGTAGATTTGCACGCCACGCACAAACAAACCTAATCTAAAAATCGAAGTTAAATAAAGGATTTAATAATTTAACCCATCAAAATAGTTTTAAAAAATCCTTTATACGCATTATCAATTTTTATATTCATTAACACAGCGCCGATATCAAAAACATTTCTATCAGCTTGCTGAAAACTACTACATAACAAAATTAATTTATTAAAAATGAACGTGAATCTCGCATTCAAATACCATTAATTTATTCTGATTTAAGTAAATTTATTATTATTATTAATTTTTTTTTTTTTTTTTTTTTTAAATTGGGAGTAGGAAAAAGTTTCAACAATGATCGGTTAATGGCTATGTTAGTGCGATTGGATGACGGCAAGTTGGTTTATTAGTATTCCGTAAAAGCGATCTTTTAGTGACAGCAACAGCCCCCCAAATTTGATAGAATGCTCATCGACATCGAATCTATCTGCCGAGGAAGTATCATCCCGATTGGATGACGTCAAGGGGGTTAATTAGGCCTCCGCATATTTCGCCGACTTCGACAAATATATATACACAAAATCGAAAAAGGAATTATAAAAGAGTCGCCAATTTTCCCATCACGTGCACTTTTGTCATTAAAAGTATGACATTTTGGACGTTTGTAGGGAAAGGTACTATTAAAACTATGGAGTGGAACATCGCACAGCTTTCAATTACACTATAGTGTCATTACTTTAAAAATTTGATATGGTGTTATTTACAGTTTTCATATTTTCACTCATTTAAAAAAAAAAAATGCTCAGTTTGGCGATATTTTTGGCAATAATTTTGACATGGCAAGAAGGGGGGGGGGGGGGGGAGAAAGCCCGCCTGGATGACGAAATTGTGATGCTATTCATCTTTTCTTGCGCGTGAAACAGAAATAAAAATCAATCGTTGATGGGCGTTGCTCACGGGCAGAGATCTCTGTTAGTTCCAAAGCAGAGTGCTTCAGATCACGCAAACACAGAGACAGAAATTTTTTTTACACTACTTTTTTGAAATCAGGGTGTTCCAAAACGTGAAGAAAAGCAAAAATATCTGGATGAGCGTTGATTTAAAGTAGTTGTTTTTTAAGTTTTACTTCATAATGTAAGTGTAAAATTTAAGTATGGATAAAAAAAGGTTACGGTTATTATACTATCTCCTTTATGTTTGTTGGATCCTCCTATTAATCAGGGCCAACCAACACATAAGTGATTTTGAGAGGAGAGCCGAAATAAGAAAAATATTTGAAAAATAATATGATGATATGGTAAACAAATAAAACCATTTCCGCTTCTAGAGATTGGAAGGTCCACTGCTAAGTGATGTAATACAGGCTATTTTAATCAGTTTTCTGTAATTTTTTTTTTTCACGAACTTTTGTTGTAATTAAACGAATGTGTCTAATTTTCTGACAAAACTATCAGCATAATAAAAGAATTTAGGATTTTGCTCTTTGCAGGAGTACAGTACACCATGCCTATTGAAATTTTAGAAAGTCCGTTAAAAGAAATTGTAATAGAAGAAATCATTGAAAAAAAAAGAAAAAAAAACATAATGAAAGGGTACTAAACACCTTACTATTTATTACTAAGAAACCCCCGAATAGAATTGAAAATTTAACTGAAATATTTTCTTATTTAATTTTGTTTTAAAATTATTTAAAATTACCAACTTTTTATAAAAATGTCAAGATTCAAAATTAAGTTAAAATTCAATTATTGCATAGATAAGTTAGATCTCAGTTTGTTTTTTGGTAAATTACAAATAAAAATATAATTAGTTAATTCAAACTGAATCACTCGCATCCGCACTGTGTGAAAAAGGTCTGAGAATATACTTTTTTTTTTTTTCATTTCTACACGTTTCAAAACGCGCTGTGATAAAAAAAAAAAAACTGATCTAGAAAAAATATCTGTGAGTGTGAGTTTATTCGTGGTCAGCATAACTCCCGAACGGATTGAATTACCATGTTCAATTTTTGTTTACGGGTTAGTGGAGGCCATGGGACCTGCCATTAAGGTTTTCGTTAAAGTTGAAAATTTTATTGAATTAATAAATTGAAAAATTAATTTTTTTCTAACAATTGCCAAAAAACGGCTTTAACGATATTGATTAAAATCGCTAAAGTAATGCCTTTTAAGCTGCTCTTAACATTCCCAGTTCCGAAAAAAATTCTGACGAATGTATTATTTTCCCTTGAGCGCCGGCAATCAACCAACTATTCTTTCTTTTCCGATTACTTCCAAGAAAGGATAATCATGTGGCCAATTTCGTCGTTTTGGGTTGTTTTTTTGGCCAATATGAAGAATTATTACCATACCGGTATTTTTGTTAAATATTGTTACGAATTTCTGTATATTTGTGATTATTTCGTAGCATTAATTATGTAAAAAGATAAAATTTATGTACATTTCGCATAAGGCAGTGCAATAGTTTGTCATCGCTTTCCTGCAATGCGTCTCTTAATGCTTGAAAACGAGTTTTATAGAGATAATGCTGGGAAGCGAGTTTTACAAAGAGAAGGCCATTTAACATTATGGTTGATGGTAATCTCGCCAAGTTAGCGAGATGGAGCCAAGTTGGCGACGATTTCGGAAACTAATTTTGGTCGCCAAATTTGGCGAGAAAAATCGCCAAATGTCGACATTTTCGGTTCCCATGTACCTGTTCGACTACGATCTGGAAAGTTCTCCAAATTTCTATCTCTGGAAGATTCACGAAGATTCTGCTTTCCTATATATAGTCCGGGGAATAGAGACTGAAAAAGGGGTCTTACCTTTGCGAAAGGTTATGTAGTTCTGATTTTTTAATATGTTATAAAGGTTGGTCTCGTGGTTTATAAACCAAGTTTTCGACCTCCTAACCCTTGTGCGTTCTCCATGGAGCACCAAAAACTAAGCCGTTTTTCAGTTTATACGTCATAACTCTTTGCCAATGCATCTTAGAAACAAACATTATATGCAAAAGTTGTAGAATATTAAATTATCTACAACTTTTGTATACTAAGTTTTTTTGTAGACGTATTATGTAAATAGTTATGTCGCATCAAAGTCAAAACTTTTTCGTAAAAATGCTACTTTTTTAAGATTTGTGTCAAGTTTTTTTATTCTATCTTCATAATGGTACGTTTTAGAGAAAAAGTTTGGAATAAAAGTTGTAGAGCAATAAATTTCCTACAAGTTTTCTATATAAACTTATTTTCTAGGACTAATAACAAAGGAATTACTCTGCTTTGTGTATTTTCCATGGTGCACCACAAAAAAATACGTTTTTCAGTTTATAGATCAAACTCTTTCGCAATGCATTTTAAAAACAAACATTAAATTTAAAAGTTGTAGAATATTAAATTTTCTACAACTTTTGTGAACAATTTGCTTTTGTAAGCTATTATGTAAAGAGTTACGTAGCATCAAAGTAAACACTTTTTCGTAAAAATGCTGCTTTTTTAAGTTTTTTGCCGAGTTTTTCAATTATATCTTCATAACAATAAGTCGTAGGGGAAAATATATTATACAAAAGTTGTAGATCTATAAATTTGCTATAAGTTTTATACAAAAAAGTTACTATCTAGGACTAATAACTAAGGAGCTACTCTTCTTTGAAGGTTTACGAGATGATAACCTAAAATATTTTATGTATAGGTAGGGGTTTAAAAATAGCTTCTTACTGCATAGTCTGACAATTTTAATAAAAAATAAAACAATATATATAATACTAATGATAATGTAAAATAAAAAGTAGAAATATATTAAATAATGTATATATCTATAGATAATAATAGTAATACAAAATTTACCATTTCGCCGTGATGCACCAAACCTTTCTGCATTCGGAAATAAAAATGAGAAATAGACTGCATTCAAGTTGCTGATTCTAAACTACGTGGGGTACAGATCTTTTGAGATAGAATCGAAAAATCACAAGTCGGGTGGCATTAGTGACATGTAAAGGAATTCTTTTAAGGACTCAGTTTCCGCGAAAATATCATATACTGTTGATTGAGATTTGCCACTGCCGAATTCAGGGTAGAAGATTAGAAGAATCGAAAAACCATACTCAACCCTTCCCACCACTAACCGTCCCGACAGAATATCAACCACTCAGTGTAGTTACTTAATATTGGAATACTAGCGTTGCAATGATGGCTGCTTCATCATATCCAATATTACAGGAATTTGCAAAGATCTTCCTAGATCCTAATGCCAGTGTTTCAAGCATCACCGAAGCAGTATCAAGCATTCTTGTTGTTATTTTTGGTGGTCACAGGGCAACAACTTGAAATGCTTTTCGTTATAAGCAATTTTCCAAATCAACAACTGGGAGCAAGTTAAATATGTCAAAGCTACCCCCGACCCAAGAAGCTGCTACGCACCATGTCTTTCGCACATACCATCAAGTAAAGACATGGATGGGCCAAATGAAAAATCCTCTGGTCTGTGGGTGGCAGAAGGACAGTAAAAGACTTCTTCCTATTACAACCACCAGGGATTCAGCTCCTCAATCAATTCTGACCTACATTTTCTGCCAGCGCAACATAGGATGCACTAAGGCCTGCGGTTGTAGAAAGGCCGGTCTCAAATGCTCCATAATATGTAAAAACTGTAATGGACAAACCTGTGACAATACAGCGAACATCATAATTGATGACAACGATGAAGACAACCCAACAGAACTCTTAATTGAAGAAGTACCAGATCCAAACTAGCCTAGCCTTCGTGGCTAAACAAAACTAAATGTAGGAAGATATAAGTTTTCTAAATTGTAAGTTTTATTGATATTACTATTGTTAGATAGAGATATATACATTTTTATAATATTTATATTTTTTGATTTATAATACTATTATTTTAATACCTATATTGTTTTATTTTTTATCAAACTTGTCAGGCTTTGCAGTAAGAAACTGTTTTTAATATTAGATCTTTTCCAAGTAGCTCTTTTGTTACTAGTCGTATAAAATAACTTTGTATATAAAACGTAGCAAATTTAGGGTTCTACAATTTTTATGATATACTTTTATAGAGATCCTCTAAAAACTCGACAAGAATCTTAAAATGGTAATTTTACGAAAGAGTTTTTGCTTTGATGCTTTTCATACAATTTGTTTTTCCATACAATAGTTCTACAAAACAAACTTTGCACATACATAAGTTGTAGAAAATTTAATACTCTACAAACTAAAATATAATTTTTTTCCCTATAAAATGCAGTGGGAAAAGGATATGATCGGTATACTGAAAAAAATCCAAAATTTCAGAATTCAGAAGGTTTTTGGTGCATCATGGCGAAAATGGTAAATTGATATTACCGTTATTGTATATAGATATATATATTATTGAATATATTTCCACTTTTTATTTTACATTATCATCAGTATTATATATATATTGTTTTATTTTCTATGCAGTAAGAAGTTATTTTTAAACCGCTACCTTTACATAAAATATTATAGGTTATCATCTCGTAAACCTTCAAAGAAGAGTAGTTCCTTAGTTATTAGACCTAGATAGTAACTTTTGGTATACAAATTTTAGCAAATTTATAGATCTACAACTTTTGTATAATTTCCCTACGACTTATTTTTATGAAGATATAATTGAAAAATTCGGCAAAAAACTTAAAAAAATAGCATTTTTACGAAACAGTTTTTACTTTGATGCTACGTAACTCTTTACATAATAGCTTTATAAAAGCAAATTGTACACAAAAATTGCAAAAAATTTAATATTCTACAACTTTTAAATTTAATGTTTGTTTTTAAAATACATTGCAAAAGAGTTATGATCTATAAACTGAAAAACATATTTTTTTTGGTGCACTACGGGAAAATACACAAAGCAGAGTAACTCCTTTGTTATTAGTCTTAGAAAATAAGTTAATAAATAAAACTTGTAGAAAATTGATTGCTCTACAACTTTTATTCACAAACTTTTTCTCTAAGCTGTACCATTATGGAGATAAAATAAAAAAACTTGACACAAATCTTAAAAAAGTAGCATTTTTACGAAAAAGTTTTGACTTTGATGCGATATAACTAGTTACATAATTGGTCTACAAAAACTCTTTGTACACAAAAGTTGTAGAAAATTTAATTTTCTACAACTTTTGAATATAATGTGTGTTTCTAAGATGCATTGGCAAAGAGTTATGACGTATAAACTGAAAAACGGCTCAGTTTTTGGTGCTCCATGGAGAACGCACAAGGGTTATGAGGTCAAAAACTTGGTTTATAAACCACGAGACCAACCTTTATAACATATTAAAAAATCAGAACTACATAACCTTTTGCAAGGCAAAATGTCTCTATTCCCTGGACTATATTAATCAGGGCCGCTTAAGGCGTGTGCGATTGCACACATGTGTTTTTGTGGGGAGACGAAATGACAAAAATATTTTTAAAAAAAATAATGATATTTAGGTAAAAATGTAAATTAATAAAAACATTTTCCACTACTAAAGCTAGAAAGGTCCACTGCTAAGTGATGTATAAATACAGGTTATTTTAATCAATCATCTGTAATGTTTATTTATTTATTTTTTTAGATTTTTTTTTTCCATGAATATTAAAACAAAACTTTTGTTGTGATTAAAAAAATGTGTCTTATTTTTCTCATAAAACTATAAACAGAATAAAAGAATTTAGGAGCTTGCTCTGTACATAAGTACAGTACACCATGCCTATTGAATTTTCTTAAAGTCCGTTAAAAGAAATAGTAATAGAAGAAATAATTTTAAAAAATTAAAAATAATAAAAAGGTAATAAATACTTAAGTATTAATAAATAGTAAACATTAAATTATTATTTTTAGGCGGCAAAACTCATTCTTGCACACACAGCATTTTGTTCTTCGGCCGGCATTGCAGTTGAGCAAATAGCTAAGATAATACCAGTACTGATTAACAGTATTAATATATAGTCGGCAGCTTTTACTAACAGATGTGGGATTCTCTTGCTGTTTCCAAAATACCGAAAAGTGGTTTGAAACTTAAAGAGGAGTTTGGACCTTTTCACTCAAAGCCGATGTTATGTTTTAGAAAAAAAAATTTAATATTAGCATACACTGGAAAAAATTTCCTAAACTTTTTAATTATATTCACATTTTTTCACACTTAACAAGTGTAAGAAAACTAACATATCAGCATAAAAATTATTCATTTGAGGATTGATTAATTAAAAATTAACTAAAGGATATAATCCTGCACCAATCATACTTCAATTTGTAATTATTTAAAATTTCAAATTATATAATTTTTTATATTATTTTGTTTTGAAAGTATTTAAAATTACTGACTTATTATAAAAACGTCTACATTCAAAATTAAGTTAAAATTCAAATTATTGCATAGACGAGTTAGATCAGTAGGTTTTTGTCCCGTATTATACACTTTAAATTATAAATAAAAATTTAATTAGTTAATTCAAACTGAAGTAATCGATGGAAATTACAGAGATATATCGATTTCTGCGGGTCCGCAAGAAGGTTTTAACCTTCCTGCGGGCCGCAGGGTGCTTTCTGCACCGTGTGAAATGCTCCATTCAAAATACATTGGTAAACTTTTTTGCGGGCCCGCACTCGCATCCGCGTCCTTACCGTGTGAAAGAGGCTTTAGTGACGGTCATGGGACCTACCATTAAGATTTTCGTCAAAATCGCGCATGCGCATAAGGTAACTGCCATTGAAAATAATCATATTTTTCAATGATGGCTAAACAAAGGCTCTAACGATTTAATAAAAATGGCTGTGGTAATGCCTCTCAAGGTATTCTAAACATCCCCACCTCCGAAATTCTCGTAAAAATGTTTTAATGGCGTAAAAAGTTGAAAATGAATGCCTTCAACATCGAGTTCTCTTTCCTAGAGCATAACCTCATCAACGATCGTTTTTTCTTCTCCCCTCAGTTTCGCTTATAATAAAGGATAATATGAGGATTATCGAAAAGAATATCGCCAAAATCGACATTTTGGCAAAGTGATTTTTTTTTTTTTTTTTTTTTTTTTTTTTTTGGACCTATACAAGAATTATCGCAAAAAGTATCGCCAAACTGGCCCTTTACTGTAAATGAAGGATGAAAATATACAAACGACACAAATCCACGTCAGTATTATAGAGTAATTGAAAGTTGTGCGATGTTCCACACCCCTACTTTTCTTTAGAAAGATAATTTTTGTGCGTTAAAATTATAGTAAGTATATTAATTACCAGTTGCAACGCAAGTGAATTTTTTTTTTTCATTACAAAAAAAGCACGTGTTTTTAGAAAAAAAAGGGGTAAAACAAAATCGAATAAGAATAGTATGATGGCGATACAATATATTTTTAAATCCTTTATAAGAAATTCGATTTTTTTTATGCTTGTCGAAGTTGGGCAAATCTGCGGAGACCTTTAGCGTCATCCAATCGGGCTGAAACTTGGCAGATAGATTGCATTGCCTTCGACAGCGAGAATATCAAGTTTTGATGGGTTATTTTCGTAATGGTCTAACATTACGAAAAGTCGATCTGAGCTAAAAATCATATGAATAAGTTGCAATTGAACCTTTCCAAAATTTAAAGTAGTTATAATTTGGAAGGAGGGGATGGGGATTTTATTAATAACCGTTAGGAAAAAGTAAAAATCATGGCGTCATGGCCTTGTTGAACTGAAGTGAAATAACCATAATCTTAAGTGTACATTAATCCTCCTTCTCCAAATAAAAATAAGCTCAAGCGAAATTGCAGTTATTTCAATTCCGTTATTGGAATTCCTTTTAGTAGGAGATACCGGCTCTAGAAGCAACAGGGCTTAGTTGTAACAAACAAAAATAACTTTCGCTATAATCACCATATGGCGACAGATTGAATATTATCAGAGGAATTGTCACACATGTCAACAAAATGATATTGAAGTTTGTGTAATTTTGTTGTTTTCTGACGAAATAAGTAATTTTTTTAAATTGCATGTAGATATATGGACGAAAAGTATATCAATTGGGTGTGACCTTTTTGCGAAGAGCAAACCAAATAAAATGTGGACTAAGTGCAAAAATTGTGAAGGAAGGGTTTATATAGTCTGCACTCGTGGAGAAACATTGTTTATGTGTCAGAATTGTAGGGGAGCAGTGAGTACTAAAAAAAATGAGTCAGTAATTTTAGGGATAATTCCAAACACTTCAGGAACGTTTTAGGGAAAATTTGCTAAAAGTTTTAGGGGTAATTTAAAAAATTTAAGGGATAATTCCAAAGATACATATCTTCTAAAGCTGACATAGGTCCTAACATTTAGACATCCTTTCAAAGCATCAATGCCAGCAAAAACTGCCAATTTTTCAAAAAAATTTAGCTCAAACAACTTTTCAGCGAAACAAGTTATATAATCAAACAGTTATACTATTTTTTTTTAAAATTAAATCCACTTATTTATGTTTTGAACAGCATTCAATGTTGTTCAAAAAGAATATTGCTTCAACTTTAAAACATAAACTAACGTGAGTTTGACTTTAATTCAATATTGTTTCCCAATAATTAAAATTTGAGATAAGATTTTCTCCTCTGGAAGAATATGTGGATATTTTTACCGGTTTTGGAGAAAATTTCGTTGTTTAAAATTTTTTTTAGGAATTATCGAAAAATGTAAGTACAATTTAAAAATTTTTTAGGGAGAAACTAAAATTTAAGGAATTCTAGGGTGAATGCGACCCCTCGAATCGTGAATTTGACGTTTCGATGTTGATAAGGATATTCAACGGATATAGTTTCCCACCCAAGTAGGTAAATAAGGACATTCTATTTGTTCTAACATTTTCTTATTTTTAGCTCGTGTTACAACATGCCCCTATAAGTGTTACAACTTGTCCCATAAGCGATGTTAAATGTAATATTTTTCTTCTTAAGTCTGAAGTAATTTTTTTTTCTAAAAATTCTACTCGTTAAAAATTATATTCCAATACATCAGTAGAAAAGAGGAGAAATCCATTGCCCGAGTAGTATTTGAACAGTTGCAAAACTCAGCTGCACTTCAGATGCTACGGTTAAAACGTGTTACTTCTAGATACGGTCTCCCCTATATCTCCTTTTCTCTCTATAAAAAAATTATCAAATTTCAAAAGACGAAAAGAACCACAAATTCTGTTCCTAACAGCCACGTCCAATCACCCCCCCCCCCCAAAAAAAGGTATTTCAACATCCATACCTCCAATTCGTAAGAAAATTGGCGTAAAATCCGTCCATAATGTTGTTAAGAAAAATTTCAAATGTTTCTAATATTCCTTCCATGTTAAAATTTTAAAACATTTAAATATTTCTGAATGCAGGCGTGAAAACTGTTAAAATGTATTAAAAAAAGAGGAAAATACAGTAGAATCTTGATTAACCGACTTAATTCGGACCAAAACGTAGGTCGGATAAGCGAAAATTCCGGATAATAGAGCGCTGTAAAGAATAATAAAAAGTAAATGATAATTTCATTTATTTTATACAGGACTAACTTTTAAAGTTTTTTTTTTTTTTTATGACATAGTTGTTGGAAATGAGAGATTTTGTTGTCGGTAATCTTGATAACCGTTGTTTCGCGGCTCTATACCGGAGTCTTTTTTAAAAGCAATATAGTTTAGTTTGATCTGCATCTGTTTGTTGCTCTAACCGTATTAGCCCTTTTGAAAAGAAATCAGAAGCCTCGCCATTGTAACTTGTGAGTAAAGGAGAAGATTCCGGTTTTTAAAAAAAGGGGCAAATGATTTATTTCTCATTTGGAAGATTTTTGATGTCGACAAAAGGATGGTCGGTTAGCGGAAAGTTAAGAAATCAAGGAGGATGGTTAATCGAGGTTCTACTGCATATGCAGCGTTATTTTGAACTACAGAAATAGCTGGATAAGAATACAATTGTGAACTAATGTGTGTACTGAACAGCGCTGCAGTCAGGAATTTTTATTGGGGGGGGGGGGGGAGATAGGCAAGTTTACACTAAAAAAGCCTTATTAAGTCCATTAAAAATAATAAAATTGTAGAATACGATGAACTTCTCAGAGAAAAAAAAAGCGGATGATTTTCACCCTAGTGAATGTCAAATTTGGCATTTTAGTAATTTACAAGAGGCGCGTAGCATTCTAGAATTTTTTTTCTCTTCTTTTTCTTCAGAGAAATACTTTCCTTCTCAATATCTAGTTCCTACTGATTCTTTAAGGAACTTTTTTTTTGCAACTTAATAAAACTATAGAAATTCAGAAGAAATACATCATCTTTCTGAATTAATGCAAAATTTCACACTATTATCGCATTGGATGTCATGGAGAATGTGAACACTTTTCGATTCTTCTAGGATAATCTAACCGGATCATTACTTCTTATTACACGAAATATAAATACAGGTGCAGAGTTGATAGCTACGCGCTGTGATATAAATGTCTCAAATACACTTCTTAATTCATTGAGAAGTATTCCTTCTATGATTAAGCACGTTACAGTATTAAATTGTTCATAATCGGGTTTTTTTCTATGAATCTTTTTTAATAAAAATAACATAGCCCATAAAAACAAAGTTTTTAATATAACTCTTTTATACATGTTGTATGACGAAGGGGTAAAAGTGAAGAGGCTAATTAAATAGACAGCAGGTTTATTCGTGGCATAAGTTATAAATAGGTTCTTAAACCTAAACTAGGAGAGGCTACTTCCACGTCCGTTCACCTTCACTCCCTCAATCATACTCTCTCTCTGGCGACGAAGTCGCCGCTAGGGGATTACATTAGCAGCGCCCTCTACATCACTGGGGATAATATAAACATTCATTAATACAGCGTCGATTCTATTAGCAACGGGTGCGTGATGTTTGCATCTAATTTAAAAACATCTCTATCAGCAAAATATGCGGCAAATTACGTTTCGAAATCTATTAAAAATGAATGTGATTTTATGCATTCGTGTCCAGATACCTTTTGTTTATTTTGCTTTGAAACATTTTTGGCAAAAGGAAAGAGTTTCAACATTTAACTCTTTCCTTTGCCAAATTTAATTTAATCTGTTACTTTATTAGTATTTCAAAACGATTACAGAAATGCTTGCAAAAGCGACCTTTTAGCGACAGTGACAGACCCCAAAACTCGATAGAATGCTTTGTAATTGACATCTAATCTATCTGCCCAGTTTCGACCCGATCAAATGACGGTAGGTGGGTTAATTAGGCTTTTGCAGATTTGCCCTGCAGCAGCACACACACAAAATTTAAGTTAAATCGCTTGTCGGTCACCTGAAATTTAAAATTTTTATATTTCTAAATATTTTAATAATATTTATTACCATTCCAAAATTTCAAAATCATATATTTTTTAATGCAAGCGCTTAACTTAATACTTTTTATCAACACTTCACTGCACCATTAAAAGTTGATTAAGTTTTCTACCGACATCAACTTTTAATACTTTTCCAATGCAAGAAGTTGATTGCAATGATCAACTCTGAATTATTTTTTTTTTAATTATTTTTATTATTAAATACAGGAATAGGTTATCTTCTTACCTCGATTGTCTATTCGTGACAAGGTGTCCCATCTTTCCAAGGAACTTTAGGCAATAGACAAGATTTCGTCCTGGAAGGGATACACATCAGAAACGAAGGGAGAAGGCATCGAAGTCGGAATTCTGCGAAATAAAAAGATGTATTGTTTATGTACATATAAGATTCAAAGACAACTGAGATACGAAGATATTAAAATAAATCGTTGTAAATAAATAAATATACAGATACTATTACAGGGTGGCCACAAAATTCAGAAATAAAAATTCCCCGATTTTGAAAAATTTCCTGATTTTACAGCAAACTTTTTTTTCAAATTCCCCCAACTTTTTCAAATGTGTAGACACCCTGATCAAATAGAACGTGTATGTTAAGAGCAAGATTCTGAGAAGTTGAACCACCCCTGATTCACACCATCTCCGATTGTCCCCAAAAAATTACCAGTTCCTAATACCCTTATTAGATGATAAAATCTGAAATTATTTGTTCCGTAGTTGCACCGCTCAAATTCTATGACGTGTCAAAGATCCCCTTTAAAAATGAAAAAATTGGTGTTTTTGTGACACGTGAAAACTATTTTTATCCGTCTAAAACTTCACAAGCAACTTGCCACCTGCATTTATTCTGCTATGGAATGTACTAGAATAGATCTTTATAAAACATATAAAAAGTTCATGGCAAGTCAATTGCGCAAGGTCATTCAAGGTCATGAAATGTCCAGGTTTTCATGTTTTTTACCATTTTCAAGACTGAATTATACCTTGCGCGTTTGATTTGTCACTTCAAACTAGGTGTCATTGGATAGAGCTATATTAGTACTATTAATTAATACATAAAACATTGAGGCAAGTTGAACACGTTGGTAGTTATTTGGCGCTAAAATCGAAAAATCTCCGAATTTGACACAAATTTGAGCTTGTATATCTTGCTGCAGGAACAATATATTGACACAACGCTGAGGCTATTTAAACATTCTTTTATTATACTTAATGAGAAATTAAACTTTATTTAGGCAAGTTGAAGAGAAAAAAATTAATGATTTTTGTACCCGATCCTTACATATTGATGCATTACTGTTTTCATTCATGTTTTCAAAAAGTAATCGGTTTTCACTTCACTCTTCCTCATGTTTATAACAATTTTTGTAGTATGTCTTTTAAGCTAGGAACTTTGACTGGATCGGCTCCAGAAAGTTGCAAAATAATAAAGAAAACTGAGTTTCGGATCACGCAATGGCCACTTAAACTCACCAGCTCCTCTCTGACGAAGAAATTTCATTTTAAACACGTCATCCCCACAATCTTCTAGTAGTTTACTAATGTAAATCCGTTTATTGTATATAGGACAGCGTAAAAAGAATGGGGCCGAATTTCATATCCGCAGTTCTTATCTGGAATTAGCTTCATCTCTTTTATGATATTCTCCATTTGATAGGGGACAGTAATTTGGATTTCAACTGCAAATTCACCATGCAATCAGTTCCAGGCACAAGTCAGGCCACACATTATAGACGAAGACAATGTCACTCAGCCATAAATTTATAACTCTGATGTTTTGCCCAGAAAAAAAATTGCTCATCAACATTTGAAACTGCAGAGGATTTGTCCCTACATATTGCTATAGAGAAGAACATCAAATTTCTAAAATAATAACTAGTCAAGACAAAACCAGAAATGCATTCGCAAAAAAAAATGGAAGCAGTGACAAAACAGACCAATTATGAAATTACTGCAGCTTTTGAAGAACCCACTACAGATAATAAAAATTACATATAATCAAGTCTTGCGCGCAAAGAAGGATAGGCACTGAAACCCAAAAGGAAAGTTCAAAAATCAAAAACAGTTTAGAATACTTCAACAAAGGAAATAAAACAGGAAATTAATTAACACCCCACACTGTTGCAAGTATGATGAGAAATCTCACATTTGACGGAAAGAATAAATTTTGTTCAAATGAATGTTTGACACAGGAACAAGTTATGTCACATTTCCACAGAATGAAAGGTATGATTGAAATATGCAGTGTTATTGAAGAAGAAGTCATTGAACAAGATGACGAATTTTATCTTGGAATCATTGGAGACAATCGGGTATGTAGATGGCATGAATAGATGCAATTTCTATTCTCTATAGTGGGTTCTTCAAAATCTGCAGTAATTTTTTAATTAGTCTTTTTTGTCCTTGCTTCCATTCTTTTTGAAATTGCACTTCTGGTTTTGTCTTGACTAGTTATTATTTTAGAAATTTGATATTCTTCTCTATAGCAATATGTCGGGACATATCCTCTGCAGCTTCAAACGTTGAACGGGCAAAACATCAGAGTTATAAATTTTTGGCTAAATGATATTATCTTCGTCTTTAGGGTTTGGTCTGACTTGTGCCTGGAACTGATTGCATGGTGAATTCACATTTGAAATCGAAATTACAGTCCCCCAACAAATGGAGAATATCATAAAAGAGATAAAGCTAATTGCTGATCAAGACTGCGAATATGAGATTCAGCCTCATTTTTTATACGCAGTTCTGTACGATAAACGATTTTATATTGGTAAACTGCTAGAAAATTATGGGGGAATTATGTTGCAAATGGAATTTCTTCACCAGAAATGAGCTGTTAAGTTTAAGTGGCCATTGTTTGATGTTATCGACACAGTGCATCGAAGTTCGTTTTTTTTTTATCCCGTCTTTTGAAACTTTCTGGAGCCAATCCAGTCACAGTTCCTAGATTACAAGACATACAACAAGCAATTGTTATAAACATGAGGAAGAGTGAAGTGGGGCTTCCGATAGGCTTGCGGTAGAGTATCGAGCTCATAACCGGAGGGTTGTGGGTTCTGTCCTCGGTCCGCCAAATATCGGTACGTACCTAATGGGGGCTGGTGCACATTAAATCTGTCGTGGCCTCAGTTGGTGTGGTGGGGTCGGAGAGAGGGGTTTGCACTAGAAGATTTCAATCTCGTATTCTTCTAGATGCTCAAAATTACGAGACGTATTTGGCTGTGTTAAGCACTTTATAAGTGGCAGAAATAGACAGTATTAGGTGGTTTCAAAACAAAACAAGAGTGAAGTGAAAACCGATTAATTTTTGAAAACATGAATGAAAACAGTAATGTATCACTATGTAAGGATGGGGTGCAAAAAAAAAAAATCATTTATTTTTTTCTCTTCAACTTGCCTCAATAAAGTTTAATTTCTCATTAAGTATAATAAAAGAGTGTTTAAATAGTCTCAGCGTTGTGTCAATATATTGTTCCCGCAGCAAGATATATGAGCTCAAATTTGTGTCAAATTCGGAGATTTTTCGATTTTAGCCCCAAATAACTTCCAACGTGTTCAACTTGCTTCAAAGTTTTATGTATTAATTAATAGTACTAATAGAGCTCTATTCAATGACACCTAGTTTGAAGTGACAAATCAAACGCGCAAGATATAATTCAGTCTTGAAAATGGTAAAAAACATGAAAATCTGGACATTTCATGACCTTGCGCAATTGACTTGCCATGAACTTTTTATATGTTTTATAAAGATCTATTCTAGTACATTCTATAACAGAAGAAATGCAGGTGGCAAATTGCTTGCGAAGTTTTAGACGGATAAAAATAGTTTTCATGTGTCACAAAAACATCAATTTTTTCATTTTTAAAGGTGATCTTTGACACGTCAAAGAATTTGAGCGGTGCAACTACGGAACAAATAATTTCAGATTTTATCATCTAATAAGGGTATTAGGAACTGGTAATTTTTTGGGGACAATCGGAGATGGTGTGAATCACCCCCTAATGTTAAGTGGCTCAATCTCTCAGAATCTTGCTCTTAACAAGATAATATGCCGATTTTTTAAAAATAGTTTTGGCGATAGTGAAAAGTTTAAATGATACCGTAACATTAAACTTCTAAACGATTACTACCACAATGAGGAACTTGCACGTTTTTTGGTTTTATTTTTAAATAAAAGTAGAGAAAAAATCATGAAACACAATACCATTCTTGTCAAAAATCTGAGCTTGGATAGTTAAAAAAAAATATTTAGTTTTACATTTTGCGATTTGGCGGGAAAAAGCTACTTTGCGTGCGACGTCAACGCGCAGATGATGAACCAATCTAAAACATGTTTTGGACCAGTTTCCTCCTCGGATTTTCGACGGAATCTATGCTTAACAACGTCACGGTTTTTTTTTACGCGTTTTTGGCCACGTGACTTTTGCTTCGATTTCAAACTCGATTTATGATTAATTGAAAGCATAAAGATAAAAAAAATAATTGCACTGCTCAGATATATTCGTTGGACAACACTAGAAAATACAAAAAATATTCATTTTCCTCATTTGTACAGGTTCCTCATGAAAATTTTTTTGATTTTCGTGAAATTTCAAAAAAATTCTTGGCATATTTTCCCGATTTTTTTCCCCCCAGAATCTGAAAGCTCCCTGACATAACCCTGATTTCCAGGTTCTGTGGCCACTCGGTATTTTAATCGTTTTAATAACAATATCAGAAGAAAAGAATGCTTTGAGATGAGAATTGGATCGTAAGACACGCAAAAAAAAAAAAGTTTGTATTAGATAATTGGTTATTTGCAATTTTCTATAAGTTGAGTAAAAAAATTCTTGGGATGGAGGGGGTTTTGCTTCATAGGAAAATAGAATTTCTGAATACGAACCATTCTATTTTACCTTCATTCGCTTCATTTCTTCTACACATAAAATTTCAGTTCTGAATGTTGGAAAACGCACTACTTAGTAGTGAAGGGCGTATTTTGAAGGTAGAGTTAAGAAAACGAACGGAAGTGTGAGTTAGGAAACAATATAAAAACATTAATATTAGTCTAAAATTTCTCGGTACCAACTTGGTTGGTTGTTTTCAGATTATCTGGCCCCGTCAGCAACACGAGGGCTATAATGCGCCGAAACATTCGTCATTAGACAAGCCAACATACATTTACAAACACCCATGCCTAACACGGGACTCGGAACCCGCAACCAGCACGCTAACCACTATACCGTTTGGTCGGTCGGTACCAACTGGGATTTATTTCGACTCGATAAGCTTATAATATAACGCTTTGAATTCTGAAAACGACAACATTGTGCTCTAGTAACTTAGGCCAAGGAAAAAGAAACGTTATCACGTCGAATCGCATTAAATCTCTTTCATGCACATATTTGCTCCCCTCTATATATCCCTTCTATTTACTTCGATTTCGTATGTTTGTCGATGGCGGGATGAATCTGCGGAGGCCCCCCCTTCGATAAATGGCAATGCATTCTATCAAATTGTGGGGCTGCAACTGTCACTAAAAGGTCGCTTTTAAAAAATACTAATAAACCAACTTGACGTCATTCAATCACGCCGGAAAAAGCATTTAACAGATCTTTCCTGTTGCCAAAATTGTTTTAATAAATATATAATAAAATTGTTCTAATAAATAAAAGATACTTGGATGAGAGTGCATAAATTTACAATAATTTTTAATGAATTAATTTTGAAAAGTAATTAACAGCGTACTTGGCCGATAGAGACGCATCTAATTTTAAATATTAAAAACAGGCTTAACTGACAACAGAAATGTCGCTATATTATTGAAGAGAATAATTAGCAATGCATATAAAGGATTTATATTAAAAACTTTTTTTGTGTGTTATATTTATTTTTATTCGTTAAAGTTTTGAAGTCTTTAAAAAGGACGGCGAATTATAATGCGACAGTGAGAAAAGTATATCTCTAACGTTTTCAACTAGTATTTAAATACAGCTTTCAGTAATTGGAACGGTCTTCTTAAACCTAAAAACAATTTAAGAAACAAAGCAAGCGGCATTTTTTTTTGGGGGGGGGGGGGGGAAGGGAAAAAAAACTCGGAAAAGAAATGGTTCAATGTTTTAAAAATGTAAAATTAGAAGCTTTTGTGGATAAAACTTATTTTGTTGTGGTGTGAAATATACAGCTCTTGGAAATATTTCCCGAATATAATATTTGACCCAAACAAATGCGTTTTCTGGATGCTATTTATTATGTTGTGTCGAATTCAATATCCAAAAATCATTTGAATAGACTTTCTATTTATTCATTCATACACTGATGTACTTGCACACGAGGAAGAATTGATTAGATGGTAGAAGTAGCAAACTGTGCCTCTCCCTTTTTATTTCCCAGGGGTGAAAACAGTCAAAATATAAAAAGAGAGGAAAATATATAAAATATAAATACGCAGTGTTATTTTGAACTACAAAAATAGCCGAATAAGAACATATTTATGTACTAATGTGTGTCGAGACAGTAGTGCAGCTAGAATTTTTTTCTGATGGGTGTTTCAGGTAAGTTTAGTTTGATAAAACCCTACAAAGACAATGTCCATTAAAAATATAAAAAAAATTTAGAAAAAGTGAACATTCTCGGGGGGAAAAGCGGAAATCAGAGTAAAATCGAAAGATTTTTAACTGTTTTTCAGACAATTCCCTTTCACCGGGTGCTTTTTACACGTTGATACAAGTAAATATCAAGCGAAATATCAAATTTTCAGAGAATCTGAAAGAAATTCTAAGACTTTTCCAGAAAATATCAATTTTTTTTGTTGTTTTCCCCGACCTTTTTTAAGCATTTTCATTTTCCCTGACAATATCCGGTGCGTGGCAACCCTATTATTTTCTACAAATTAGTTGCACCTTGACATTTGTTAAATAGGTAGGAACATGATCACTTAATGAAATGACATAAATGAAAAACTCGAAAACAGCATCTATTTTTTTTTTTTTTTTTAAATTGAAATTCTTTCGTCGAAGCTTATGCAGTGGTTCCACCTGCAATAATCTTTTGTTTATTTTTTTATTTTTCATTTATAAAATATATTGTAAATTCAAAACTCGAAAACAGCGTATGTCATTTCATTAAAGGATCTTTTTCGTACCTAATTACCAAATAATGCCAAGCTTTTTTACTAAGTAGTTTCTAAATGCAGTGGATCAAACGATTGTAACACAGCGAGCATAGGGAATGATCTTTACTAGGACTACCACTTTAAGAAAAATTATATTTTTTACAAAGGATGTGTAGTAACCCTTTGTTTGTTTTTTAAAAAGGAAATGCTATTCGTAGTAGTCCGAGTTCCGTTGATTTTGGAGGCAGCAAATGAAATAAAAAAATTGGTCTGTTAACGAAACTTAGCAAAAACGTTTTGTTTTCATGAGAATAAAGAAAAGAAACAAAAGAGTCCATAAAAATATCTACCGAAGAAGAGTGTGCTTTGAGGAAGGAAAGGGGAGGGGGGGGGGAGTAAACTAAATATTAATTTTGGCATGCCTGTAATAGAAAAAGTACCAATTAGTAACAAAATATGTAAGTAGTAGTGAATAATTAAAATATTAAGTAATGAAATAAGGTAAGGTGAGAATAAGTAACGAAATAAGGTACACATTAGCATGTATTTTCGTCTCTAAAAATGACTAACTTTTTATAGGATGGTTCATGTATCGTCTTGCTTTGTTTTTCATTCGATTCAGCATTAAAAAAAAACCTCTCAAGAACATGTATCACTTGCCTATATTGTTCAAAAATTAACTTTTCATTTAAAAACCACTGACCCCCCCCCCCCCCGAAAAAAAAAACCCCACCCTTCTTTGCTATATATTTTAATGGACTCTTTTTGATTGTTCATTTTCCTGACAAATGGAACATTTTGGCCAAGTTTCATCACTGGACCAATTTTTTTTTTCTGAATGTTTTTTTTTCTATAAAAAAAAACAAAAAAAAAACGTTATGAAGCTTTCGGAAAGCTTAAACTAATAGTTTTGTATTTTTAAGCGACAGAATTAGATAAGAATTCGTCTAGAAAAGAAAGATTTTGTCATATACGTGGATGGGAAGAAAAAAAAGAAAGAAAAAAAAAATACGGGACAATTCGAAATAAATGTTCACAGCCTAAAAAAACTCGGAATGGATCCGAAATTGGCTCTTCAAAATTTTGTGAGCTAAGTCGAAAGAGTGGTGCATGCAGGGCCGCCGACAGGGGGGGGGGGGGGGGGCAAAACAGTGCAAATGACAGGGGCCCGTCTTGCCAAGTAGGGCCCGCAATATACTACCAGTAACAGGGTTTTTTTTCTTTTTTTTTTTCTGGCTTCACCGTCTTAACAGACGCAAACCACAAGTAGAGGGGGAGAGACTATGGGGGACAATTGTCAAGAGAACCTTTAACTATCAACAACAGATTGTAGCCTAAGGCAAGTTTTTACTTAACCATACATATGGTGTCAAATGGATGTCTGCTCTATCAGAGTGGAAGTTATCCGATTTTTACTTTTTGTTGTTCTTTTGAAACTTAGTAAATAATCTTTTTGCTTCTAGTGAATATTGATAAACCTGTAAGGGGCCCCTAACGAGCTCTGACCTCAAAGGCAAGCAATATTTATTGAAAAAATTATAGTGTTATTTCGTGGACAAAGGTTTAGAATGAGGTAAGAATTAATCTACAAAGTGGCCTTTGATGACCCGTATAGATCTTTGATGACCCGCATAGTCTTATAGATCTTTTTGAGGGCCATATAAAATACGATATTTATTCTTAAACATGAAACATTATTTAAGTACATGCAAAAGTTATTAATTGCCATTTCATAGACGAGAGTTCATTGTAATTTTTTTAGGAATAAACAAACACGTAATAAGCATCAAGTATGCCCGAGGAGACCCGGGCCCTAAAATATAACATAATAATAAAATATAGTAAACAATAAATTTACTATGTTAATTTCCACTCAAACTGTGTATACGTACTAGGAATAAATAATTTTCTGTGGGGCCCTTTACAAGTACATCTTGCAACGTTAAAAACATCTAAACAAACAAGAATTAAACATCAAGCATTGAACTTCGAAAGGGCCCCGTCGATTGTTGCCCCAACAGAATAAATATATTATATTTAAATTTAAACTACATAATCATAAATACACTAAAAATAAGCACGTATCAATTTTAAATTAAATGTTTCGTTTATGTGACATGTGACCTCCACTTGCTCATGGACGTAGGCCCTGATCATCGCTTAGAGACACAAGGCCCGGGCCTTAGGGCCATGATTTTAGGGGGCCCCGAAATTGTCTGTAGACCTATTTGTTTCACAAAAGCTATGTGAATATCGTTTATAATCAATATAAAAGAATTTTGATTAAAAAAAAAATCATTCTGTGTTAATCTTGAACCGTCTTTAGTATCGTAGAATGTATTTAATGAGATAAACCGAACCATAATTTAAAAGCGTAAAAAACAAGCTTTCTTGAAAAATAGAGGGAAACAAAATTGAAAGGAAGTATTGACGAATTTATTGAGAGATCATCAAATGTTGACTCTGAAATTGAGAATAATGCTGCAGATATTGTTGTCACGGATATTACTACACATTGTGATAGTGAAATGCAATGTTATACATAACAAAGTTTTTCCTTTTTTGATTTATAAATTTGATTGTTTGAAATTTGTTTCTTAATTTGTGATATAAAAAAAATAATAAAAAAAAAAAAAAAAAACTTTTAGAAAAAAATATTAACATTAATTTATCAACTTTTTCTATAATTAATGTTAATTCATTTGACTTTGTGTCAAGCCCATTTCCAATAAATCACGCGTTTAAAATAAGAGCATAAGAGGGGCCTCAAAATGTGTCCGGACCTTGGGCCCCAACTTGTCATGGTCAGACACTGTTTGGAAGCCACGGTCCCTCACGAGTACAAATATAATTTATTTATTATTATTATTGGAAATATTTCTTAGAATATATTAAGGGGGGGGGGGGGGGGGATTTTTAGTTTAAAAAAAATTGCATATTTTTTTTTTAATAATTCGTATTTTCCCTCCCATTCTCATTTTTTTTTTATATATATTTGCAGTCTCTACTGATTACTTTGACGAATTCCTATTAATATTAAAATATAAAAAAATTTCTTAACTTTTCTTTTCCTTTACTTCCAAGCATTAAGGAGAAAGACTATTTCAATAAAATTCAAAATGTATTGAATTTCAAACTTTTTCAATTTTTTTTAAATTTAAATTTAATATAATACATTAATTAAAAAAAAATATGGACATTTCAATGCATTTAAAATTTTATAAAGACTTGTGACTTGTGAAAATTGTTCAACAAAGTTCTATGGTATTAAACATACTTTTTTTTTCTTCAACTTAGTGCCATTACTTAATTCTTGTCTATTCAGAGTCGGTAAAATAAAGACTTGTTTAAACAATAAGCATGTTTCTCACAGTTTTTTATTTTTAATTCACGATTAAAACGTCCAGAATATTTAAAAATATTTTCCAATTTTATTTATACTATTGATTTTTCAACTAATACAAATTCATTGGTTGTACATCAAAATTTAAATTAACACATTTTAAAATAACATTTTCCAAATTTTTTCTTAACTTTTTAGTTCCCATTGCAATTTTCTGGAATATCCTTTAGTTCCCGCTCGAGAAGAAAAACCATTTTCCATGTGGGGTAATTAGAGAGACAGGGAATGGGCTAAACTAAGGGTGATTTATCTCTCTTCACTGTCTGGTTTCCAGGCAGAGGTTGACAACTCTATATCCTCAAGGCGTTTTTCTTTTCTTTAAACAAAGTATTTGTGTTTCTGACTTTCACCTGTTATCCTCTGTTGTGACGAGAGTCGTAAAAATCACCCCCCCCCCCCCCGCTGGGAAGAGGGTCCTCTATCGCAATGTAGTGTGCCGCTAATGGTATCGGACCTCCAAAGTCCAGTCAAGAAGGGGGGAGGGGAAGGAGGGGGGGGGGGTAAGAACTATGAGAGACACGGCCGGAATGCGACTCAGGCGGCTGGGCCCGAACGGGGGACTATAGTTAAGTAATTGCTCGTTCAAAAAAGTTACATTAACCATTGTTGTAAAACATTTTAGATTTTGCTCATAATGGAAAACGCAATATATATAGTGTAATATTGCCTTTCCAAGTTTATCGAGAGAATAGTAGGCATTTGAGAAAATAGGGTTCTTTTCTCTAGATGTCGTCTATACCACTTTACCTCCAAAGTAGTAAACACTCACCTAAAAAAAGTTTGCCTCAGGGTCAGACGGGGGAGAAATTACAAAGCGATGTTAGATTTATCTATGTTTCTCGACGGCTATGTCGCAAATTCCACAATAGACAGGACCCAGGGGCTGGCCATAAACTAATTGCTTCTCGAGTTGGAATTTTAAAAGCAGGGGTTTTGCTAATGAAGGTTTCTATGAAAAAGGCCATTCTCCAAACCATTTCTTGGGGGGTGTTACGTTTCTTTTTGTAGGACTGGATGGGGTGGTCCAATTGGAAATTGCAACATACACATATTGTACTGCCTAATACATGACACCCAGATAGAAGTTATATGGATACAGTTCACAGTTTTAACTATTGTTGCGTCGGTACTGTACTTAATTCTCTTCTTGGTTCTGCGATACTTTTTTCCCCACCATTTGAGCTAATTCCTAGTCTACTTTACGGTATTTTGGCAGTATTGGTGATAATTGGCAAGTGATAAAGTTCAGATTATTTTTTATATATATATATAAATTTGTAGCTACCATCAATTCTGTTGAATCCCCATCGAGATTTTGACTTGACGATAAACTTTAAATGAAGCAAAATATGTTTTATTTGGAACTAGCTAAATTTTTCATAATCCAATGAAGTATGAAAAATAGTATTTAACAAAATATTTATTATTGTATGTCTATTTGTAATTGCTAACTGAACTCTGATAATGAAGTTTTTTTTATTAGATATTTGCTTAAATTACTAATTGAGTAACTAAATAAAAATAATGTATCAGTATTTTATCCTTCGTAAGATATATATTTTATTTTAATATTGCTTTCTGAACAAAAGTTTTAAAACACTTTTTCGCAGCGAAGGAAATGTGAATCCTCTAATATTTAATAATTTTTTTTTATATATAATATCTATATTTTATATATAATATATATATTTTTTTATACATTTAATATCTAAAACAAAGTCGTCAATTATTAATAAAAAATGATTTTCCAAACGGATTTTATTCAACAACTAAATTTGAAATTTTATTTTGCCAAACGTTAATATGCAAGAAGAAATATGGCATGTTTTAATTTGTCCTAAACATTTTATTTTTTGATTTTTAATTTGGCTGTTAAACATCAAGTAAATTGCAATTGTTCTAAATCAGCGTCAGCCACTAGGCGGCACGCGGGCCGGATCAGGCCCGCGACAACTTTTTCTCCGGCCCGCCGGCAGTACAGAAGAGCAAAAATCAAATTTTGCCTAAATAATTTTAATTTGTCTACATTAGTAATGTGTTTACTACCAAAAACCGCGTTTTCCATTAAATGGCCCACCGTCAGTAAGTCTGAAAACCCTCCTTTTTTTCCCCCTGAGACTGACAACGAGAGAGAAAAAAAAAAGCAATAGTTAGAATTAATACCAATGACGCATTCCTTCGAATTGCTTAGTTTTGTACTTATGATACCCTACCACCTCGATTCGTGAATGGCACAATTCAATTTCTGCTTTTCTGAATGTGATGGGCAGGAGTTGGGTGTTTTAAGGCATACTTTCCCTTTTTGTTTTGACGTGAAATAAGTATCGCGATCTCTATGACTCCAGTGCAATAATGGCGTCGGAGACTAGTTTGAAACACTAAATGGATAGTAAAAAGCGGACCGGCCGTTATCGTCTCGTAATTAACATTGACTAAAATGGAAGATTTAGGTGGTATGATTTAAATATCTTTATTGATTATGAGTTTATGTCAAGTCACATTGTAATATTATCACAAAAGATTACTTTCTTTTATGTTTATCGATTTACGATGTAAAGAAAATTATTTTTTTAATTATTTGAAACAAGAATCAAATATAAATTTTTATTTTATTAATATGAAAAAGTTAAATTATTGTTTCAGTTTTCAAAATTGTTTTATATTGTTGATTCTTTTGTAATTATCACATTTCTAACACTGAACGTGTGTAGTAAAACATTATATTTACTGCCATATTAGGTATAAATCTGCTGCCCGCGGAAAGTTCCAACATAAGTCATGTGGCCCGTCTCTAAAAGTTAGTGGCGAACGCTGTCTAAATGGTTATAATTATTATTATTTTTTTAATTAAAATAATAAAAAGTTGTTTTAATAAAATCTTATTGATTATAATTTCATTAAAGGCACATTAAAAATCCTTTTTGTGAACCATTTGGAAAATGTATGTACTCTAATAAATGGGCGCCAACTTTAATCGTGTGGGTACACGATCATGATCCACCTTTATAGTAACTGTTGTTGACATTTTACTTTAATATTTTTTTGTACTGATTGCCACTCCTAGGATTAACTTTTGAATTTAATAGCTTGTTAAGTTAAAAAATAAATGGTGCGGAAATATAAAGTGGTACATATTGCTATATTGGTTATTTACTGCAGATGATATGTGGATTGTAAAGGGGGAGTTTTATGCACTAAACCAAGAATAATCTGATGATATGTGGATTGTAAAGGGGGAGTTTTATCCACTAAACCAAGAATAATTTAACATTTTAATAAATAAAACAAAATGAGGATTGTTCATGTTTATTTAATTGACACATAAAAAAAAAAAGACTTTGGATATACACTTTTAATTGAGGGAATCATGTGAAAGAATTTAATGACTTAATTGAAATTTTCGATTTAATTCTTAGTGGCATGTACAAATTTTAATTGTGTCCAATTTTTGCCGATTAATATTTATTTATCTTAATTAAGGGAAAAGAAGCATATTTTTATAAATTTGAATATTCAAAATATTTCTTACTTATGTAATCTCATTGTACTTAAATTAAACTTTCAGTACATATTTTTAATAACTTTCATTTTTAAAAAATAGTTTGCATATTTGTACTTAACTTTTAAAGAACATAAACATTTAAAAATGATGGGATTCCGAACCTTAAAAATTAGAGATAACATTTACATAAAAGGTTTTTTTTTTTAGAAGAGTTAGCTGGGGAGGTGGGGGGGGGGGGACAAAATTGCCTTCGCTTATAATGAAAAATTTGCTTCGACCGCCCTTGTACACTGTAAAGCTTTCTTCATCGAATGAAGTAGAATTTCTGAAGAAAACTTGAGAATATTGTATTTTTATCTTCCATCGTATCTAGTAAGTAAATTTTTTAAAAGTGATATAAGGGGAAAAAAGTTGTTAAAGTTGAATAACACCTTGGGAGAAACCCTTAAAAAAATTTCCCGATGCGCAAACTTCCCGATGTGTCCCGACTACTGTCGGCAACCCAATCAACGCTGGTGCCATATTTCTGTTAACGAATTTTTTTTTACTATATACGCTTCTCTACTTACAAAAACCTAAGTATTTTTAAGAAATTATAAATAGGGGGATATTATCGTTTTATTATGGGGGGGCGACAGTGTGTGTATGTGTATGTAGAGGGAGGGGTAGGGGGCCTGAGGGACAGTTACATAGGGGCCCGAAAATCCTGTCGGCGGCCCTGGGTGCATGACATAAGTTCCGTATTTGGCCTGCGTTGGCATTAAAACAAGAAATTGATACTGACACACATCCCAATCTAAAACTGCGTTATTTTTTTTTGTCTAATAATGTAAATATAAAATGTCGCTTCAAAGAAATGTAATAAATAATATAACCCATAAAAAGTTTTTTTTTTTTTTTGTTTTTTTTTACATGCATTGACAATTTTTGTATTTATTAACAGAGCCGATATCAAAAACATTTCATCTGCGGCAAACTATGTTTTAAAATTTATTTATTAAAATGAACGCGAATTTATGCACTCACATCCAAATACCATTTATTTATTCTGATTTAAACACTTTTATTATTTATTTATTCAAAAAAATTTGGTAACAGCAAAGAGTTTCTTCAGTGGTCGGTTAAATACTGTTTTAGCGCGATTGGATGACGGCAAGTTGGTTTATTAGTATTCCGTAAAAGCGATCTTTTACTGTCATTTTCAGCCCCAAATTTGATAGAATGCATTGTCATCGAATCTATCTGTCAAGTTTCAGCCCAGTTGGATGACGGTAAGGGGGTTGATTAGGCTTCAGCAGATTTGCCCGTCATTGACAAACATACATACACACACACACACACACACACACACACACACACAAAATTGAAGTTAATAAGAAGGATTTTAAAATATGGATGTTTCCGTTTTTCAAATGTTGTTCTAGTGTTTCACGCCCTTGTAAGTCCATAAATATATGAAGAAGTAAAGCCCCATAAAGCCCCAAGAAGTCATAAATATATGACATAATATTAACCTGTTATTAATGCTTGTCCGTTTACCCAAAATATGATTTCTTTTCTAAGGAATTTAAAAGCGAGAGAAATTTTGTTTTAATTTATAACCTAGAAAATATGAATAACGGGGCATCTTAGATTAGATGTTGTTCCGTGTTGCGTTGTTTTAAATAGCTCGAAAGCTGGACAAAAACCATTGAATTATTTTAGCATATATAGGTGATATATAAATAAAATGAAAAATATTGAGGACATGTGACAAATATAGGATGAGAAGATTCTGCATGGATGTTGTTGTTTCTTATATGGAGAAATACGGAAACAAACATGGTGCTTGTTTAAACCCCCTTATTCCTAATTAGAGAACATTATAAAGTAATGAAAGTACTGATTTCGGGGGTGAGGGGGGATTTCTTCACGTTCTGGAACATCCCGATTTTAAAAAAATTGTCTAGAAAAAAATATCTTGTCTGGATGTACGTAGTCAGCAGCAGAATTCTCGAAAGAATTGACCAACGATGTTCAAATTTAGTGAATGGGTAAATAGCGGCCATGAAAACATACCATTAAGGTTTTCGTCAAAATGGCGCATAAGGCAGCTGCCATTAAAAAAACCAAGGTTTTTCAGTAATTGCTGAAAAACGATTAAAACGATTTTGATCAAAATCGCTGTGAGAATGAGCCTCGTAAGGTTTTCGAAACATTTCCATCTCCCGAAATTCCTGTAAAAATGCTATAAAGGCGTAAAAATTTGGTAACGAATGCGAATTAGAAACGAATTATTGTATTTGTAACTAACTTGTTGGGGGTTGGTTTTGATTTGTTTAAGTTGTAGTGTTATATAATTATTGTGGCATTGCTGAATTATATAAAAATGGCAACTTTACAGAGAGCAATCACCAAACGATCTGTTTTGAGATCTAGTACAACCAAACTAATCAACAAAATAGAAGAATTTATTTCTAATGAACTAAATATAGAGTCGAAATTTAATTCTTTAGAATAGCGTGAACAATTAACTGTAAAAGAAAATAACATTAACCACTTAAATTTAGAAATTGAACAACTCGTAGAACTCGATAAGTTAGAGTCGGAAGTTATTACATCTGAAGAATATTCAAAAAAGATAATTGTTTGGAAACAAAGAATAATTAATGCTATAGAAAAGTTAAGTAATAGTTTAAATGTTACAATGATTGATAACAATATTGCGAATGCCGAAGGCGGTTGTGAATTAGATAGCAATATCCGCAGGGAAACAAAAGCAATTAAACTTCCGAAATTAGCAATGAAAACCATTTTATGGAGATTCGTCTTATTACTTAGAATTTATTAATCAATTTGAAAGTACTATACAGCTTAATGAAACTTTATCTAAGATAGATAAATTGAATTATTTGAAGTCTTATCTGGGTGGAGCTGCAGCTCACTGTATTAGTGGATTTGCACTGACAGGGGAAAATTATGACGCTGCTTTGTCTTTGCTAAAAAATAGATATGGTAATAAAAATGCATTAATTCAAACGCACTATAAATCTTCTGCTAAAAATTCAAGTTGTTCGTAACGAAAATGATACGATTGGGTCAAGAAAATTGTTTGATCCTGCAGAAGTACAAATTTGGAGTCATTGGAGGTGGAAACAGAAACATTTAGAAACTTGTTAAGTCCTATTTTGTTAGAGAGAATTCCCAAGGAAGTAGTGTTAGAATTTAACAGAACATATTTCTATGAAACGTGAAATTTTAGGGAATTGATGAAATTTTTAGATAAGGAAAAGGACACAAATGGTAGAGTTATAAGTCTGGTAATTTTCAACATTGTAATAACGAATATAAGGATAGTCCTAGAAGGTTCGAAAGTAATAATAAACGGTTTGGAAATAAATTTAATGATCCGCAGCCAACAGCAAGTTTCGCTACTAACGTAAAAAACAATTAAGTCTTTTGTAATAGTCCAGACCATGAATTCTGTGAAAGTCTTAATGTGTCGGAACGAAAAAAATAAAATTAAAATGAATAAGAAATGTTTTCTTTGTTTCGGGTTTCACATGGCTAGAATTTGCAAGGCTAAAATAGATACTTGCAAACATTGTAATTCTAAGTTTCCCCATTATCTATTATGTTATAAAAGTAATAATGTAGACGCTAAGGAGTTAGTTGAAGAGGAATCAAATGCAGTAACTCAATGTAATTTCTCAACTGGTAAGTCAAATAGTAATTTAATGCAAACTTGTAGTGTAATTGCTTGTTCGAGGGAAAGATCAAAATTAGCTAGAATTCTTCTTGACAATTGATCTGAAAGAACATGAATAACACTAAGTTTAGCAGAAGCTCTAAAAGTTAAACCAATCCCTAAAGAAAGATTACCAATTTTCTCCTTTGGGAACATAAAGCCCCCAGAAAAACTACATAGCGTTGCAAAACTGAAATTGAGGAATAGGCATAACCCTGAGAAATCAATTGAAATCGAGGCATTAATAACAGATACCGTAAAATGGGGAGAATAGGAACAGCGGGATAAATCGGAACGAAACTTCATGAAATTACAAAGAAATTATTACTTTAATTAATAAAAATGCATTATTTGTGTAAATATATTTTTTTTACTTGTCTAACATGTTTGGAATCTTGGAACATGTTTTGTGGGGTTTTCAACACTGTCCTTTTTTTAAAAAAAATTCTGAAAGAGCGTGCATACAATCCTATGAGTTTTAACCTCTCCAAAACTTATCCCGTAATTAACAACATGTACGAGTTAATATACTAATATACTTTTAGATAAGTATAAACATCCACAACAGCATTCTATACTTAATTTTTTTTTTTAAACCAAGTTAAATTTTTTTACGAATTTTTATGTTTTTCCTCGTCTCGATTTTGAGATTTGCGGGGTGAATCGGAACACTTGAAAAGTGACATTAAAAAGCTGTTTTTGGCAAGATTATGTTCTACACAAGATTCAATGACTGAAGAAGAGTCTAATTACTCCCTTCATGACAGTAATCAAGATTGCAGGCTTGAATAAATGTCAGAAGGGGAGCCTAGTTTCCGCATGGCAGAAAACCCGATTATTATAGTGGTTTTTTCCCCAAATGACTTCGTTATCTTTAAGTTATATGGAAAAATGTATAAAGACTATGTGAGCAAAGTTTTACACCCGCAAGATTATTGCTATGTAAGTGTGTTTTACAAAAAGCGTTCATGAACGAAGAGATTTTCTGAAACAAATGAGGATACTTTTCTCCATTCTCAAGATAATTTAAGGAATTTGCAGTCATACGGCACACAAACATAAAGTAGATTAAAAATTATTATTAATTTTAAAGACTATTTGGATGAGTTATATCAGAAGAGTTTATAGGCTTTCAAACATATGATTTGTTTTGACAATAATTGACAAAAACAAATTTCATCCGTCATATTAAATGATTTTTTATGATAATTTTGTGTTCCTATTTACCACAATGCATTATTACTTGTTTTTTGTCACCCTGTAAACATTTAAATAAGATCAGACTTAAATTGTAACGAGTGTTCCGATTCACCCCTTTCTGCGGGGTGAATCGGAACACCATGAAAAAATTCAAAATAAATTAAAGTAAGTTTTTTCAACATTTTTTGGGTTGATCCTCAAAGAAGGTAAGACCCAAGTTTCAATGTCAAAAATATGTTCCTTAACGATTTTATTACAACCGATTTTTACTTTGAAAGTTGAATTGTTCCGATTCACCCGATTTTACGGTACTATAACCAGAGTTAATCCTAGGCGTTTTTCGAGGGGCGGCGCGCCCTACCTGCCTCATTTCTTTAATAATAACGCCCTTCCTGCCCTTTTTCAGAAAAAATGCCATCTTGCAAGAATTCGAAAAACTTTCGATTTTTCCCCCAACAGTAAGCAATATGTGGATCACCCCTACTGAAATCGCCTGTCGCGCATGTCCATTCATGTTCAAAGACGCAACGTATAGATCAGGGACTAAAATCATTGAGTAGATGCCCACATAACGTGCGTCGTTAGTAGGTGGATTGTAGGGGGCCGTCTTACAATTTCCCAAGTGCTCATTAGTAAATCCAGATGGCCATTACGTACGTGTTTTGATTAAGCGTATTTCGCCGAATTTTTATCAATCCTCCTTCAAAATAGAAAAGAAAGGAATTTGAAAGGCTTGATTAACTTAGTTAAGGGTGTATAACCATCAAATGTTTACACTAAGAATTTAAAAATAGAATAGAAAGAATATTTCCGTTTGGACACGTGTAATCGTGATGCCCTCTTGTTAAATTTAAGGGTGTTTTTGGTAATTTGCCTATATTACCAATTAATTTCTAAACATCCGTTTTGTATTTAAAATTAAACATCACAGGAATGCAATAAAAATCCTGGATTATTTCCGATTTAAAAAAAATAAAACTTCTATTACAGCCTACATAATAGCGGCATGCACGGCAAAGAATCGCCGTTTTAACGCTGAATTCGATCCGAATTGGGGGAAGAAGGAAAAAAAATGCACATAATTTAGGTTATAGTCCAAGTTCTTTAGTCAGAAAACTCCTTGCGATATCCCACAATGAATAATATTAAATTTGGAGAAACTCTATTCTTTTGTCTGACAATAGCAACCTAAGAAATAAATTTTAAAGTTGATTTATTCAAACTTTAAAATTTTTTTTAAGGGGATACATTGTGAAAAGTTCTTATCTTAATATTCATTACATCAACACATTCTTATCTTAATTTTACTGTATTATAAATTGATATTTTTATAAATCATTCTCATTCCAGCAGAAGTATGACTGAAGCATTTTATCAGTATTTTGATATCTTTTGAGTTTCTGAGCAAGTTTTTGATTGCAAGTCGTTTGCATTTTTATTATTATTATTTTTATTTTTTTTTCAAACAATCAAAAATTTAAAATTATTTATTGAGGTAGAAAAGTAAAACAATATTGAAATTGTGGCAGAAAACCCGCTTAAAAATTTCTGCAATTTGCTATAAAAGTGCCCTCGTAAACAGGAGTTGCCCTTTTTTGGAAAATAGCACCCTGCCCTTTTTCATTTCTAGGATGAACTCTGCTATAACAGCTGCTCCAATCTCGATTCCAAACACAGTAAAGTCAAAACATCGTTAGAGAAAAGGAATGGATGTTGGCCGACGCCTGCCATTCACGAGATTTGAGTGTGCAGTGTCTAATCCGTGGAGATATGTTTTGGAAAATCGTATGTGCTGACGAAGTGGTTTCTCTCAGTGAAACTTTGAGCTGCATTACAACTTTATTTGGATTTACATATCAAGGGAAGCAAGACCGCAGTTTTAATGAGACTAGCGTTGGGATAGTATCAACAAACTTAAGTATTCGAAAAAGAATGGAAGTTTTACGGGATTTGGAAACCTTGGGTTTGAAAGACGACAATGGTTTTTATTATCACAGAAAAAAAAAATTCATCGCCGATTTCGAAAATGCGCTAAATTTTTTAAACGGAAAATATCAAACAAAACTAAAGTGGAAATCTGCGCCAATTCAGTTAATGAATAATTTTGGCTGGGTGAAAAGACAGTTTGATAATTTGAAAGAAGGGAAGGTTTTCAACATAGTAAATGGGTATCGCTGAATATAAGGAAATTATTAATGAACCGTTTGATACGGGTATAATAATAATTGAAGAAGCTACTAGCGGTAGTGAAGGTTATTTTATGCTCCATAAACTTGTCGCAAGGGTAAATAGACTACTATACGTGTTCGTTGCGTTTTTAATTGTAGTTCCAAAACGAAGGTTAACAGGTCGGTAAATGATTGTTTAGAAACGGGTCCGAATTTAAATCCAACATATTTAATGGTATTTTAAAGATTAGGAAATTTGATATTGCTTTTAGTAGTGATATAGAAAAGGCATTCTTAATGATAGGTATCGCTGAGGAAGACAGGAAATTCTTAAAATTTTTGTGGTTTTCCGATAAAAAAAATGAAAATTATAAAGTTTTACGCAAATGACTCGTTTGCCATTCGGGTGTACGGCATCGCCTTTTATTTTGAGTGCGACAAGTTAAGAAACACATTAAGCAATATCAGGAAATTAAACCTAAAGCTGTAGAAATATAAAAATTTTCTCTTTATGTTGATGATTTGTACTTCGCAGGAAAATCTGTTGAAGAGGCATTTCAGTTGACCATGAAAGCAGTTTCTATTTGAAATCACCAATCAAATGTTTTGGGCTTGAATCGGAATCTGGAAAGGAATGTTGCCTTTGGAGTTGGCTTCGCTGATCGAAGGTTTGAATAGTGGAAGACCAACCATTTTGCTGCAATGGTTTTTGATCCTGTTGGTTTCATAGCTCCATTTGTAATTAGGATTAAGTGTCTGTAACGACTAATTTGGCAAAGGAATCTCGAATGGGATCGGGAATTACCGAATGATATTGAAAAGAAGGGGAGTGATTGGTGTAGAGAGGTTCAGTGTTTGAGAATTCTGGGAATATCGAGAAAGTATTTTTCAAATTGTGTAAATAGGGATAAATTGACGGTTCAGGTTCATTTTGTGACGCGTCTCATATGGTGCAGTTTCGGATTGATTTTAGGTTTCGGATTGATATATTGAGTTGATTACGTCCTTTATGTCGAAAAGTAGGGTATCGCCATTAAAGAAATTATCACTTACAAGGCTTGAGTTGATGGGAGCAGTGGTAGCGGCAAGAATGTGGAAGTTTTCAGTAGGGTTGTCTGAGAATTTATTAGAAGCGGTTTTCATTTGGTAAGATTCGGAAATTTGTTTGCATTGGATTAAGGGTTCTGCTGGGGACTAGAAACAATTTGTCTCAAACTGAGTGTTGGAAATTCAGGGTTCAACTAGTCCTGAAAATTGGTGACATTGTCCGGGACTGGAGAATCCGGCAGACAAACTGATGTGTGGAATACTAGCTCTTCTCGTCGACAACGTCTGGTTCTCGGGTACACCATGGCTGAGGTGTTCACCTGAACTTTGGCCTACTCAATACTCAACGACATTAAATGCAGATCAACTGGAACGGAGATCCATCGTTACTACACGCGTTTCAACTATAGCACAAACTATAATAATGTTGGTTCGTTCAGCAATGTGAAACGACTGTTACGAGCGACTGTTTGGGAGATGCGATTCATCTCTAAAATCAAAAAATGTCTTACTCAAATCGGTCACATTACAGCACATGAACTCCAAAAGGCAGAAGAGTTCTGGATAAAGACTGGTCAAAACAGTAAATACGCTTTTGAAGACGTTCTCAAAAAGGGTAAGCTGCTGCCAAAGGACTCTAGTTTATACAGTTTAACCCCTTACTTGTATGAAAGGGGTATTCTTCACGTCAAAGGACGTTTGGAAGAGAGTTCTTGTACTATAGAAGAAAAACATCCAATTTTTGCATGTAAATCGACATTTACTGAATTGGTTGTTCAACGTGAACATCAGTAAATATTTCATGGAGAAGACAGTGCTACTCTAACAAGAATACGTAAAAAATATTGGATTTCAAAGGGTAGACAAACTGTTAAAAGAGTGTTGAGTTCCTGTCTTATTTGTCGAAAGTACGCAGTGAAACCAGCTAAGCAACTGACTGCCCAACTTCCGAAAGATCGCGTAGCTGAGAATACACCGTTCACTGCCATCGGTGTAGATTTCACAGAACCAGTGCACATCAAATTTGAAACACCGAACAAAAAAGCTACATAACGCTTTTCACGCGTGCCATTACTCGTGCTGTTCATCTAAAGTTGGTAACGGACATGTCCACTAAGAAGTTTATTTTGGCATTCAGAAGATTCTTGGCCAGGAGAACAAAATGTCGTGTTGTTTCTTCAGACAATGCCAACACATTTAAAAGAACAAACGACAAACGTTTGACTGAAATTATTGTTGATCCTGAGTAAAAAGACTTCATATCATCTGAAGGAATAACGTGCAAGTACATTGTAGAACTATGCGCCATCGTGGGGAGGCTTTTATGAACGATTTATGAAAACAATTAAGAAGCCTCTTAGAAAGACCCTCGGACGAGCAATGTTGACTTTCGAAGAAATGTGTACAGTGTTAACCGAAGTCAATACAGTGACAAAAAGACCACTCACGTGTCAAATGATATAGAAGAACTACGGCCATTGACTCCAGCTCATGTCCTGTTCCCATCAATGGAGTTTAACTAATATTCGTTACATTTCGCTGAAATTCTGAGCAATGGATGTTCCACCAAGGAAAGTTTGACTCGAAGAAAGTTGTACCAGACTATACTCTGCTACGTCAATTTTGGAGAAGAGTATCTTCTTCAGCTGAACAATGCCCACAAACTTTCAACTACTACTCCTCACAAGGACTAAAAAAGAGGTGACATCGTCATAATAGCAGGAACCAACAAATCGAAGTTTCTGTGAACTCCTGGGAGAGTCGGAAGAGATTATAATAGGTCGCGACGGACTTTTCGTTCATGTATAGTTCAAACTGCTAAGAGACAGTACAAGAGACAACTATTATATCCTCTTTAAATTCTCTATTGTATTTATATATCCCCTAAGAAACTTGCTTAATCAATCTATTCATTTTCAGCATTTTAATTATTTACATATTTTGCTTTAACTTTAATTTTGAATATTGTTTGGATTAAATGTCGCAAATCCATGACTTTTCAAGACTGAAGCAAATAACTTTCCATGACTCAAGAAATTAAATCACAATAAAATAATAACCTATATGAATTTTACTAACACGAACCTAGTAAGTAAATCAATGAACCATAAAATGAATTTTATAAAGTTTTATTTTAAATGAAGTAAAAAATCCTTGTTTCAGTAACTTCCAAATCAGAAGAAAAAGGTAAAAATAATTTTCCATTCTTTGATATTCCAGTGTTAAAAAAGCTAATCAATCTTTAATAATAAAGAAATATTTGAAGAAAGAATAAGTCAATAATAATAAATTATATCATCAAAAATCAAATGTTTTGATATCAACAATACAAAACAGAAGAAAGACGGGAAAAAAAATTTCAAATACAAGCTTATCAAAACTGTTCATTTCAGTTCGCGTATTATGAATTTTTTTTTTTTACCTTTTACCCTTACTCGTGTGACGTCACAAATTTTGAATCACAATGTTTCCGTTAAAATGTAAATAAAAACCGATGAATTTTCGATGAGCTGAATAGCGTTTATGACGTCACAGTTACGTTATTTTACTTAAAAAGGTATAGAAATCCATGAAATTCACTTATTTCCATGACTTATGGCCATTTTTTTGCTCAAAATCATGACTTTCAATGACAAAATTTACCCTGTGTCCAAATTCATAACTTTCCATGACATTTCCTGACTTTCCATATGCGCGGAAACCCTGATTGTATTTTGATTTTTTTGCCGAAATCAGGTGGAGAGTGTTAAGAATTGTTTACAATATATGCAAAAAAAAGATGCAATATATGCAAATAAAGATGGCGCTTTTTGTGTAATTGGTTGGCTTGTACGCTCAACGACCTATTTTCATACACAATGACGGCTAACCAAGCCGGGACCTACAGCTTAACGTGGATTCCGAACGTATTTCCGTAACGTGGATTCCGCGAGGGATTTGATTCAATTGATAGTGTTGATTTATGTTGTATCAAAAGTTAGTTTCGGTATCTTGTTGGTATATACGCAGTCAATTGTGTGGTAATAGTTGGCAATTGTTGTATTTGTGACTAACTTGTTGGGGGTTTGTTTTTTATTTGTTTAAGTTGTAGTTATTGTGGCATTGTTGAATTATATAAAAATGGCAACTTTACAGAGAGCAACCTTTATGCGCATGTGCAATTTTGACGAAAACCTAAATGGTAGATTCATGCCACCACTAACCCGTTAATCAAATTTGAACATCGTAGGTCGATTCGTTCTGAGTACACACAGACATACACTTTTTCTAGACTACTTTTTTTTAAGACAATGTTCCAAAACGTGAAGGGGGGATATTTTTCTGCCCAAAAACGATTTTTTTTTTTCACCCATATGTTAACATATAAGAAATTAAATTGCTAAAATGAAAAGTTACTACTTGAAGAGTTCTGGTTATTTATCAGCATTTCTTTCATTCTTGAAGTCAGGGGAAATTTTGCAGATGTGTTCTTTTTTTTGGGGGGGGGGGCTTCTTTGATGTTTTAAATATTTAACCATGTTCCAGCGCATTATCTTAGCTCGTGAGTAATAGCTAGCCAAAGTAGACATTTTTCTTTCAAAACCACTTTGGATTTCGTGAAGTGACCTTTACCAAAACGGCTGTATATCCTCAGTCAGGCTAGATATGAAGCGGACACATATTAAGCTGCAGTAAGAACCATTTTTGAATTTATGCCACATCACATGAATTGAACCAACCTGTATGGTCCTGTCTTTTGTAAAATACTTCTAAACGAATTCTAATATATGTTGCAACAAACTCTGTAAATCAAAATATATTATTCCAAAATTCTACAAACTCCCCTATTCAACAGTTTGATCTATTATTTTATGCAATAATGCAATTTATTTTTACACATTTCTCTGCTTTTTCTAAAAAAAAGTAAAAGAACCCACAATAAAGTCAAAGGATCCTAAATAAAGCAGCAAACTCAACTGAAATTTTTTTATCAAATATTGCATAAGCAAAAGCCCACTTCTAACTATTTAGATTAAAGCCACTTTTGTGTTAAAATGTTAAAGTAAAACTTAGAACGAGAAATAACTTGCACAGAAATGTTTACCTTCTATAAAAAGAAATTTGAATGGATTTTGAACTGTAGCACACAATTCTGATTACTAAGCATTTTTTTTCTTTTGCTATGGTTATTGAGACCCATTGAAACATTACCATATATAAAACAATTCATTTAAAAAGAGATAAAATCATTTAATTACACAGAACAGATATTGTGTTTTTGTATAAAAATGCCTAAACTTTGAGAAGCACAAAGTCAGCCGCAACAAACTTTTAGTTAATATTTCATCAATAAGCAATATTTAAAAATGACTATTCAATTTATAGCAAATCCAATCCATTTTTTATTTATTTATTAATATTCATTTCACTTTTAATCAGTATTTTACTCTCTGTTGTAATTTAAATAATTCTTGTCCATCTTTAATAATTTTCTTAATAATAAATGCGCATTGTCGTTTATATAACCCTCTAGTGCACTAAATGTGTCAATGGAAATTAGGGTGGTCCTAATTTTTCAACATCTAAATTCCGTTATCTTAATTCCCGGATGAAGGGGGAAACGTACCTTCAATACGTGAGAAAATTTCCCCGATTTTGATGAAATTTAAAAAAATTCCCCGACATTTCCAGGAATCGGAAAGCTCCCAGACATTTCCCTGATTTCCGGGTTCTGAGTCCGATCTGTATCATCATTACGAAAGCTCAACGAAAAGGAGACACTTTCTGCATGAGGAACGATGTCCTTCCAATTATGAATATTACAAGACTCGTGAACATAACATGGATGTCCCCCAAGGGTTCATTTTTATGATTTAATTTTGATTGCTTTAATTGGTTATCTTAATAAACTTTTAATTCGTAATTACATATCAAATTTTTCTTTCTTTGAATAGCTTAAAATCCTATTACTATTTCCGGTGAATCGTTTTCTCCATATTATTTTCAAATGCACTTCCTCATATATATATATGGGCAATAGCGATACATTACATTCGAGACAGATTCTCTTTCTCGAAGGTAAATCACTGGCTTCGTGTTGGTTGGCGGCAGATTTTCCGGGTTTCTTCCCAATGGAGATGAAAATGCGGGGTAGTTCCCCATTAAAAGTTGCCCCCTCCTATCCATATAAATCTTGAAATGTAACTCTTGCGCATCAAATCACCTACAATACCAATCAGTATGACCTACTACATGACCAAAAGCGGTATTGCTCTCATCACACTAATGAATGCCTTCGGCGAATTCCAAAGGGTTTCCGAGAGTAACATTTGTATTCGCAACAAAATAATAAATAATGATAAAGAGTGTAAATTAACAGACCGTTCAAAATGAAAATGTAATAAGAAAAAAAATTACATTTGTGAAATTCGAATGAACAGTAATTAAAATCGAAGAAATAGAACACCGATTTGTATCAAAGTAAATACAACGTAAAAATAATAGACAGACTGATGCTGTTAGCAGTAAAAGATTAAGATAGAAAGATTAAAAGAAAAAAAGTAAGGAATAAAGAAAGATCAAAATTAGAAGCAATCATTAGAAATACCTTGAACGTGCCAAGAGTGTCCAGCTCTTCCTTGGAGATTCCAATTGGTAGTCGACAACAAACGTCCACACGAAATGAAAGACCAGCAAAAAACCTAATTAACTCAAATAAAAATAGTAATTCATAAATTCTACAAAGAAGTAATATAAAATTGTTTCCAAGGATAAGATTACTCAACAATTCTTATTAAGTACAATTACAATCAAAATTACAATTGCAAACAACGCACATAATACATTAGCATTCATAACGATTTATTTTCTCTTTTAGCATCGAACTAAACAACATTTCAAACACATATTAACCCATAACTTTAAAACTCACATTCACACACGACACTCCACACATAACATTCTAACACACATTCACACACGACCCTTCAAATATGAAGATGAGACCCTTCATACAAACACGACCCTTCATACAAACACGACCCTTCAGACCATCACGCATACCATCTAACACAACCTTCCTACACACATTTACAAAACCTTGTAACACACATTCTCACACGACCCTTCACACACATTCCAACACGACACTTCAAACACACGACCCTTCAAACACACACCTTCAAATACATTCATACACGACCCTTCAAACACACATACGACCCTTCAAACACATGCACACACGAATCTTCACACATAACACTTTAACATAACCTCCTAACACACATTATAGCTCATGAATTCATTTTTGAGAGAAGAGAAACACGGACAACATAAAATATTATCAGGGGAAAACCTTAACTTTCTTTGCCTTAATTACCATCTGTGTCGCATCTTTCCTTTTAGCTTCCTAAATGTTATGACAATAACAAACATTCTGTAGAGAGGAGAAAATTTTGAAATCAGAATTCTGTGGAAAATAAAAAGTTATATTGTATGTACTTTAATACATCATTATATCAGAAGCAATTATCGGAAAATATACTTCAAGTCTCCTTTAATGGAGATTTATAAATCGTAGAAATTGTTTTTAAAAGTATAACAACTCTGTCAATTAAAATGGAATATATCACAAAATAGGTCCACTAATTAATCTAATTATCATATTAAGGCATAATTAGTATGGGCCAATAAATTACACCATTTTCCTTGATACAAAAGGCAGAAGTTTATTTTTTTTTTATATAAGAAAAAGTGTTATTCAAACTTTAGCAACCTTACAGGCAAAGTCTCCAAAAAAATTAAAAAAAATTCTATTGAATATTCCTTAAGAAATAACGAAGACGCATATTCCTTAATTGCCTTAAGAAATCAGAGATATTACAAGTACACATACATAGAAAATCCGCGCGATGGCTACTACTATATCGTTGGTTCTAAAAACTGGTAAATTCTTAATATGTACGGTACTAAAAAGTAATACGTGGTGTTAAAACTAAGTAAAACTGAACTTTAACAATTAAAAAAAAAAATCTTTTAACAATTCTCTCTGAAGAAATTTTTTTTGGGGATTTTCGTTTTTTAGGAAATAGCAAAAATTTGAAGTACAATTTTAGGAATTTTAGGGGGAATAAAAAATTTCAGGAATAATATTAATTTTAGGGCGAGAGTGAGGTCCCTGAAAATATAATAGTTTTCATGCACACAGTTTTAACATTTTTAGAAGTGTGTGTTAATTTTTGTACGGCCATGTAGTGAAATATTGCGAGTTCTTTTATTTAAGGCGTTGAGTGCCAGAATGGAACATCCATACTGATAGATTTTTTTTAGATAATAAGGAAATTAAAAATGTATATTTTTTTTAAATGTAAAACTTAACAATCTCGTTTCACAGGGGGCGCAGAGTTTTCTAAAAAAAAATTAGATAGAATTTTAAGGATAATTTCAAAAATTTCAGAAACATTTTAGGGATAATTCCTAAAAATTTTCAAAGCAAAAATTTTAAGGATAATTCAGATAAAAAAAATTAGGGATTTCAAAACAAACATAGGTACTTTTAAGTGTAAATTTTTATAAATATTTTGCTTTAATAACCACGGATACTGTAAGAGTTTAAACAAATCGACCACACATCGTTCCAATCGGTCAATAAAGTCTGAGTAAAACCGGTTCACGCATCATTACAGCGTATTCAATGAGCTCAAGAGTCCCAATGTAGAAAAAAGTTACGTTTTATGTGCTCTACTGAGTATTTTACTGGATTGCGTAACCAGAAAAAGAATTCAGAAACAAAAACAATCTCATAAACACTTGAAACAAGTGAAAGTTCCAAACACGTAATTTCGATCTATCATTCAATCACGGAAAAAGATTGCGGTACAAGAACCAATCTATCCACAGTCCATTTAACCAGGGTGGCCACAGTTCGGGAAAAAAAAGTTTCCCGATAGATTTCTAAAAAAATTCTCTGATTTTACGGCAACCTTTACTTTAAATTTCCCCAACTTCTTTAGATGTGTAGACACCCTGATCAAACAGAGCATGAATACTAAAGATGCCAAATTTTTAAAAAAAAGCTTTGGCGATGACGAAAAGTTAAAGTAACATTAAACTTGTTAAGATTACCACCATAATTCTCCGGGTAAATGGTGCCAAAATACCGATGGGCGGGCAAACGTACCTTCAGAGCAAAGAAAGCTTCCCTGACTTTCAAGAAATTAAAAAAAAATCCTCGACATTTTCCTGATTTCCATGTTCTGTGGACACACTGTTAAACGCCTAATTTTATTTTTAAGATTATCCAGCAGAGGAAGTGTTGCTATCAATTGCCCATTACATATAAAAACGCATTTGGTCGTTTTTGGCGGTTTTTAAAAAAAAGGGGTTTTTAAGCAAAATTATTCTGATAAAGCCCTATAGTCCAATAAAAATAAAATTGTTGAAAAAGCGGGATTTCTAAGGGGGAAAAAAGCGGAAGATTTCCAACCCTGCGTTTATCAGTATTAAGTTTAAACCTTCACTTAATCGTTATAGTTAACCAATAAATTTACTTTACAATACATTATATTTGGCAATAAATATTTCAATAACTTTTTATAAGTCATCCTTGAAGAAATACTTCTAAATTTTTGTATCATGGAAAATGGTAGTATTTTAGCCAATAAATTACTGCTCGACTTATTTGTGATTCAGAAGAAATAATCACTTACCTTGCATGACTCATTGAGGAGCTAAAATACTGCAAGAAAGTAAATGTTTCATTAGTAGACAATAAATTCAGAGTATAAACCTAATTCCAGCTGCTCCATTCAAACCCAAAAAACCGAAAGCCGGAGAAAAAAGAAAGCGTCGTAATAATACAAAAACTTTCCAAGTAATTGCGCTGTCCTATGATCGTTGATTATGGGATGGAATGCCTCTGGAGATTTTGGTGGCTGACAGCGAGGTAGTTTTTTAATTGTTAGAATAGAATTATAGTTATAATAGGGAAAGTCAACGATGTTTTACACTTAACGGTTATTATTCATAAATGTAAATGCAAAATATTATAAATTAAATTCAAAGAAATTAAATAACAAAACTAAATATCGATTAAACATCAGCTAAAATCCTCAAACAATTCTTTAAAATTTTACCAAAAAATAAATATTATTAAATTAATGAGATTGAGAAAATACAATTCATGCTCCCATTTTGAAGAAATTTTCCCTGATAAATCTGTGAAATTAAAAGAATTGTCAAATTTCCCTGTTTTCTGGACATATTGATACAGTTTATATTTTAGGGAAGTATTTAAGTTTTAAATTGTAATTTTGCATTAGTCTATCATAAAAATTTCAGGGGCGCAGTGAGTTTTCTAAAAAATTTAGGTAGGAAATTTTGGGATACTTCCAAAAATTTCACAAACGTTTTAGGGATAAATCGAAAAAATGTAGGTACATAATTCGCTTAACGCTCATATAATTAAAAAATTATACAATTTTTAAAAACATTCGAACTTAATCAAATTCCCTTTTCTCATCTAGAGAAATAGCGAGTTATGGAGAAAAATTGGGAAATTTTCGGGGTTTTCATTTTTTTTAGGAATTAAGGAAAAATGAAATAGAATTTTAGGGAGAAACAAAAAAATTTAAGAAATACTAGGAATTTTAGGGCGAATGCGATCCTTGAAATTGAGGGTAGAGCGAAATAACCATTCTATCAAAATTTCAAAAGGAAGGGGTTGTTAAATTTGTATTTTGAAGTTAAAATTTTATCAAAATTCGTTAATATCTTCCTGTGGCCCAAGAACAGTGAAAATTAGAGGTCATTCTATGTCAAATAAAAAAAAAATTAAAAATGGAATTTTTTGAGATTTAGATTTTGCTGGGTAATAAAATATATAAAAAATTTTCTTAAAAAATTCGAATTTCCAAAATTTTGAGAGTTATAGTTTTTGAGTTGTAAATACTACTAAAAATTGAACAAATTTTGGAACTTTTTAATAATTTTACTTAAAAAAATTAGCTTCAATTTAAAACAATTTAACTTCATATTGGTGCAATTTTCTAATTAAAATTAAAATAAAGGCGACGGGGAGTTTTCTAAAAAAAATTGTTGGGAATTTTAGGGATAATTTTAAAAAATTCAGTAACTCTTAGAGATATTTTCCAAAAAAATGTTAGGGAAAATTCCAAAAATTTTAGAAATAATTAATAAAAAATCTGCCAATTAAAAAAAAAAAAAAAAAAAAAAAAAAAATCAGTAATAAAATCTCAGAAAAGATTTTCTCTCTGGATTTTTGGTTTTTATCGCAATTTCGGAAAGAAAAAAAAAATCGTGGTATTCTCTAGGTTTTAATATTTTTTTTTAAGTATAGGAAGACGCAATAATTTAAAGAATAGTTGGAATTTTAGAACGAATGCATGAAAATATATAAAATAGGGTTTAATACGATGCTCAGCATGACAACTATTTTTAAAAATTTCAAAAAGCTTATTTTAATATTTTTGAAAAATAAAAAGTTTATGGTACCAGGTGGAAAAAACTAAGCGCATTATTTGGCGAAGAATGAAACTTTTGGCGCGTGTTTTTTTAATTCTTTCACTAATAGAGCTGTTAGAATCATGACAGACATTCCAACCCATTATCAGTGATTTCAACTGCGCATAATTAATTGGAAAATTTTCTATTAAGAGAGATCGCCCCTCTGCTTAAAAGCCTAATGCTTATTTTTTGGGCCACAATAATTTGTTGAATTAATGTTTTAAAAAATATATCAACAGTAATGAGGTAAAGTTTAACAAATTTAAACCGATTTCCCCTCCCCCCCCCCCTTTTACACTTTAAAAAAAAAACTTTTTCTAAAGAAGCAATCTAAAAAAACTCTTTAAATATTTTTTAAAAAAATTCCCTCAAATTTTATTAATGGTTGTTATGCCTGGTTTAAAAAAAAAATCATACGTTTCAAAAGCTATACTTAGTTCGAATATTGTGGCCACAAAAATCAGCAATAGATCTATGCTAGACAGACTGACGATCCCTCTTTAGTAATACTTCGAGTTAACCTAACTTGGAACTAAGAACCTGGATGTAAACACGCGTAACAAAGATTCTGATTGACTGCGAATTCTTTGTAGCCAATCGAAACATTCATATAGTGTATCCCGAATGAAAACACAATATCTGGACGCTTTGATTGGCTGCAAAAAAAATTCGCAGCCAATCACAGCCAATAAGCATGTTTTCCTCCGAGTACTTAGTTTCATGTTAGGGTGACTCGAACAATAAGAGAGAGGATACACTTACTCTGTGACGGCAAAGCAGAGCAAAACATGATAATTTGATGAATGTCGAAAGAGGAACAAATGCTCTAATTTCTTAAGGAGGGTGGGAATTGCTAGGAGTTGGGAAAATACCTTAATTGTGACAGCCTTACAAATCCCACCCTCCTTAAGATTTCAGTGCATCTGCTCTCCTTTCGATATTCATCAAATTAAGGCCGAGGGTCAAACAGGAGCTTGTATCCGCTGCAGTATAAGTGTGTCCTTGCTCTAATACATTCTTTTTCTCTGGCAATCTGAAACTTAACGAGCGCATGCAATGGCAACGGCAAAAAGTTACTATTTTTTACCTTTGGCCATAGTTTGGTGAAAGTAGTAAAGGGAGAAAATGCACTGAAATCTTAAGTCTATCTCTATCTAATAATCTCTACCAACTTAATTGTGACAGCTACCCCTCCCCTTGCAAATCATCTCCCTCCTTAAGATTTCAGTGCAATTCCCTTCCTACTTTCACCAAACTAAGGCCGAGGGTAAAAAAGAGTGGCTTTTCGCCGGTGCCGTTGTAATGTGTGCCCAGTCTAAGAGAAGAGACGCACTTACGGCAACAGGCACGGCAACGCCGAAAACATGACAATTTGATGATCGTCTTAAGGGGAGAAAGTGTACCGAAATCTTAACGACATACATCAAATTATCATGTTTTAGCCGCTGCCGAAACCGTATGTGTGTTTCCACATTAGACGTCGCGTGCTTGCATTCGAATTAGAACAACTGCCCCGAGCACACGCTTCACGGCAGGGGCTCAACGCATGCGCAACGCACATCCAACTTGAGGTCAATTCATCCGGGCGTCGTGCATTTCCCAACCCGACTCCAGAAACATTCCCCCCGCTTCTAATGCAACGTTTACATACCCGATGCCAAACGGGCGGAATTCTGCGTCGAAATGCTCTGCATACAGATTTCGGAAGGACTTTTACAGAGAGGAGGAGAGAGAGTTCGGTCGAACCCTGGAGTGCATTTTGAGAATCGGGAAGGATTCGGAGGGGCAAGAACATGCGGGAGTTCCCAGTGCATTCCCCGATGACACGGGAGGGGCATTTTCGATTTCGAAATGCAAGGGAAAGCTTTCCTCGTGTGTGCCAACCAAGGACCTTGATGTTTGTTGCACGGTTCTAGCTAATTGGCTCTATTGAAGGAGATGGGGGGGGGGGGGGTCCTTTTTGTATCACTCGACTTTCACGATAAAGTGAAAAAACACAGTAAGCTTCTTGTAGAAAGGGACGACACTTTTGAGAACAAAATGTACTAAAAATGTACGTAAAAAGTGTTCTCGATAAGGTGGGTTTTTTGCATATAAGCATGTGAATAGTCGTTTTTGTAGTGGCCCAAAGTAACTGAAATTGACTATCGAGCATTGTGAGTTGACATCATAACCCTTGTCATTTAAAGTATTATTCTATATATTACACAATATGTACAGAAAATGTATAAGTATACGTTTGAATTCGTTTCAAGTGTTAAATAAGAACAAAACTTACAAACACACTTTAATTCTCGGTTTTAAATTTCATTCTTGCAAAAATATTTCCTTTCGACAAAGTCAAAACTCCATTTATAGTTCTGCTTTATTTTCCAAACAGATCCGCAGTAAAAGCTTAACTTGACCGCATAACGCAAATTTGAGGATTTACATTAAAAACTCGGAAGTGGCAGAATCTCATGTCAAAAGACCTCCGCTTTTCAATGGTTTTGCAGCAAATCTGAAATAGTCAGGCTCCATCTAGTTTCTACGAACAACCAGACTTATTTACAAAATTTAATGACGCATACCAGGGTTCCCACTGAAATCACAGATTGAAAATCAATGACTTTTCAAGGACATAAATATGTTTAAGGACCTTCGAAAATTTGTTTTCATGCATCAGGTCTTTAGTGTGTGACTTAACAGCTGCTTGGCCTAGAGCGTTAAATCGTTGATGCACAATTTGCGTTTTGCCTTATAAACATACTTTTATGATGGTCTTTGATCTTTCAGCTCGAAAAACGTGATCACCAATCTCGCATGTTCGTCTCGCCGAGTGCAGTGTGTAACTAAAACCATTCGATTTCGTCCCCTCCATTCAGCAAACACGAACCAAACGATGTACTAGTTGATGCATGCTTAAATACAAATATACCACGACATTTTGGTGTGGATAAGGGACAAAAATTAAGGACTTTTAAAGACCTCTAGGCATTTTCAAGTAAGCCTGGAGAATCAGTTAAAAAAATAAAGAACTTTTAATGATCGTGGGAACCCTGCATACACACACCATGAAAAGTTCTGGAAGTTGGGATCAGAGTGTGAGGGCTATTTCGATGGAATGGGTTTGTCTCAATGTCGGTTGGTTTGTACGCTAAACGACTTATTTTTTTCTTCTTGCACAATAACAGACCGGGCATAACGTGGCACAACGAACATACATGCCTAATCCAATATTCGAACCCGGCACATGCGAGGCCAGAGCGCTAACCCTACAATCATCAGGTGGTAATTTAACTATTTTTCTTTTTCTCTCCAATGAGCCAAGTAGCTAGAACCCAACAACCTGTGCAGACAGAGGCGGGCGACTGGGACATAAAATCGGTTGGGTTAGTTTTCGATTTACAGCGGAATCCAAGCAGGAGGCATTATTCAATTTTAATACTTACTGTTAATAATAAAATATTTCAAATAATTAATTAAATAATTCATTTGAATTAATTAGTTTTAATAATTACTATATTTTATCAAATATTTCAATAATACAATAACAATAACTTCAATAATAATACAATAACAAAATACAATAACTTCAATAATTAATTAGTTTTCATTCATAAATTAACTTTAATAATTGAAATGTTATAGTTCTGGTGGAAGTGATTGGGATTTGAATGCATTGGCCAATTCAGCGGCCGGCCAATTTTTATACAGATACAGACCTGCCCGGTGATTAACCGGACAACCTTATGGCCAGTAACACTCCTGATAATTTATTTTTATTATGCTCCACTACCATTTTTACAAGGAGCATGAGCTATTTGATAGCCTTGAAAATACAAGCTTGCCGATGTCCATTTATTTGCGTAATTGCCATAAAGCGGTAGACTGACCTGCTGCTAAGAAAATCTTAAAGGGTGGGGGGTGCCTGGCAGCATTTTATTATTATTTTTTCAGCCGCATGAAATGCTAGCGACGTACACTTGAAAACAATCATTTCAGCAAGAAGTCATTGTTTTAGTAATACAGCAAGTCATTAAGGATAACTGCAAAAGCAATTTGATAAGTTAGGTCAGTATATAAGGAAGATCAGTTTTCCAAATAGATACATTGAGCAGTGTGCATATATGATTCATGTCTAAATTTAAAGTAACTTCTAGCACATAATACGAATTCGATTGCAAATTTTCTAGAACAGGGTGATCATAAAATTCAGGAACAAAAGTTACCTGATAATTCCCTGAAAATTTCTAATAAATTCCTCGATATTAGCCAAACTTTTTTTTCCCCCCAAATTCTCCAAATTTTTCCAGATGTGTAGATCAATAGAACATTTATGCCAAAGAGACAACATGGCAATTTTTTTTTTATAGATAGTTTTGACGGTAATGAAAAGTTTAAATTATGCCGTAACATGAATTTTCTAAAGACTATAACAATTCTCCGGGAAAATGGCGCCAAATACGAATGAACGGGGGAAACGTACTTTCAAAACAGAAGAAAAATTCTCAGAATTTTGTTAAATTTTAAAAAGTTCCCTGATTTTTCACTGATTTCTAGGTTCTGTGGCCACTACGTACAAATACTTAAGTTTTTTGTTCAACATCCAAAAAGAGATAGTTCGAAACGTGAAAAACAATAAATAACATTGAGATAAAGATCTCCGAAGAGATTATTATCAATTCCATTATCAATACTAAAATAAGTTCAATTTATAATTATGTGGAGTGTAAAACTGAAAAATAGATTACTTCAATTTCAAAAAGTGGCAAACGGTACTAACTGCTATGTTTCAAAAAGTGACATTATTACAAGAGACGAAAATGATATTCATTTAGGGATTAAATATACAGTGGCTAAAAAAAAGTATTCGTCTACGACATAAGTTGACAGAAAGAAAACAAGGAAATACTTAATTTGATGAGTTAAGAACGTTTGAAGATTTTCAAATGAATCTTAATAGACAAGGTTCTAATAATGAAGCCAACCAAAATTAAAGTTTAAAAAATTTACCTACGAAAAGTTAACTGCATAAGGGATAGCCAAGATATACTTTCAACAATGTAAAATTGGAAGGGATTTTTCTTGTACAGAATTTTTGTGTTTGGAACGCTTGTGTTTCTGTGTATCCAAAGTATGGCTTATAATTTCCAGGACTGATCCGATCCAGTCCGAAGAGGACCAGCACCAAACTGTGTTCAACCAACTCCGAATCCTCTGAATTCAGGTGCTCAAACCTTTCTTGTCGAAATCGTTTGTCAAGAAACATTCGTTATGATTCGATGTGTGGTGTGCCTTCAAGAAGGACTTCTCACCCAAGGAAAAGAAAACACCCGAGATAAGACACAATCCATTGCGTTGTTTTTTGCCTCATGACTACAAATCTAAATTGTCGCGAGGATTATTACAAAAAACAGTCGACGTTCTATGAATGTTTCGATTAACAAGAGTTTCTATTCAGCAGTCACACTAGTTCTGAATCTTTAATTTTTGTATGCTCATTTATTAAAAATTAGTTTTAAAAGTTATGGATAAAAAGAATTCTTGTACCCTACCGTTTAATAAATAAAAAATGAAATCTAAGGGCTGGTAAGACAAACAGAAAAACAGAAGGAATTGGTCAGTAACACTTTTTTTTAATGAATTTTTCGGAACCGTTTTTGACAATTGAATATATAACCAATTGAATATACTTCCAATTTCCTTATGCTGAGTCAAAAGAACAGATAATAGTCTATTCTATGAGGAATATTTCGTCTCTACACATTAATAATACCATCAGACTTGCATTCAGAAATAGTTCTAAAAATGAGAAAATTACGTGTCTCCTGCCTGAAATATTTTACATAAAGTTTCAACTTGCTAAATTACTCGTACAAATAATAATATTCAATAATAAAAATAAAAAAAAACACTCGGCTACAAACGTCAGAAATGCCCGTTATAAGATATAAGCATCAGCACTTGAACAACTCAGCTTTTTCAATTTTACCCGGCATATCCTACAACACTGAAGCTCAACAGTCAATGCATTGAAATCAATTGACAGCTGTCCAATCACCCAGAGATGGGGGGGGGGGAGGGGGAAAGAGAGGCTTAAGCTCTACAAATAACAATCACGTGTGGTGACCAAAATGTCGTTTTCGATAATAATAATAAAAAATAATAATAACGTAATTGACGTTAAAAATCAATACATACATATTACTGATGTGCCGTACGAATTCAGTTGCATTTCTATAAGAAGTAAAGCAACGATTTTTCGGCTTCAAATTCCTTAACTGCTAACATACTTTGAGTGACAAAACAATTCATTTTTCAGACCTGAACGCCATTACTGAATGTGAATAACTACTCATTTATTTCAAAATTGATTGATAGTTGACATTTGTTACCACCGGTCATTGGATATCCTTAGACTATGTGTATATTTTCGCATACACTAAATAGAAATTGTTGTCTAGAAAAATAAACATAAATAGCAGTTTCTTTTTACATTTACAGAAAGGGAAAGTTTAAAATTAAAGGCATACAATGGATAGTTGTATGTATTTAACCCGATAGTTGTATGCCGAAGTTCAAAAAACAAGATCAATTCAATTTTAGCCCAGGATGGTCATTTTTGTTGGTGTGAGATGTACAAATGTACGTAAAAAGGAAAGAAAATTGATGATGCCTCAGACCCGATTAATTTCTAACTGTTACCTTTTTGCACTCGAGGCCATTTTCGCGCGGAGGGACCAGAAACTCGAGACGTTTCGCGGCATTTTTGGTTCGGTTCGCGGATCCACTTGATAGAAACTAAACACAGTCATTGGTCTTGCATCGAATTTCCACATCAAACCTTGTGGTCCTCTCGAGTTGCGGTATCCAATCATGTGGCGCCTGAGAGGCGGCGATAGAGCGCAAAGGATTAATATATTCGCTGCCGATCACGTATCAGCTCTGAATGTCTTGTTACTTACTCCCCAGTAGTCTCTCCTGATCAGACTGCACCTGATCGTAGTTTCCGTTCATGCTGGAATAATTACCTGAAGTAACAAAATAATATTTGCCACGCGACACAAATATCAGATGTGTCCTCTATTTCTCCACAAAGTTAGCCGAGTGTTTTTAAAACACAGTTTCAGGCAATTCCAGCAAAGAATTCGCTGAAACTGTGTTAAGTGTGTTTGTGAAACTGTGTTTAAGTGTTTGTAAAATTCATGCACCTGCCTAATTACCAGAGATATAATCGAGAGAGAGGTCCATACACTTGAAAATTATGTGGAACGGCGTTCCACTACTATTTTCAGGGGGCGCAGTGAGTTTTCTGAAAAATTTAGGTGGGAATTTTAGGAATAATTCTAAAATTTTCAAAAATATTTTAGGGATAATTCAAAAACATTTAGGGAAACTTTTTTAAAGCTGACGTAGTTTCTTAACACATATATATTCTTTCCAAAGATTGTTTCAATACCAGCAAAAAAACTGCCAATCTTCAAAAAATTGACCGCTAAACAACTTTTTAGCAAAATAAAAATTATAATATTTTGACAAACTGACAAACATTTAATTAAATCTTTTTTTTTTTATCTAGAGGAATATAGGAGTTTTTTTCCGGGTTTTGGTGAAAAATAGGAAAATGTTCGCGATTTAAAATTAATTTTATGAATGATCGTACAATTTTATGGTGAAACAAAAAATTTAAATAATATTAGGAATTTTAGGGTGAATGCGAACCCTGCATTTAGTTCAAAATTCAATCACTATCGGAACGAATTTCAATAACAGTGTTCCACTATTTTTCTTACACTTTCACCAATGCTAATTATGCTCTCAAGTGTTAACTGCACAATTTTCAAGGTGGTAGTGATTAATATAGTAGGTTAAAAAGTAAGTTTTAATGTAATCAAGCCTTTTACACAGAACAAGTAATTTACTGATATTGCCATCTGTCTCTATGTGTATATTTGCTCACCTAATATGCCGAGAGACCTGTTGATTAGAATCTTGCAAAAAGAATAAACTACCGCCACCTTATAGATATTGTATTTAGTTCTTAAGCTAGAACACTAAAATAAAACATTTCACGTCAGTGATGGTGGGGCACCGTGGTATTATAATATTAAATCAATTTCTGCTTCACATGGCGGATAACCTACAGACTAGAGGTCGGAAATATCGATAAAAATAAATATCGATACTATATCGTTGCATAGAAAAAAATATTGATAAAATATCGATACATGATTTTTTTAATTTGATTTTCAATTTTGCCAGAAACAAAGTTTTTTGGGACAACTTTCTACTTTTCATGATTGCTTTTTTGTAAGGTGACTACTTTTTCACTGAAATGGATCTATTACAAAAAAAAAAAGTTATGCTTTCGCTTAATTGGTGCAGTGATTTTAAGAAAATATTAGATAATTTTCAATAGCTTTTAAGTGTATGGAAAATATTGAATATTAGTGCCATTTTAACTATGTCTCAGCTAAATTCAAACTTCAGTTTTGAAGTTTTTAAAAAGGGAATAAAGAAAATCGAAAAAACACATGGAATTACAAAACGATCCTCAAAAAACTAAAAATGTCGGAAAATATCGATATATCGGTGACATTTATCGAAATTTTTAAAATCGATAGTTTTAAAATCGATACTTTTTTAGAAATATCAATAAAAATATCGTCGTATCGATATATCGCCGACCTCTACTACAGACCCTTTTTGACCCGTTGCACTTAGGAGATTAAACTTTGAAATTGTTTTCTAATATTTCAATGAAATGTTTCCTGCTGAAAGAAGAGCATACACAACGATGTGTCGTGTCTTGTAATACAACAACAATAAGAATGAAAAACCTAGCATGAAAACCTGAATACAATGTACCTTATTTTCAAAAGTAGATAATAAGCTCTAGATTCATAACTTAGAAATATACTTTCCAAACGAGAAAAAAAAAAAAGAGATAAAATACCCGTACAGTAGCTTAAAAATTAAAGATCATAAACAAAGATAACATTAAAGACTGCGATTGTAATTCTAACTTATAAATGCTTTATTAAATTGCTGGCTTTGTATGAATTCATTGCAATCGCTCAACATCTAAGATTTTCACCTTTGAATTTAAATATTCATGACTACTTAAGAAATATTTCCAAATAACTCACTATTAAGCCTAATCTTAAGTTTAAATTTTCGTTAAATTTGAGTATCCACATTCAATATCAAGTTATTTACCATCACGTTCAAAGTATTGTATAGGCAAGTTATTTTCCAATCCCCCCCCCCCCCCACTTCTCCAATTAAATAAAAAAAGAATTTTAGTGAGCTTTTAATAGTTTGCCCCATCCTAAAAATTATAAAATAAAAATTTGATACAGCTTTTTTTTTTATAAATGCATTGAAGGCTTTTTTAATGCCGGGTTATTATTATTATTATTATTTTTATTATTTTTTTTTCATTTAAAACAGTTTTAAATTCGTTGAAATCAAAATAAGTTATTTTGCAAAACACTAAAATATAAATATTACAACGGTTCATAATTTAAACTATGTAAATACTCTTCATCTGTTAATATATGAATAAATTAGAACTGGATGATTCGAATTTGACTGTTGGATATACTACTTATTTCATAATGGGCAATGTTAACAAAACCTCAAAACATGTTTTTTTTTTTTTTTTAATTCTACACCCACATTTCCTTAAATATGTTTTAATTTTCCTTGATGTCTAAGTTTGGGTATGTATAAAATTATTGAGTGCCAAATTTCATTTAAATTATTCCATTTCAACATTCAAAATTATTAGGTTTTAAAAAATATTTTAATTTAAACTTACCTCGCATGTTATTTACTAACATACAAGATTTACTATTGCGCTGAACTGGTATGTATATGCGAGATGTACAGCTTTTGCTATTCCACTCGCCTAAGAAAGCGAAATTTAAATGTAGGTTTAAAAAAACCAAGCTTGAAGACAAAGTTTACATGAGCAGAGTGAACTTGTGGGTATGCGCAATTTTGACGAAAACCTTAATGGTAGGTCCAACGCCCACCACTAACCCGTACACCAAGTTTGAACATCGTAAGTCAATTTTGTCTATAGTTATTCTGACCACGTACACACAGACAAAGGTCAGAATGTTCCAATACGTGGAGAAACGAAAATGAATAAGAAATCGATTTTTTTTTTTTTTTACCGAAAACAATATGAACCGTAATATATGAACAATTGAAAATAAAAAAAAATAGCAAAAAAATAGAATCAAGATACCAGTGTACTCGAATATAGAATTCATAAAATATAAATATTAAGTACTTTTTCATTGTAACCCTCAACACAGTTTTTCATTGTAAGTGAACAGATTCCAGTTGACAAGTTAAATAGGACTGGATGATACGAATTCGACATGCGCTTCATTTAAAACGTTTTGAAGTTGTGCCTTAGAAGCTGGTTTCCGAAGTTTACGAAGTTTTTTTCTAGACTCCTAAAACAAACATATTTTAAATAACTAAACCGACGGTCAGTAAAAAGATGGTTTATTGGTAAAAAATGAAAGCTGTCGATGCCGTAAAAGTTTCGATTATATTGTTTTTTTGTAGCTAAAATTTTGAGGGGGAAAAAAAGTTTAATGTTTACAAGACATGTCGAGTATGTAAAAAATAAGGACAGATCCGAAAAGTAGCATACATGAAGGAATTAAAAAAAATATTAAGAGTATTGGGCCTTTACCTTCGAGCAAACAATGCATTGTTAATGAGTGTAAAAAAAGAGATTTTAAAAGACTGGTAAACACACAGAGGCGAGAAAATAATCATATAATTCGTTCAAAATCACAGAAAAGTTTTTTTTTTTTTCAACTAAATGTAGCATATTTCAAGACGACTTTCTAGGCTACTACTTTCTAGGCTGCATCAACATTACATCAATTTCAAAGGATAGGAATTCAATGATAATTAAAGTGGAAAGCTTTCGATTTATAGGCGATTTCATACATGAATAAAGTAAAATTTGCAACCTCTTAATTGATGGATATGACCTTGGCGACATTTTTATTTGAAAAATCAAATGACTAGTAAGAAAGACGCCATCACTTTTCATTCTACATATAATACGCCTCAAATGATGAAGGATCTTAAGCAAGGTAATTGAGCTGAACAGCTTCGATATACAGGCAAAGACAGACTAAGCACATCTAACTCAAGAGATATATAGTTTAATTAATAGTAGTGGGGGGGGGGGGTGGCAGTAGATACTTCCGATTTGTAGTTTTTTTACAAGTCATAAACTTCATCACTACATTAAGAAGTACCGCCCATGACGTTTGAATTCTAACCAATAATGCATAATTTGTTTGATATTAAGTCATAGAGCTCATTTGAAATGTTTCTTTAGTTAAAAATTTTTACTATGTATTCAAGTAATACTTATATACTCTTTTTATGCCAAATCCAAAATTCCTCTCGCTTTTAGGAATTTTCCATAATATAAAGGTGCTGATAAATATAAATTATTCCAAATACGCTTTACAGATAATAAAACAGAACATTTTAGGAAAAATTAAGTCCAGGGGAAAAAAATAGTTGCTTTAGAGTACGTTACGTAACACTAGCGATGAAAATATTCCAAATGCAACAAAGTTATCCGACTGAATGGATGTTACAAGGTAGTAAAACACGAAATATATTGAATGCAACAGAAATATGTTTTGAAACTTAGAGACATTCAGTTTTACCTGCAAAAAAGTATGGCAAAATCACAAAACCGATTTGTATAGTAGAAATACAGCGAATTTGTAATCGTCACAAATTCGTAACTTTTTTTTTCTGTGATTTTTTTTACGAAAAGTTGTAAATCAAAGCAATATAAGCAGTTAGTACATAAGCAGTATTATAATTTATTTATAAATTGCACTTATATCGAAGGTACGGTATAGTAGTTGTAGCCTCAAACTTAATTGGTAAGTGAAGCTTCAAGAACAGTTTTCAGTTGATAAGCTTATGGTTAATAGTGACTGGATGATCAAAATTTGGCTGCTGCAACACATTTTTAAATGTAACTTGTACAAGGGGGAAGGATCAAGGAAAAAAAGCTCCCTGCTTGATTGATTTCTAAAAAATATGTGTAGACAATTAGATCAAATAGAACATGTATGCCAAAGAGATAAGATGCCATTTTGTAAACAGCTTTGGCTGTAATGAAAGGCTTCAATTATTCTGTAAGATAAAATCTCTATTAATTACCGCGTCAAAATACGAATGAATGGAGAAAAGTTCCTTTAAAACAATGGTATCAAATTTCCCTGATTTTCACGAAAATTAAAAGGGGAAGGGGGGGGAAAAAATAAAAATAAAAAAAAACTCGACATTTATGATTCAAAATGATACATCACTACATGATTTCAAAACTTAAGGGAACACGTTTCTTCATAAATTAATATTAAAATGAACGAAAAATATAACTGCAGTCAATAACAAGATCCATATTAAAAGAAGCTAGTTGATATTAATTGCTTATTGCATATGTGAAATACGAAACTCAAAGAATAAAAAATATATATATACATGTTTAAAACGTGATAAATGAAAGTGGTAAAAAAATGTAAAAAGTGATGACAGAAATCGTCACTTTTTATTTTTCCCGGTCATTTTCATTAAGTGCTCATGAAGCATTAAAAGGGTAGGAAAAGAAACTTTACGACTCGGAAGTCCACAACACTGTTGTTCAATATGCAATTTATGCAACCATATAACTCAGAATAAAGGCTCGTAGAATTAAAGAAACTTTTAACAAAATTGTGAAGCACAAAATCGATCCTTTCAAAGCACTGCAGATGGTTTTAGCGGTATCTTACGCCAATGTCCATCACAAAATAGTTCTCAGATAAAAGGATAATGTAGAATAAAAATTGGGTAGTTTGTAACAAGTTCTCTTGCCAATTTTATCGCCAAACGTGCCAACTAAGCGACATTTTTTATTTATGAAAAACACCAAGCTGTCACGATTGTGTCCATTTTTATTATTTCCAAACTTAAAAGGAAGAAGATTTTAGTCGTTAACTGTCACAAAATTGTAAGCATCAGACGAAATTAGATATTTTTCACCCATCAAGCCGTTATTGCGACAAAAATACATAATGTAAATTAGCGTTCGTCAAAGTTATTAGTGAATGTAGAAAAGTGCGATTGTGATACGGATTTTGAATACTGAACTAAACTTCGCATTACCAATATTAACAATTACACACTTTGACACTGCCAAAGGTTGAAAATTACTAACATTTGGACATTGTTGAACTCTTGATTGAACATTTTTTTTTAAACAATAGCAAAACCATTTGAAATTAATAAAATTAGCATTATCAAGTAGGTACGTGATCCGAAGACTTTAGTTTTCTTTCCCCACTAAAAACATTCGATTGAAAGTATAACGTTATTTTAGTAAAAGTCCAGATATAAAATAACGACAACCAATCTGAATGAAGATGACAATAGAACTTGTCATCATACTTTATCTAAAATTAGATCCTTACCACATTCCCTATAGTCTTGTCTTTTGAAATTGCATTCTCATTTAACCAAATCCCATCTACGAACTTTTAAAATCGTATCAATAATATTTTTTGTTTCGAGAAAATTTCAATATTGCAGACGAAAGTCAAGAGAACGATAAGCAGGTACGCAAGAACCTTTCGATTAATTTTGACATTTAGAACAAACTGAATACAAAGGCATGTCATAATAAAAAAGGGAGAGGTAAAACTGATTGACGTAAGAAAAGAAAAAGTGGACCTGTCTAATTCGGGATTACTCTTAAAAGATCCAAATGAGATGATAGTTGTCAAACAGTCGACACTTAAATAACAATAGTACTTTTCATTTTTGTAAATAACTTTAAATATTTAAAATTGTACTTACAAATTAAACATATCATGCAGGTCGAAATAAAAACTCGTATGAATTATTTCTAGAAGGTTGAGTTATTTTTTTTTTTTTTACCTATAAACAAAACCAAAATTGATAAGTGATAGGCCAGTTTAAATGGCAAGACCAAAGTTTCCGAATAGCGGATGTTTACAGCTGTACATTGTGTTTCTTGTTTGAAAATCGAAGTTTTATACTGGAATAAATTGAATGAGGACTCCTATTTAGAATATTCTAGAACTCAATGAGCGAGACAGCGGACTATGAAATGAGAGATTTCTGTCATGACTCGTTATGCCCATTCAAGATAATTTTCTTTATGTTATTGGTTATTAAGCATTTATTGTATGGTAATTTGTGAGCTGAATGTTATAATTGAACAAAGAAGATGGCGACTGACAGACTACGTATAGAGTGGCTATGTACAAGATCCTTCCCTTCCTCCCCCCCACGCCTCCCTTTTTAAAAATCCCTAATTGTTAAATGTGGGATCGAACACCCATTCTCGCCTCTCCAAATTACAACGCCCTTTAGCGAGAAGGTGCAGCCCATCCATACAACAACTCACTCCATCTCCAACACTTCCTGCAAATCTGCATCGTGAGATGCTTTATTTGTGTTGGGAGAGCTGCACATTTAGCCCCAACCAATGAGTCTAAAATGGCGAATCCTTCCTCTCTAAAATTAAATTGTAGAAGTTGATTGGCTGTAACTATGCCACGGAATAAAGGATTTCAGTGAAGTTTTTATTAATGTCATCTATGGAATTCCTGCTAATATATATAAAAAAGGGCAAACTGGGTTAGCCTCTTTAAATGACAAAATTGAACTGTTTAGGCTTTGCTAAAAATCATATTTTGTATTAAAAATATATATATATACACAATTTGTTTTACATTTCAGTTGAGGGGTATGAATACAAGTTTCTCCTAAAATAAATAACAATGCAGTCAAAAATGTTTCTTAAAAAAGCATTACCGTGCTAGGTTGGTTGCATTAGAAATTTGCAGACTGTTGGTTGCATTAGATAAACTCAGAATATATTCTGTAACAGAATATCGTATTTTCTTTCTGAAGGTAAATGACTTCCGAGTGTTCCTTCAAGACAATGTGGTCAACATGCATAAACTGTTTTAAACCATAAATAACTTTTTCTACGTTAGTTGTCTAAACAACCTTACGAGCATTAAGACAGTTTTCACTGCAAAACAATACAAGTGGGTATACTAAAAGCAAATGTATAAAAACAATCAGTGCAAAATATGCAAAGGTAATTGAAATATTTCGAAGGATCATTTCAAACATTTGAGTTAATAGTATTTAATATTTTCATAACTAACTTTGGCATTAGAATAATCAAGCTGTTTTATTGCAAATGTCTTTTTAAAAAAGTAATTCATCAAAGCAATCCTAAAGACGTTGGCTACGAAATAGTTTATAAATAAAACTATACGATACGCTTCATTTTTGTAAATCATTTATAAAGATCAAACTCAGGACAATATATAATTTGAGAAGGGCAAAGTAACTGGTGTTCGGTCTATAAAAAAAAAAATTTGGAAAAGTTATTTCTTCATATGCAAGATAAATAATATAAATCGTAAATGTTGAAAACAAAAAAAATTAATAAGCAACAAATTACATTATTTTGTGTTTTAAAGGGAACTAATTTTCATTTTTAATAAAAGTTACGATTTTCCTATTTACAGTTTTTTGTTCTCCTTTGTCAATAAAGTTTATTAACGCAAAACTTGACTTCGCAATTATCTCGACTGCAAGCTCGTTCAAATATGCTTGCCATTGCAAATAACAATTCTTTAGAGATCAAGTACAAGGAAATTTTGATGCATAAAGACCTTTCTTTCACTTAAGGGAGACATTGTCTTTTCAGAAATGAAATGCATACATAATATTAAAGAATATATGATAAGTGATACCGTCGTAGAAGAATAAACGCTTCCGTATAATCTTCGAAATATCCGATAAGGTAGTGTCATCGTAGATTAAGAGCAATTGAATACTCAAATTCACGAATAGCAATTTTGGAACGTAATATCTTAATTGAGAACATTGCTTACAATTTTTTTTAAAAGATAGCAGCATACAGAGTCTTTATTTTCAAGCGAAGTAATCAAACAAAATATTAAATACAAAAAGAGAGGAATGTAAAATGGAGCAGTTCTGGACTACGGATAAAAACTATTTTAGAATATACAGGAGTGAAAACAGTCAAAATGTAAAAAAAGAGGAAAATATACGCAACGTTATTTTGAAATACAAAAATAGCTGAATAAGAATACAATTGTGTACTAGATAGCTAATGAATTGTGTACTACTAGTACACTGCTAATGTGCGTACAGATCAGTGGTGCAGTCAGAATTTTTTAGAGGGCAGTTTTAGGCAAGTTTAGTCTGAAAGCCCTACTAAGTCCACTACAAATAATAAAACTGTAGGAATAGAGAAACTTCTCAGAGAAAAAAAAGCGGAAATCCGGGTAAGAGCGGATAATTTTCACTCCTGGTATCAAGATCAACCTCTCTAATACGTCATGAATGATACGCAATCCATGAAGAGATCTCTTGAGTATGTGTTGAAAGATTCAGTTGAAAGATAATTAAACCCATTCATAGAATAACATACAATTGAAATGGACAACGACTATCAGACAGATAGTGATACATCAAAATCCCATTGTTAGACGCTATTTCCTATTATTACTAAACAGGGTGGACAAAAATTCAGGAAAAAAGGTTCTCGATATTATTCTAAAAGAATTCCCTGATTTTACGGCCAACTTTTTTCCAAATTTCCCCCAACTTTTCCAGATGTGTAAACACCCTGATCAAATAGAACATGTATGCTAAAGGGATAATATGCCAATTTTTGTTAAATTGAAATTGGCGGTAATGAAAAATTGAAATCGTTCCTTAACATTACACTTATAACGATTACCACTACAATTTTCCGGGAAAATGACGCCAAAATATGGATGAACGGGGAAGTGTGCCTTTAGAACAAAGAAAATTTCGCCGACACTTTCTGGATTTCCAGGTTCTGTGTCTACTCTGCTAAAAGACGCTATTTTCCTATTACTAATTATCACTATAGAAATCGAAATGATTTATTTATTTCATACTCTTGCTTTGTAAGTTCACAATTTCCTTATGATAAATGTGTCTTTTCTTGACCACTTTGTGGATATAAAAGCTTATTTATAACTTGTTATCTCCCAAACTGAAAAATCCTTTCGTATACTGAAAAAAAGTTATTAGACTTTAAATTGGATTGAAGCCAATTTTTTGTGTAAAGGTAATGTTTTTATATTAAACTCCCTTTTTCTATAAGTAGAATGTTACCTTGAAATTTTAAAATGATAATTACTCATTGTGATTCGAAAAATAGAATGCTTTAATTAAAATAGAGTCGGAAGATGAGAACGCTGACGGAATTCTTGTTAATTTTTAAACGGAAAAAATAAAAGTAGAAACATAATACAAATAAAATTTTCATCTTTTACGTTATCGTGTCCCTCCCCAAGTACCTCGAAAAGGAATTACTGAAGTTTGAAGAGGGCTTGTGGAATAATTCTTCCACAAAACTGCCAAAATATTGAAGCACATTTCATCAATTGCAGGAACAATAACACACTAATGATTGACACCGACTAATTGAATTTCAATCGAATAGGCCAAGTAAAAACAAGTTAATGATACTTTTTTTTAAGGCCCTCAAGACATTTTTAAGAATCTGTGGGCGTGCAAAATAAATTTAAAAAAAAAATGGGGAATCCACGAATTGGAAAATAATTTTTAATTTCTTTTTTTAATGACTTAAAATAAACAAGAAAGACTGTAAAGAAAAGCACACAACATTAATTAACCCTGTTCCTATATTAATTTTAAATAACCCCCGCTTAAGGTTAAAACGCTTTAGTACAGTGACCACACTTACGTTGAGAAATAATAGAGAAGATTTTATTATAATATATATATCAGAGTATTTGATATTGTTTGCGTATGAAACAAGTTCGTGTCCAAATCCTGGTACAGTTGTACAATGAAATATCAGTTTTACTTAGTACTAATATTACTGTATTCAGTACTGCTGTACTGAGTATAACTACTACCGAGTTCAGCAACAAAATAATATGTTTGTAGTTTACTATATTGCAAGGGGCGTAGCGAGTTTTATAAAGAAAAAAAAAATATGAAAAAATAGGTAGGAACTTGAGGGATATTTCAACAAAAATTTACAATTTAAAAAAAAAAAAATCTTTTTTTTTTAATTTGACAGAAGCTCCTAACACAAACATATTCCTTCCCAAGTTTTTCAATAATGACAAAAAACTGCCTATTAAAAAAAAATATGTCAAATACCTTTTTAACAAAACAACCATTTTATAATAAATACCCTATTTTAAAAATAACGTAAAAAATTAATTAAATAAACTTATTTAAATTTTAAACAAAGTAGTTCAAAAAAATATTGATTCGACTTAAAAACTTTAATTGTAGTTCAGCTACAATTTAAAATAGTTTTTCAATAATTCAAATTTTAATAATTAAAATTTCAGAAAATATTTACTCCTCTGGAGAAATATCGGGGTTTTGGAGGAAAATTGGGGAATTTTTGTGCCAAAAATTGAAGCACAATTTTAGAAATTTTGAAAAAAAAAAAATTGAACGAATATTAAGAATTTTAGGGACCCGTGAATTTGTTGCTAATAACAAAGGTTGGCATAACTCAGTTATTTGCTAAACAAATCATTGGTTTTTGTCGACTTGGAAGTAAATATTTGGAATTTGTAAGATTTTCACTGTTTATAAATTATACACTTTGCCACTGAAAGTTGTTAAAAAGTCAGTTCTATTCAATGATGTTATGATTTTAACATAAACCTTATCTAAAATTACATTGAGTACAGTTCTCTTTGTAAAGGTAAGCGATTGAACAAAATAATTTACTACGATTCGTTTGGTTTTGAGACACAAAGGGATCTGTAGCATACTTATGCAAAGCTCAAATTAGAACCGTTTTAAAGCGACAATTTCTGAATCACAATAGACTGCTTTTCCAAATTACAAATTAAAGTAGCCATCGATATTTGGCAATGATTTAAGTTAAATAATTCTTGAGCCACTTATTTAAAAGAGGTGAGGGGCGATTGCTTTATTAACGATTTTATTTGTCCATGAAAATTTAAAAATTTTTTATTCCGAAGTTAAATACGTTTTAAAGGCTCACAATTAAATATTCAGCCCAACGCTTTCAATAATTATTATTTTTTTAAATTTTTTTTTTTCGAAAACTCGTGAAGAATTAAGACCAATGGAACAGTTGTTGACGTTGAATACTACGAACAAAAGATCTTAGCAAGAGAGAAGTGACCATGCATTCTATATAAGTGACCAAACAATAGCTTTTTAAAAGGAAACCTATTTCAGTTATGTCCCTTGTTCATTTAGATTACGTGGCGACAAAATATACATAACATATCCATGAATCAAGATTTTCAACTCTCCTTAACCTTCTGACCAAACAGTATGGTCTAACTATTTAGCCAACTTGAAAATATCGGAATACTATAAGTAGCTCAATTTTTAACCTAGAATTTAAATTGAATTTCTATATTTTAAATTAGTATTTCGCTCTCTCTCATTTTTGTAAGCGTTCCTCTTGCTCAAAGCCTCTTCTCAACCTTATATGACGTTGAAAAGTGAAAATGTTTGATAAACTCTAGTTCATTAAAAACAATTAATGTTTATCAATTCCGTTGCATAGTACAAACTGAACTCACTTGCAATTTCGTACCAATGAAATTAGTAGATTTCATGCAGCGGCAATGTGACGATTATTTTCAATTTATGAGTGGACACAAACATATTACAATTCCTTATTAAAGAGTAAAATGGCCACAGCAAAACGTGAACGAGCCTTGTGTGCATTTTACCGAGTTCTTTTCACCAGTTAAAGTAAAGAATAATAACAGATTCCGTGCGAATGCGATCCTTCATCATGTCACTTATTGGCAATTTCGAAGTACTACTGATCCTTTTCAAATTGTATGATATAACCAACGAAGATAATGTGGCTAAGGTCAAACACGACGAAAGCGCCAAGCATACCCGTACAGCAGAATTTCTCTAGGCTTTCTGTGACGAACCGCACACTTACTTATGTCTATAACAAATATGTATCACTATCATGGGCCAAAATGAACTATTCAAAATCTAATTCAATGTTGGACAATTTGTGGAGGTCATTTCCTGAAGGTTAATTTTCAACGACGGCAATGTCTCAATATCAAAGATATGTACATAACTCGGAAGCTGAATTGTCTCAATAAATCCTTTGCATAAAAATAGTAAGCAAAAAGATTTAGACGAAACTTGAGATTGCTTCGAGCACGTTCAAGTTCAAACCTTTGCTTAAGGCGAACTGAGTTTGAATTTCCAACAGATAAAGTTCAGGATACGTAAAAAAAAATACCCTTTGGTTAAATACGTATTCTATGAACTTTTGAATCCGAGAAAATTATTTTGTTTCAAAGTTAGATAATTAGTTGCAGTTACTTTTGTTTGCTTTCTTATTTCCAATTAATCTCCTACATGTATGTTCTATTGGATGTCAAATTACGTATGCAGCTTGTTCGGATCGCAAACTCGGAAATTATATCGGTTAAAGGCTAAAACTAACGAAATCAAAAACTAGCGGAAAAAATGCTTGAATAACAAAAACTATGTAAGCAATAAATAAAACCTTGTACGACGTCGTCAATACTGTGCTGCTTATTTTGTCTCCAACACTGTGATTATCTAAACTTGACTTTTATTTAAAGCTATGATGGCTCTGTTGAAAGCTTTGTGAAAAACAAAAAAGAGAAAAGGTTTTCGTAAACACCAACTAACAGCCAATATACTAACCGGCTTTTATTCTTACTCTCAAGCTCACTTATGTTTTAATGAACCTGGATGCGTCTTAAGACACAAAACCAACTTGCGACCCAAACTGGTTCAACACCCCAATGCAAAACGTTCTATCAAAACTCCACATTTTTATATAAGGCATCCAATAACAAACTTAATTATTTCATAGGCTGTGATACACTTCATTGCGGCTACCGAGTTTTGACGATTTCCAACTGATTTTTTCAGAGATATTTGTCTTCCAAATACAATGTAATGCCAATTAAAATTTAATAACCTGCGAAAATTAATTGTACTTAAAAAATTTCCTTAAAAGGAAATGTCAGTGCTCGGCTGATCGGGAAAATTCAATCTACGTGTGGTGTGACCTTGTGAACCAGAAAGCCGAATGTCTAAACTTTCACTAATTAAACTTTAAAAATAAAGTTTCAAACTTTAGAAAGAAGGCTAAAACTGAAATGATCGACATAGGAAGCAGTAATCTATGTTAGTAATTACCGTTCTGCATGTTTCGTCTAATTTGGACCCCATGGAAATTTGACTCCAGACCAAATAGTTTAGGAAACGCTTAATTGAAACCAATGAATCAATTTATAGTTTTAAAATAATCGTAATTTTTTTTTCTAGTGTTTTATTAGTTACTAAGTATTCATAAAAAAATAATAAATATAATAGGAAATCTGTCCAAAACATATTTCCTAAAGTAGGTTAGTTTAAGTAGCGGTATACCATTGGATTGATTCTTTCAGTTGCAAACGTGATTCATTCATATTTTTTCATATGAAAACGCAGGAAACTAAAGATCTCAAATGTACTTAAATCCACGAATTAATAAAAAAAATAAAACATACGTTGACACTATTTCATAATGTATTTTGATCTGTTCAAACTAAAAGTGCATAACGAGAGAACTTCGAAAACATATTTTGTAATGCAAAATAGAAACTCTTACAGCTTCGAGACTGCTTAATGCTACAAGGTGGAGAGAAATTGAAAAAGGAAGGTACAAGATTTTACAGTTTGAATTTAAACATTTCTTAGCCATTTTCGAATTTTAATTCTGAATTCGCATTGAATGAGTATTAAATTTAACTGTTGCATTTATCATGCATGTTCAATCAATTAGAAAAATTCTGAATTCGAGAAAGAGGTATTTACTCTTTAAAATTTTTTTACAGCAATAAGAACATTGGGGATCTATGTATGGACATCTGAAAATAAATTATTTAATTCTAGAAACAGGCTTCGAGTACTTACCATATCCATTAGATTTCTATGGACATGGTCAGCTCCATCTCAAAATCGAAGATACTTTTATTCTTTTTGAAAAACTTACAAGTTTGATACAGTTCGAACAAACTAAAAGGATAATTTGTTTTAAATTTAATTCGATAAATACCAATTTTGCAGCTTCGCATAAAACTAGTGCATGGATTGATAATACAACTATAATATATTAAGCTAAAAATTAAGTACTTTACAAAGCATTATTTTTAGAACACATATTTTTTACAAAACCAATTCACTAAGCAAGGCGAAGTGAACTTTTAAAAACTAAATAAATAATATATACAAATATATATATATATATAGCTTGCATGGGAAGAGATAAAAAAAAAAAAACTTTAACTTAAGAAAGATGGCAGCTCATTATTTTTGGTAATTGTGATTTAAACAATGAAAAAAAAAATGGCTCAATTAACTATTATAAGATATAACAATTAAAAAATATTGTAAAATGAAGCAATATAGAAATGGCATGATGAATCAATAATAGTGAAATGTCGAATGTGAAGACATGGCAATACACAATACTTTATGTTAAAAATATGCAGTTAGATGAATTTATAAGTCAGACAATCAATTCAATTACAAACATTTCATTACAGCACGGGATGCAATTAAACCACTCATGAAAAACGAGAAACTGAATTAAGAAAATTACAAAACTCTCACTCAAATCAAGTCTATCTTAAGGTTTTTTTTTTTTTTTCTTTTTCTTTCGTTTTTTTTTTTAAATTGGATTCAATTACATCCCAGTGCTCGAGCATCATGTTTATTCTTTAGGTATCAATATTGATTATTATTTATAAATTATTAATAACTAAAATTTGAAATTGAAATAGTTCCAAGTTTAAAAAGTTGAAGTTAAATATTTATAAATTCAGCAAATAATGAAATGAAATTAAATTTAAAACTTACTTTGCTCAAATCAGAAGTGCAAATAATGCATTCTTATAAAAAAAAATCCAAGATTTTTTTATTTATTTTTTTGTATGTATATATATATAGTTAACAAATTAAGATCTAATTTTATTCTTCAGTATTTAATACAAAAATCATTATTACATCAACTGATTTTAAAACTTAAAATATTAACAAGTAAAAATGTTAAATTTAAAATTAAGGAAGGTACTTAATTCTAAAACTAAAGACGAATTAAATGACTATTTTTATTTAAATAAATAAATAATTTTCCATTTAGGAAAATTTAATACTAAATTAATGCTACAAGGTGGGCGAAAAACCAATGATATTTTTAAAAATATCTCAATATTAAATCAAATAAAATTTATATTGTACATTTTGCCAACCTTGTAATTCAACATTCAAAGACAAATTTGCAATGGCACTTCAAATTTTAGAAATAACTAGATATTGTAATTCAAAAATGCTTCAAATAATTCTTTGATTCAACAATGCTTCAAGTAATTCTTTGGGATGATTTAGAAGATAGCAAATGTTGGAGTGGAGATCAGAGTTTTTTCATAGTTCTAACAAGCGATAAAAGCAAAATATCAAGTTCACAAGAATTCACTAATTATGTTAATTGTATCACTGTGTTCAGTCAATGTAATACTAATTTGCGAAATGTTTGTGTAAAACTGGAAAGGCAATGAACTGGCAATAAATCCTTTGTAAGTTTCAAATATAGGATATGGCACACATAAAACCATCAAGTTCAATGTTCAATTTGAATAGATACCAAATTGGTGTTCAGTCGAGATTTTTTCCCCTTTTTGAGACGGCCAGATTAAGAGAGTAGGTTCTGAGGAGTTTCACTTCACACTTCCACGATAGGAAGATAGAGGTATTTACTTAATTGTCCAAGGAGGCATCTTTAGGAGTTTCACAAAGATTTTCTTTTCTAATTTATCAATTCGGAATATCTAGGAATTTTTTTTTTTTCTTTCTTTCTTCGTCGATGTGGAGAGAACCACTTCGCTACTTAATGAATCTTTTGAGGGGTGCCATTGAGAGGTGGTTTTTTTTATAATTCTTTCTTCGCCCTTCGGAATTACTTCAATTGTCTATGCAAAGGCATCTTTAGGTGTTTCAAAAAGATTTTCTTTTCTAATTTATCAATTCGGAAAGTCTAAGTAAAGTTTTTTTTCTTTTTTTTTCTTTCTTCGACGATGTGGAAAGAACCACTTCGCCACTCCATGTATCTTTTGAGGAGTTGCTTCGAGGATATATTTTTCCCCTCCCTCCAAACTTCGACAATGGGAAGACGGAGGTAATTACTTTCATTGTCCAATTAGGCATCTTTAGGTGTTTCAAAAAGATTTTCTTTTCTAATTTATCAATTCGGAAAGTCTAAGTAAAGTTTTTTTTCTTTTTTTTTTTTTCTTCGACGATGTGGAGAGAACCACTTCGCCACTCCATGGATCTCTTGGGGGGTTGCATTGAGGGTGTTTTTTTTTTTCCCTCCCTCCACACTTCGACGATGGGAAGACGGAGGGAATTACTTTCATTGTCCATGGAAGCATCGTTAGGAATTTCACAAAGATTTTCTTTTCTAATTTATCAATTCGGAAAGTCTAAGTAAAGTTTTTTTTTCATTTTTTTTTTCTTTCTTCGACGATGTGGAGAGAACCACTTCGCCACTCCATGGATCTCTTGGGGGGTTGCATTGAGGGTGTTTTTTTTTTTTCCTCCCTCCACACTTCGACGATGGGAAGACGGAGGGAATTACTTTCATTGTCCATGGAAGCATCTTTAGGAGTTTCACAAAGATTTTCTTTTCTAATTTATCAATTCGGAAAGTCTAAGTAAAGTTTTTTTCTTTTTCTTTCTTCGACGATGTGGAGAGAACCACTTCGCCACTCCATGGATCTCTTGAGGGGTTGCATTGAGGGTATTTTCGTTTTCCTCCCTCCACACTTCGACGATGGGAAGACGGAGGGAATTACTTTCATTGTCCATGGAAGCATCGTTAGGAATTTCACAAAGATTTTCTTTTCTAATTTATCAATTCGGAAAGTCTAAGTAAAGTTTTTTTTCTTTTTTTTTCTTTCTTCGACGATGTGGAGAGAACCACTTCGCCACTCCATGGATCTCTTGGGGGGTTGCATTGAGGGTGTTTTTTTTTTTCCCTCCCTCCACACTTCGACGATGGGAAGACGGAGGGAATTACTTTCATTGTCCATGGAAGCATCGTTAGGAATTTCACAAAGATTTTCTTTTCTAATTTATCAATTCGGAAAATCCAGGAATTTTTTTTCTTTTTCTTTCTTCGACGATGTGGAAAGAACCACTTCGCCACTTCATGGATCTTTTGAGGAGTTGCTTTGAGGGTATTTTTTTCCCCTCCCTCCAAACTTCGACGATGGGAAGACGGAGGTAGTTACTTTCATTGTTCAAGGAGGCATCTTTAGGAGTTTCACAAAGATTTTCTTTTCTAATTTATCAATTCGGAAAGTCTAAGTAAAGTTTTTTTCTTTTTTTTTTCTTTCTTCGACGATGTGGAGAGAACCACTTCGCCACTCCATGTATCTCTTGGGGGGTTGCATTGAGGGTATTTTTGTTTTCCTCCCTCCACACTTCGACGATGGGAAGACGGAGGGAATTACTTTCATTGTCCATGGAAGCATCATTAGGAATTTCACAAAGATTTTCTTTTCTAATTTATCAATTCGGAAAGTCTAAGTTTTTCTTTTTTTTTTCTTTCTTCGACGATGTGGAGAGAACCACTTCGCCACTCCATGGATCTCTTGGGGGGTTGCATTGAGGATATTTTTGTTTTCCTCCCTCCACACTTCGACGATGGGAAGACGGAGGTAATTACTTTCATTGTCCAAGGAGGCATCTTTAGGAGTTTCACAAAGATTTTCTTTTCTAATTTATCAATTGAGAAAGTCTTGGAAAAGTGTTTTTTTTTCTCGGTTTTTTTCTTCTTTTTTTTTTCTATCTTCGTCGATGTGGAGAGAACCACTTCGCTACTCCATGGATCTCTTGGGGGGTTCCATTGAGGGTATTTTTGTTTTCCTCCCTCCACACTTCGACGATGGGAAGACGGAGGGAATTACTTTCATTGTCCATGGAAGCATCGTTAGGAATTTCACAAAGATTTTCTTTTCTAATTTATCAATTCGGAAAATCCAGGAATTTTTTTTCTTTTTCTTTCTTCGACGATGTGGAAAGAACCACTTCGCCACTTCATGGATCTTTTGAGGAGTTGCTTTGAGGGTATTTTTTTCCCCTCCCTCCAAACTTCGACGATGGGAAGACGGAGGTAGTTACTTTCATTGTTCAAGGAGGCATCTTTAGGAGTTTCACAAAGATTTTCTTTTCTAATTTATCAATTGAGAAAGTCAAAGTAAAGTTTTTTTCTTTTTTTTTTTCTTTCTTCGACGATGTGGAGAGAACCACTTCGCCACTCCATGGATCTCTTGGCGGGTTGCATTGAGGATATTTTTGTTTTCCTCCCTCCACACTTAGACGATGGGAAGACGGAGGTAATTACTTTCATTGTCCAATGAAATGAGGCATCTTTAGGAGTTTCACAAAGATTTTCTTTTCTAATTTATCAATTCGGAAAATCTAGGACATTTTTTTTTTTTTTTTCTTTCTTCGACGATGTGGAAAGAACCACTTCGCCACTCCATGGATCTTTTGAGGAGTTGCTTTGAGGGTATTTTTTTCCCTTCCCTCCAAACTTCAACGATGGGAAGACGGAGGTAGTTACTTTCATTGTTCAAGGAGGCATCTTTAGGAGTTTCACAAAGATTTTCTTTTCTAATTTATCAATTGAGAAAGTCAAAGTAAAGTTTTTTTCTTTTTTTTTTCTTTCTTCGACGATGTGGAGAGAACCACTTCGCCACTCCATGTATCTCTTGGGGGGTTTCATTGAGGGTATTTTTGTTTTCCTCCCTCCACACTTCGACGATGGGAAGACGGAGGGAATTACTTTCATTGTCCATGGAAGCATCATTAGGAATTTCACAAAGATTTTCTTTTCTAATTTATCAATTCGGAAAGTCTAAGTTTTTTCTTTTTTTTTTCTTTCTTCGACGATGTAGAGAGAACCACTTCGCCACTCCATGGATCTCTTGGGGGGTTGCATTGAGGATATTTTTGTTTTCCTCCCTCCACACTTCGACGATGGGAAGACGGAGGTAATTACTTTCATTGTCCAAGGAGTCATCTTTAGGAGTTTCACAAAGATTTTCTTTTCTAATTTATCAATTGAGAAAGTCTTGGAAAAGTGTTTTTTTTTTCTCGGTTTTTTTCTTCTTTTTTTTTTTCTATCTTCGTCGATGTGGAGAGAACCACTTCGCTACTCCATGGATCTCTTGGGGGGTTGCATTGAGGGTATTTTTGTTTTCCTCCCTCCACACTTCGACGATGGGAAGACGGAGGGAATTACTTTCATTGTCCATGGAAGCATCGTTAGGAATTTCACAAAGATTTTCTTTTCTAATTTATCAATTCGGAAAATCCAGGAATTTTTTTCTTTTTCTTTCTTCGACGATGTGGAAAGAACCACTTCGCCACTTCATGGATCTTTTGAGGAGTTGCTTTGAGGGTATTTTTTTCCCCTCCCTCCAAACTTCGACGATGGGAAGACGGAGGTAGTTACTTTCATTGTTCAAGGAGGCATCTTTAGGAGTTTCACAAAGATTTTCTTTTCTAATTTATCAATTGAGAAAGTCAAAGTAAAGTTTTTTTCTTTTTTTTTTTCCTTTCTTCGACGATGTGGAGAGAACCACTTCGCCACTCCATGTATCTCTTGGGGGGTTGCATTGAGGGTATTTTTGTTTTCCTCCCTCCACACTTCGACGATGGGAAGACGGAGGGAATTACTTTCATTGTCCATGGAAGCATCATTAGGAATTTCACAAAGATTTTCTTTTCTAATTTATCAATTCGGAAAGTCTAAGTTTTTTCTTTTTTTTTTTTCTTTCTTCGACGATGTGGAGAGAACCACTTCGCCACTCCATGGATCTCTTGGGGGGTTGCATTGAGGATATTTTTGTTTTCCTCCCTCCACACTTCGACGATGGGAAGACGGAGGTAATTACTTTCATTGTCCAAGGAGGCATCTTTAGGAGTTTCACAAAGATTTTCTTTTCTAATTTATCAATTGAGAAAGTCTTGGAAAAGTGTTTTTTTTTTCTCGGTTTTTTTCTTCTTTTTTTTTTCTATCTTCGTCGATGTGGAGAGAACCACTTCGCTACTCCATGGATCTCTTGGGGGGTTGCATTGAGGGTATTTTTGTTTTCCTCCCTCCACACTTCGACGATGGGAAGACGGAGGGAATTACTTTCATTGTCCATGGAAGCATCGTTAGGAGTTTCACAAAGATTTTCTTTTCTAATTTATCAATTCGGAAAATCCAGGAATTTTTTTTCTTTTTTTTTCTTCGACGATGTGGAAAGAACCACTTCGCCACTTCATGGATCTTTTGAGGAGTTGCTTTGAGGGTATTTTTTTCCCCTCCCTCCAAACTTCGACGATGGGAAGAAGGAGGTAGTTACTTTCATTGTTCAAGGAGGCATCTTTAGGAGTTTCACAAAGATTTTCTTTTCTAATTTATCAATTGAGAAAGTCAAAGTAAAGTTTTTTTCTTTTTTTTTCTTTCTTCGACGATGTGGAGAGAACCACTTCGCCACTCCATGGATCTCTTGGCGGGTTGCATTGAGGATATTTTTGTTTTCCTCCCTCCACACTTCGACGATGGGAAGACGGAGGTAATTACTTTCATTGTCCAAGGAGGCATCTTTAGGAGTTTCACAAAGATTTTCTTTTCTAATTTATCAATTGAGAAAGTCTTGGAAAAGTGTTTTTTTTCTTCTTTTTTTTCCTATCTTCGTCGATGTGGAGAGAACCACTTCGCCACTTCATGGATCTTTTGAGGAGTTGCTTTGAGGGTATTTTTTTCCCCTCCCTCCAAACTTCGACGATGGGAAGACGGAGGTAATTACTTTCATTGTCCAATGAGGTATCTTTAGGAGTTTCACAAAGATTTTCTTTTCTAATTTATCAATTCGGAAAATCTAGGACATTTTTTTTTTTTTTCTTTCTTCGACGATGTGGAAAGAACCACTTCGCCACTCCATGGATCTTTTGAGGAGTTGCTTTGAGGGTATTTTTTTCCCCTCCCTCCAAACTTCGACGATGGGAAGACGGAGGTAGTTACTTTCATTGTTCAAGGAGGCATCTTTAGGAGTTTCACAAAGATTTTCTTTTCTAATTTATCAATTGAGAAAGTCAAAGTAAAGTTTTTTTCTTTTTTTTTTCTTTCTTCGACGATGTGGAAAGAACCACTTCGCCACTCCATGGATCTTTTGAGGAGTTGCTTTGAGGGTATTTTTTTCCCCTCCCTCCAAACTTCGACGATGGGAAGACGGAGGGAATTACTTTCATTGTCCATGGAAGCATTAGGAATTTCACAAAGATTTTCTTTTCTAATTTATCAATTCGGAAAGTCTAAGTTTTTTCTTTTTTTTTCTTTCTTCGACGATGTGGAGAGAACCACTTCGCCACTCCATGGATCTCTTGGGGGGTTGCATTGAGGATATTTTTGTTTTCCTCCCTCCACACTTCGACGATGGGAAGACGGAGGGAATTACTTTCATTGTCCATGGAAGCATCGTTAGGAATTTCACAAAGATTTTCTTTTCTAATTTATCAATTCGGAAAGTCTAAGTAAAGTTTTTTTTCTTTTTTTTTCTTCTTTCTTCGACGATGTGGAGAGAACCACTTCGCCACTCCATGGATCTCTTGGGGGGGGGGTTGCATTGAGGGTGTTTTTTTTTTCCTCCCTCCACACTTCGACGATGGGAAGACGGAGGGAATTACTTTCATTGTCCATGGAAGCATCGTTAGGAATTTCACAAAGATTTTCTTTTCTAATTTATCAATTCGGAAAGTCTAAGTAAAGTTTTTTTCTTTTTTTTTTCTTTCTTCGACGATGTGGAGAGAACCACTTCGCCACTCCATGTATCTCTTGGGGGGTTGCATTGAGGGTATTTTTGTTTTCCTCCCTCCACACTTCGACGATGGGAAGACGGAGGGAATTACTTTCATTGTCCATGGAAGCATCATTAGGAATTTCACAAAGATTTTCTTTTCTAATTTATCAATTCGGAAAGTCTAAGTTTTTTCTTTTTTTTTTCTTTCTTCGACGATGTGGAGAGAACCACTTCGCCACTCCATGGATCTCTTGGGGGGTTGCATTGAGGATATTTTTGTTTTCCTCCCTCCACACTTCGACGATGGGAAGACGGAGGTAATTACTTTCATTGTCCAAGGAGGCATCTTTAGGAGTTTCACAAAGATTTTCTTTTCTAATTTATCAATTGAGAAAGTCTTGGAAAAGTGTTTTTTTTTTCTCGGTTTTTTTCTTCTTTTTTTTTTCTATCTTCGTCGATGTGGAGAGAACCACTTCGCTACTCCATGGATCTCTTGGGCGGTTCCATTGAGGGTATTTTTGTTTTCCTCCCTCCACACTTCGACGATGGGAAGACGGAGGGAATTACTTTCATTGTCCATGGAAGCATCGTTAGGAATTTCACAAAGATTTTCTTTTCTAATTTATCAATTCGGAAAATCCAGGAATTTTTTTTCTTTTTCTTTCTTCGACGATGTGGAAAGAACCACTTCGCCACTTCATGGATCTTTTGAGGAGTTGCTTTGAGGGTATTTTTTTCCCCTCCCTCCAAACTTCGACGATGGGAAGACGGAGGTAGTTACTTTCATTGTTCAAGGAGGCATCTTTAGGAGTTTCACAAAGATTTTCTTTTCTAATTTATCAATTGAGAAAGTCAAAGTAAAGTTTTTTTCTTTTTTTTTTTCTTTCTTCGACGATGTGGAGAGAACCACTTCGCCACTCCATGGATCTCTTGGCGGGTTGCATTGAGGATATTTTTGTTTTCCTCCCTCCACACTTAGACGATGGGAAGACGGAGGTAATTACTTTCATTGTCCAATGAAATGAGGCATCTTTAGGAGTTTCACAAAGATTTTCTTTTCTAATTTATCAATTCGGAAAATCTAGGACATTTTTTTTTTTTTTTCTTTCTTCGACGATGTGGAAAGAACCACTTCGCCACTCCATGGATCTTTTGAGGAGTTGCTTTGAGGGTATTTTTTTCCCTTCCCTCCAAACTTCAACGATGGGAAGACGGAGGTAGTTACTTTCATTGTTCAAGGAGGCATCTTTAGGAGTTTCACAAAGATTTTCTTTTCTAATTTATCAATTGAGAAAGTCAAAGTAAAGTTTTTTTCTTTTTTTTTTCTTTCTTCGACGATGTGGAGAGAACCACTTCGCCACTCCATGTATCTCTTGGGGGGTTTCATTGAGGGTATTTTTGTTTTCCTCCCTCCACACTTCGACGATGGGAAGACGGAGGGAATTACTTTCATTGTCCATGGAAGCATCATTAGGAATTTCACAAAGATTTTCTTTTCTAATTTATCAATTCGGAAAGTCTAAGTTTTTTCTTTTTTTTTTCTTTCTTCGACGATGTAGAGAGAACCACTTCGCCACTCCATGGATCTCTTGGGGGGTTGCATTGAGGATATTTTTGTTTTCCTCCCTCCACACTTCGACGATGGGAAGACGGAGGTAATTACTTTCATTGTCCAAGGAGGCATCTTTAGGAGTTTCACAAAGATTTTCTTTTCTAATTTATCAATTGAGAAAGTCTTGGAAAAGTGTTTTTTTTTTCTCGGTTTTTTTCTTCTTTTTTTTTTTCTATCTTCGTCGATGTGGAGAGAACCACTTCGCTACTCCATGGATCTCTTGGGGGGTTGCATTGAGGGTATTTTTGTTTTCCTCCCTCCACACTTCGACGATGGGAAGACGGAGGGAATTACTTTCATTGTCCATGGAAGCATCGTTAGGAATTTCACAAAGATTTTCTTTTCTAATTTATCAATTCGGAAAATCCAGGAATTTTTTTCTTTTTCTTTCTTCGACGATGTGGAAAGAACCACTTCGCCACTTCATGGATCTTTTGAGGAGTTGCTTTGAGGGTATTTTTTTCCCCTCCCTCCAAACTTCGACGATGGGAAGACGGAGGTAGTTACTTTCATTGTTCAAGGAGGCATCTTTAGGAGTTTCACAAAGATTTTCTTTTCTAATTTATCAATTGAGAAAGTCAAAGTAAAGTTTTTTTCTTTTTTTTTTTCCTTTCTTCGACGATGTGGAGAGAACCACTTCGCCACTCCATGTATCTCTTGGGGGGTTGCATTGAGGGTATTTTTGTTTTCCTCCCTCCACACTTCGACGATGGGAAGACGGAGGGAATTACTTTCATTGTCCATGGAAGCATCATTAGGAATTTCACAAAGATTTTCTTTTCTAATTTATCAATTCGGAAAGTCTAAGTTTTTTCTTTTTTTTTTTTCTTTCTTCGACGATGTGGAGAGAACCACTTCGCCACTCCATGGATCTCTTGGGGGGTTGCATTGAGGATATTTTTGTTTTCCTCCCTCCACACTTCGACGATGGGAAGACGGAGGTAATTACTTTCATTGTCCAAGGAGGCATCTTTAGGAGTTTCACAAAGATTTTCTTTTCTAATTTATCAATTGAGAAAGTCTTGGAAAAGTGTTTTTTTTTTCTCGGTTTTTTTCTTCTTTTTTTTTTCTATCTTCGTCGATGTGGAGAGAACCACTTCGCTACTCCATGGATCTCTTGGGGGGTTGCATTGAGGGTATTTTTGTTTTCCTCCCTCCACACTTCGACGATGGGAAGACGGAGGGAATTACTTTCATTGTCCATGGAAGCATCGTTAGGAGTTTCACAAAGATTTTCTTTTCTAATTTATCAATTCGGAAAATCCAGGAATTTTTTTTCTTTTTTTTTCTTCGACGATGTGGAAAGAACCACTTCGCCACTTCATGGATCTTTTGAGGAGTTGCTTTGAGGGTATTTTTTTCCCCTCCCTCCAAACTTCGACGATGGGAAGACGGAGGTAGTTACTTTCATTGTTCAAGGAGGCATCTTTAGGAGTTTCACAAAGATTTTCTTTTCTAATTTATCAATTGAGAAAGTCAAAGTAAAGTTTTTTTCTTTTTTTTTCTTTCTTCGACGATGTGGAGAGAACCACTTCGCCACTCCATGGATCTCTTGGCGGGTTGCATTGAGGATATTTTTGTTTTCCTCCCTCCACACTTCGACGATGGGAAGACGGAGGTAATTACTTTCATTGTCCAAGGAGGCATCTTTAGGAGTTTCACAAAGATTTTCTTTTCTAATTTATCAATTGAGAAAGTCTTGGAAAAGTGTTTTTTTTCTTCTTTTTTTTCCTATCTTCGTCGATGTGGAGAGAACCACTTCGCCACTTCATGGATCTTTTGAGGAGTTGCTTTGAGGGTATTTTTTTCCCCTCCCTCCAAACTTCGACGATGGGAAGACGGAGGTAATTACTTTCATTGTCCAATGAGGTATCTTTAGGAGTTTCACAAAGATTTTCTTTTCTAATTTATCAATTCGGAAAATCTAGGACATTTTTTTTTTTTTTTCTTTCTTCGACGATGTGGAAAGAACCACTTCGCCACTCCATGGATCTTTTGAGGAGTTGCTTTGAGGGTATTTTTTTCCCCTCCCTCCAAACTTCGACGATGGGAAGACGGAGGTAGTTACTTTCATTGTTCAAGGAGGCATCTTTAGGAGTTTCACAAAGATTTTCTTTTCTAATTTATCAATTGAGAAAGTCAAAGTAAAGTTTTTTTCTTTTTTTTTTCTTTCTTCGACGATGTGGAAAGAACCACTTCGCCACTCCATGGATCTTTTGAGGAGTTGCTTTGAGGGTATTTTTTTCCCCTCCCTCCAAACTTCGACGATGGGAAGACGGAGGGAATTACTTTCATTGTCCATGGAAGCATTAGGAATTTCACAAAGATTTTCTTTTCTAATTTATCAATTCGGAAAGTCTAAGTTTTTTCTTTTTTTTTCTTTCTTCGACGATGTGGAGAGAACCACTTCGCCACTCCATGGATCTCTTGGGGGGTTGCATTGAGGATATTTTTGTTTTCCTCCCTCCACACTTTGACGATGGGAAGACGGAGGGAATTACTTTCATTGTCCATGGAAGCATCGTTAGGAATTTCACAAAGATTTTCTTTTCTAATTTATCAATTCGGAAAGTCTAAGTAAAGTTTTTTTTCTTTTTTTTTCTTCTTTCTTCGACGATGTGGAGAGAACCACTTCGCCACTCCATGGATCTCTTGGGGGGGGGGTTGCATTGAGGGTGTTTTTTTTTTCCTCCCTCCACACTTCGACGATGGGAAGACGGAGGGAATTACTTTCATTGTCCATGGAAGCATCGTTAGGAATTTCACAAAGATTTTCTTTTCTAATTTATCAATTCGGAAAGTCAAAGTTTTTTTTTTTTTTTTTTCTTTCTTCGACGATGTGGAGAGAACCACTTCGATACTCCATGGATCTCTTGGGGGGGTTGCATTGAGGGTATTGTTGGTTACATTGTTGAGGTTGCATTGTTTTCCTCCCTCCACACTTCGACGATGGGAAGACGGAGGGAATTACTTTCATTGTGCATAGAAGCATTGTTAGGAATTTCACAAAGATTTTCTTTTCTAATTTATCAATTCGGAAAATCTAAGTTTTTTTTTTTTTCTTCTTTCTTCGACGATGTGGAGAGAACCACTTCGCCACTCCATGGATCTCTTGGGGAGTTGCATTGAGGGTATTTTTGTTTTCCTCCCTCCACACTTCGACGATGGGAAGACGGAGGGAATTACTTTCATTGTCCATGGAAGCATCGTTAGGAATTTCACAAAGATTTTCTTTTCTAATTTATGGATGGAGAAAAACCTCGAAAAGTTTCACTTTCTGATTTCAATGGTTGATCAAGTCCTGACAGATTCGTGCCAGTTCATGATTTTTCATTGTATTTTAATAGTTTCTTAGATATGAAAGTTCGTATTTTTAAAGCTAATAGTACATTGAATTCGTGCACACAATGTGTATAGGATTGATGAAGTTGCTATTCTCGACAATACTGTATTATACTAGTCTCTCCACTACCAAACAAGCTTATATATTAACTTAAAATTGCAGTATATAGTAACAGTATACATCAAATAGAATAATTATTTTATAACTATGCAAGAGTTAAACATTTCACATGATTAAAGCTTAATAGAAGTATATTTAACAATAAAGAGTCATCTTAAAGGTAGAATGCCCAAATAAGGGTGAAAACTTGTAAATAGGCCAGATTTTGAATCAATTAATGAATTTCTTACCGGTATAAAGTAACTAAAAAGTATTATAAATTATTCAAGGTCATTTAAATATAGTTTAAACTTTATTGGGAAGACTGAGTGACCTTTACTTATGATTCCACAGAGTATTGTAATTTAGTGGAATGGCAATCTATTAACGAGTTACTAAGGGAATTTACTTAAATACCATTCCAAAAAAAGTTTTAAAAAATTATCCTAACATTAATTTAAAAAAAAAAAAAAATTATTGATATTTTTTTTAAATAGTTACTTTTTAAATAAAATAATTCTTTTACATTTCAATTTCAATCGGAGTTAATAAAATGGAAAAATAAAATTTAAAGTTAATGAAATTTAAGAATACTGTTTAAAAATTAGTAAAATTTAAAGTTAATGAAATATTAAGTTAACGTAATTTAAAGTAAAAAAATGCTTTTTTTTTTTTTTAAATTCATAAAATCATGCCAGTATTTTTAAATTCAAATAACACATTTTCACAAATCAAAGTTTAAAAAATTCCCATGTATCAAAATATATTAAAACTAAAAAATATATTTAATTACTAAAAGTAATGAGCTGCCACTCATAGTTATATTAACAAAGCAAAGTTTTTATGCTACACGTCTTTTCAGATATCGACATAACAAACTTAGTGGAAACGTTTTAATTTTAGCGAGGACAAAAATAAGTTTCAATTCGGCTTTGGAAGATAAGTATTTCGGACCTAACTTGATATGTGGACAGTAAATTGAATTTTAATTGCAACATTCCAAACTTTCTGAAGCATCCACGTGCGGCCTTCTTTTAATATCGAAAGATCTAGCTAATTATTTTAATTTCTGGTTGCTGTGTGCTAGGTGGCGTTTCAGAAATTCTCAAATTATACATCTTATAGGAAAAAAAATACACTCAAGTTTGTATTAGTTTACAGAATCCATTATTTATATACACAGAAACTTAACTGTATTCCAAGCAGAAGATTACTAGGGGAGCTGAAGCTTATTCTAAGTGACAACATCTAATTTATTGATTACAATTTTGAGCACGTTTGCAAAAAAATAAGTTTATTCCAATACCCTAATTATTTTTTCTGAATATATCCATTGGTATAACACCAACAAAACAAAAAAAATTAATTGCATTTTACTTCAACTAATTAGGATCATTTTATGAAATAATTGTAAGAAAGTTTTTTGACAGCAAAGAAATGCAGGTGTTAAAAGGACACTAGTTGAAACGATAGAACAGCGTTTCCAAAACTGTTGCTCAACAATCAAGTTTAGATGGGTCTCCAAATGTAATTAAATGGGATTCGGGTAGCTAATTAGTTTCATATATTCGGAACTAATTGTTTCTAAAGTTTGACGACGTGAATGATAAATTTGAAATTAGTGAATAGTCTACATATATTGACTATACATACAAGCAGTAAAAAATTTCGAAGGCGAAGAGTGACTATCAGCAGGTTGAGGACCTTCATAATTTTTTTTTAGGAAATTTAGTTGTAGTTTAGTTTAGTCAAATTTATTACTTTCACAAGTATGGCTCGAAATTTAAATACAAAATGGACTGGTGGAAAGGTAGGTTGAAATTTAACGGAGCGAGGGCAACACATGGAGCATACCGCGCCAAGACTGGAGGAAAGGAGTTCGCAATTTGGCTGCTTCCAAAATGTTTAAAGACGATCTCGAATCAGAAGGTGGAAGTGGAAAAAAAAAAAAAACGCTCCTTTGCGACTGTTTAAACTACTACATTTCCGCGAGGAGTTTCAGAAGACGTTTGTTTACATTGGGGTATGATGCAAGATCAATTCAGTTAGAAGCTTGTTATTTGGACAGCCGTACATCTTGAAATTAAACATATGAATTCAATGAAGTTTAATCAGTATGAGACCAAGATGTGAAGAAGAAAATAAGTCTCAGACTCCAGTAAATACTTCTGAACGATAAACTGTTTGATTTCTGCACCAACAAAGAGACGCTCCGATGTCAGAGGTCAATGGTATAATATAAAGAGTTAATGAGTAATTTGATCAAAAGAAAACGGTCTCAAATACGACACTGCTCCATCTTGGAGATCCTGGATGTTTTTGTTTACTTCTGTGAAGAAAGATAAGTCATAGCGAGATATCACTCCTATTGGCTAAGAGCGAAAAGCAACAACCGCAGTCAGAATTCGAAGACGTCTATGGAGATTAACTAGACTAAGGATATTTTGGGGGTTTTACCTACAATCCATAAACCCGTGTAATCTACTAAAATAAAGGAATGTACACATTTATTTTCTTTAATTGTCAATTATTCAAAGTTCAATCTATCTTTTCTAAATATTATTTTTCAAATTGATCAATTTTTACCCCTGTAATCCTCATTTTAAGAATATATGCATGGCTTAGTCATCGATATAGGGCTTAGTATGTCTTAAAAGCGTATAATTTCTTTTCTCACTGCATATATTTCTTATTTGTGATTAGAATCATAATGCCTTTTTTTATCGCAACAGAATGTTTTTAATTGTGTAAAATAATTTGTGAACATTGTATTGAGCGTTTTTCGAACAAAAATTGACGATAGATTGGCGAGATTTCCGTTCCTTTGGCGTTTGTTTCTTCGCAGGCTTACGATGAAACAAATAAAAATCTTGATGAGGATTACTTTTGGATATTTTTTTTAATAAGCTACCGGTTTTTATATGTTATACTCTTCTTAAAAACGATAATCTATAATAATGTATCGCCGCGCCAATAGCTTCACATTTTCTACTTACAATTGTTCCGCTACGCCAAAGGAATGATCAACGGCTGAAACCGGTTTACTTGCGGATTCATGTTTTCCACGGCAACCCCTATTTTGGACGACTTTTCAAGCTTATGGCGTAACTCTAAGTAGTACAGCTTAATAAAGCAACTCTACTCCATCTCACCTACCACATAAATTAACATACTGCCTTGATTGAACTGCACTAATGCTACATCTGAACAAGCTGCACAAAGACATCCAATATAAACGAATTGAACAAGCATACGCTATGTCAATCTTTTAGAAAGGTTACAAACTACTCTTTTTTTTTTAAATAATTCATGTAAAAGGTTGTTAGGAACTGCTTTCAGGACCAATTTGAATCGAGTAACCTATTTAAAACGGCTCACTCTTAATGAATTAAAAAAAAAAAAATTGGTAAGAAAGAACAATAGATGCGTTTTTAAATCAATAAAAATATTTGCCAAACCGGAAGGTGCATTTAATTAACTATTTATAGGGATACAGAAGTTAAACACTTGATCAAATCTTAATATTGTTACACAAATCTTCCGTATATAACTGTAAACAGTGACGTATTTCTTTTAAAGTTCGATTTTATTTTATTTGTTAACGGCGATAATGCAGGTTAGAAAAAGGTAGTAGTACCTAAATCAATCGGGAAATAGCTAGGAGTGTCCAGCACGTGATTAACTAACTGGATTTTGCTACAAAATTTCTGCCGCGAGACTATAAAAATAAGCGAAAAATAGAATTGCGAGATCAGTCGAGTATCGGACGCTGTTCGGAAAGCATCGGATCTGTTGTTTACTTTCGCTGTGCCTGAATTATCGCCGTGTTCGAAGTTGTACGTAGCGAAGCTTGTTATTGAAGCTTGATAGCAATTGCTCTGTTGTTCGGAAAAGTTTTGTGCGCCTTCAAAGAATAAACTACAGTTTTCATTTAGTAAAAACTGTGTCATTTCCTCGGTGAACATTTTAGAGTAATATTTTGTAAGTAAATATTTCTTATATATTCGGTACCGTATAAAGATACATTTTAAAATCTACTGAAATGTTCGAAATTTGTAGCAAAGGTTGTGCTAACAATTACAGAAATGAACACACTCTAATCAAAGAATCGAAGAGTTCGTCTCATTTCAAAAACAATATCCCACAACAATATAAGACCATTGTATTTTTCTGACATCGCGTACTTCCGCAGTTTGAAATCGGAGTACGGGTCTTTTGCGAGTGCTCGACTAAAGAAACAACTCATAGAAGACATGCTAGCATAAAAGCATGTCTTCCGCACGCATTGTGAGCGATACGAACTTTCTTCGTTCATCTAAAATGTTGCGAAGAGAAACGACAAAAATTCATTTTTAAAATACGATAATATGAATAGGATTTCAGTAAGACAACGCCCCACTGTTCTGATGTGGGCAAAATCGTGGTTTGGGACAAAAGTCTAAGTGAAGTTTGTAAAAACAGAAAATAGTGCTACAGCAAAGATGAACTTGAAAAAAAGGGGGAAAAAAAGCATGGTAACATTTGCCAATGTTCCTTTAAAAAAAAAAATCAGACTCAAGGACATCCATACTATTAAAAGTAATAGAAAAATTAGGCGACTCTATTCGTTATTAATGTATTGTCTGTATTATTGCCAGTCATATAATTTTGCCCACGTTACAAACTCTGCAAATGAATAGGATCTAATACTTTGACTCTGACAAAAATTCAATTTTTGCAATTGTAAGCACAGTAATATAATTAACTTATACCATATCATTACGGTCATTTTTCAACTGGCCCTTTCATTATGTAAAGGACTGTACGAGATTTAATTATCTCTACATCCCTAAAAAAAGACATTCTGTTGAGCCTAGATTAATAAGAGATCGCATAAGAGCAAGAGGAACCTTTAATGTACGAACAACTTTTGCAATAAAAATACAAGGAAAAGATGAAATAAAAATCAAATATAGTATTACTGATTGATAAAAATTCAATATATTGATTTATCAACAGACAGTATTTTTTAATTGTACTGCACAAATAATTCATATGTATGGTTTTGACTTATTTTTAAAGTGTTCATGCTTATGAGCTAGTAAGGATTGTTCCAACATTTTTTTTTATTTAAAAATATTTTTTTCTTTTTTAAAAAAAAATCCGTAATTATATAATTGAAAGGTAATTTCAAATTAATAGATCACTATCTCAAATTCAAGCTCCCGGATCCAAGGTTCTTAATACACAATCTGCTCAAATCATTTCAATCTAAAATGAAATGTGTTCTCAAACCAAGAAAACTTTTTTTTGTTGTTGTTTTTTTTTTTGGACAAAGATGCTCAATTAGCCAACTACCGAACTGTTACAAATGGCTCTATGAAAAAAAAAAAAAAAATTAAATACTTTACGCGTATAATGCGTTTTTAAAGTGATGCGAGGCTATCTATCCCGTTTTAACCCAGATATCGACTCTGTCATAGGGGACAAACAATGTCAAAAATGCCAATGAATTTTTTTTTTTTTTTTTTTTTTTTTTTTTTTTTTTTTTAAACTTTGACCACTTGTTTTTTATTTATTTGTTTTAATAACTGTGACAGCAAAGTGAATACAATAAAGTTCCTCTTTTTTTTATGAAAAAAATATATATATATTGTTTAATCCTTCTTGTACCGTATGTTTTTCTAATTACTGAAACACGCACGCACATATTCTGTTGGCTAGTAGGACTGAAGGGTTTGTCGTTGTTTTAACAAAATAGGTGGTCCGCACCGCTAAAAAGGTTGGAAACCGCTAGTACGAGTTAACGAATGTTTGGTTGAGCTATTAAGATAATACGAAATAATGATGAGAAAATGATACACGATTTTGTGCGCAAGTATATTTTTCAGCACCAAAATGGTGAAATTTTTTTGTGGGAAATGAATCGCCTATTTCAACATATTGAATAGAACTGGCAGTATAATGGCAAATTATATTATTATATCGTTCCAAGGGGAGGGGGGGGGGGGGAGTAATGCAAGAACTGTTAAAAAGTAACAGGAGGCGCAGTGCGACTTCTAAAAAAAATTAGGTAGAAATTTTAAGAATAATTGCAAAACTTTCAGTAACCTTCTAGGGATAATTTAAAAAAATTTAGGGATATTTCTTTTAAAGTTTATATAGACTCCTAACAGCCTAACATAGACTTTCTTTTGAAAGCACGTTTCCATATTGGGAAAAAAATTACCAATTTTCAAAAAATTGTATAATTAAGAATCAAAATCTTAGAAAAGATTTTCTCCTCTGGTGGCTTACCTGGGTTTTTTTCGGGGATTTTGGAGGAAAATTGGAAAAAATTCAAGGTTTTTAATTTCTTTAGTAATTATTTAAAAATTTAAGTACAATTTTAGGAATTTTAGCGAGGAAAAAAAATTTAAAAAATATTAGGGTGAATATGATCCCTGAAGTTCTCTAAAAGCATATCCATAAAATAAGAGAAATTTCATATATTTTGAAACTATTTTCATTAAAAACACCAACGTTTAAAGTTATTTCGCAAGCGATATATAAAAATTTTAATATTGCCGCAAAATTAACAAGAATACTCACTTAAAAAATATCGAAATATGTTTAAGCATTCTACTACACTGGCAAAATATTGCATTATAACATTTAATTGTGAAACACAAATAAGATCACTTGCAGTAACATATTCCATCACATCTGGGTAATTTTAACCCGAAGATTTTGATGAATGGTAATATTTACTAGCATCAGAAAATAAGTACGATCAGAGTGATTAAACAATTATGCCTCGAGATATAAGTAGAAGCAATCTCCATATGATTTTGAAATATTCCCTAATTTTAGAAAACATAAGCATGGTCAGTGTACTTTAAAAATAATAATTAATTAAAAAATTCATCCCAGAACAATCATCATAACAACAAAAAACTGCCGATCATAATGAAGCTAGTTATATCAAAAGTAATCTAATTACAACTTCGTGCTAAATATGACAAGGTATTCAATTGAAAACCTACGTTGCAAAAGTAATATATACTTCCCTTCACAACACCAAAAAAAAATATTATTCAATTGTTTGGATAGTGGATTTTAGGCTGGGTTCTCAAGTTTATTGCACAACAAGCTTAACACGCCATATAAAAACTCTGTTCCTATTGGGTTGGTTGTTTCCAGGTTATCTGGCGCCGTCAGCAACACGAGGGCTATAATGAGCCGAAACATTCCTCATTAGACAAATCAACATAAATTTACAAACACCCATACACGGGACTCGGAACCCGCAACCTCGCGGTCTAGAAGCTAGTACGCTAACCACTATACCGTTTGGTCATCCTGTTCCTATTGGGGGGAGAGAAAAAATGCGATTTTGAAAATTTCCACAAGCCCTCATGAAAAATAAATCGCACGATTATGCGCTTTCACTATATCATTCTAAGTCGGTGTTGAAACCTATTTATTTTAACACAACATTCTAGATTCCCAACACTGTAATAGACATCATTATCAAATACAATACGTATGCTTAAAAAGTAATATGCCAATTTTTTTAAAAATAGTTTTTTAGTAAAAAGTTTATATTATTAAGTAAAATTAAACTTCTATTATCTTCGAGTAAATGGCACCAAAATGCAGATGAACGAGGGAGCGTGCCTTCAAAACAATGATAGAAAATTTACCTGATTTTTTGTGAAATCTTAAAAAATTCCCTGAGATTTCCCAGTTTTTTTCCAAGATCAGAAAGCTCCCCGATTTCTATGTTCTGTGTCCACTCTTCTAACTGAATAGAGATGTGCACTCTTGAATACCGCTATCTATAGATGAAAACATTTTAATTCGAACAATTCCCTTTCCTAAATCATTCGATAATTTTCATCCATTTCCATAACTGCCAATTTCCCCCTCTCAGGGGTGGAAACAGTCATAATGTAAAAAAAAAAAAGGGAAAAATATACGCAGGCGTTATTTTGAACTACAAAAATAGCTGAAAAAGAATATATTTGTGTACTAATTGTGCGTACAGAACAATGGCGCAGCCAAAAAAAAATCTTCTGAGGAGGGTTTTAGGGAAGTTAAGTCTGATAAAGCTCTATTAAGTCCATTAAAAATAATAACATTGTAGAAAAATCTTAATTTATCTGAGGAAAATAACAAACGGAAGTCCGCGTAAAAGAGGAAGATTTTCAACCCTTATAATTCCAGATTTCCTAGTTTTCCCTGTTGATGGGCACTTTGTAATGCCATAACGAAAATGCTATGTTTGAAGTTTTTACGTGGCGTGTTCCGAGTATTTGTGTAGTAAAAAAGTTGTCAGTTCGTATACGAAAGGATTTTCTCAGATATTTTTCACGTTAACCTTAAAGACAATAAGTGTTGTGTAAGGTTAAAGGCCTGTAAAATAGCCAAATCTACAAGAAACAAAATCGCTATTAAATGGTTTTAACTGAAATTCGATAATTTTGCTTCAAATTCTATGAACTTAACTCCAAAAGCAAGCGTAAGATTATGATTGAATCGTTTATTTCAGAAACACCTTAAGTCAATAATGAGCAACATTTGAGAACTTTATAAATCCCCATATCGTGCCGCGTAAAGTGATACAGTTTTGTCAATATTTTTCAAATATGTGTCTACCCAAAAGTTTATTATCACTGAAAACTCAATTTCAGAAATAGTGACTCACATAGTTATGTATACATTTCAGAATGTTAGATCTAGTTCAAACACTCAAAACTTCAATTGGACAAAAATGAGCATTGGCAATAAAGAGTAACACACAAGAAATCTTTTCAATGACCATTCAGAAAGCGTAACAGTGACCTTCATCAAGAGAAACAGAAGCGCACTGATACAGAGATCAATGTGAAATCATTTACTGTTCATTTATATAAACTGAGTGATGAACGATTTTCAACAAAGCAAGACTTTTCTGTCTGTTGTAAATAAGCCATTAAATAAGCAGAATTAAGACGTTGAATTATACACAAGACTTTCAATCAGGGCTGAAAACAGTCGAAATGTAAAAAAGAGGAAAATATACGAAACATTATTTCGAACTGCAAAAGTAGCTGAAGAATACGATTGTGCACTAATGTGTGTACATAACAATAGTGCAGCCAGAAAAATTTTCTGCGAGTTTCAGAGTCTGATAAAGCCCTATAATAAAGCCCTAAAAATTAGGGATGGAACGGATATCCGACAAATATCCGATATCCGGCATATCCGGCTGATTTTTCAATATCCGAAACCCCGTCGGATATCCGATTTGAAATACCGGACATCCGATAATTTCATTTGGATATCCGGCTATATATCCGGCCACACGGTATCCACAAGAAATAATTTTTTGCAAAAAATAATGATCTTTTTCGGACAAAGTGGACACCGCATCCTACAATTTTTTTTTCTTGGACATATATTGCAGTCAAGTTAGTAAACGAAAAAGTTCCTTCGTGAGAACTATGCTTTCGCATATTCCTAACTTCAGAGATGAGCTAGAAGATGCAGGTGCATTTACATAGTTTCAATTCACAGAAAGATGCGCCGTATTATTGGCGCCGAGTTGATAAGCATAAACCATTCCTCCAATCTTTTTCCATACACATCCTTCATACGTGTTTTGCAATATGTTTTTTTCATTCCAAGTTTATGATCTGATTAATTCCAGATGTTATATTTGAATGCTTCTCCGTAAAACACGAACCGAAATACTAATAAATAGTACTTTTTTATACAACTTGTTAAGAGTTTTAGTTATTCTCACTTTCTCCTTTTTTTCTGACATTTGCTAGCGAGTAAAAAGCAATAAATAGCCAATGCGCACTCCTCAATGCTTTTTTTTTTTTTGCTCTATCGACGATAATATCCTACCCCTTTATGCTGGGAATGGTACGGTCTAATTTTTGATTTTTCATTGGCAGAAGTTGAAAGCTGGTATATTTTTTCTGACGTAAAATGAAGTATTGTAATGTTTAGATCTTTAACGCAGCGCCACAATGTGGAAATATATTTAGCTCTCTAGAATGTCTTGAATCATAGTTTTCTCCAATTACAATCCAATTTATAATTTTTAATAATGGCTCATTTAAAATCACCCATTTGGAAGTATTTTAAAATTAATGGAAATGACGAAAGCAAAGCCCTATGTGTTACTTGCTCCACAGAATCGTTTAAAAAATATATTGTGCGCAGCAAAAGCCCAAAATCCTTTTCCACAAAACCCTTACGGAACCATTTAATGAATGCGCATAAGGAAATTCACCGAAGGTTAAAAGACTCACTAAAAGCATCAAATATTGATGAACAAGAAAAAACAATTCATCAAAACAAGAAATGCACGTAGACAACATTGGAATCGACATTATTTGTACCAAAATTGTGGAGTTTAGATGATCCTAAAGAAAAAGCCTTAACCACAAAAATATGTAAGTACTCAGACGGTCATTCTGACGCCGAACCCCAGTGTTTAGTTCCCAAGCATGCATGATCCTCCTCAGTTTATTTATTTCAGGTATAAACAGCAAAGTCAACCTTGCCCAGTCCGCGAATCAAATCATGGACCTGTGGCATGCAGTGCGATGCGCTAACCACTAATTATAATTTACTTGATACTTCATATCATGACCATTTTTTTCGTATAACATATCGTATAACTATCGTTTTTAGTATATAGACCGAATATCCGGCCGGATATCCGGCGAAATCCGTTTCGGATATCCGTATCCGGTAGACATGGTACCCCGGATATCCGAAATCCGGTATCCGGCAAAACTCACAACCGTTCCATCCCTACTAAAAATAATAAAACTCTTGAAATAGTCGAACTTTTCAGAGAAAATACAGCTGAAATTCGCGTAAAAGGGGAAGATTTTCACCCCTAGACAAACAATTTTGAACAAAGCAAGACAACTGTAACAAGATCTATCTAATGAAAATAAGCCATTAAAACAGAATTAAGATATCGAATTACGCACAAGGCGTTCATAATTAACCAGTTACGATTGTTACAGCAAAAAGTACTCCATCAGAAAGTTCAGAATATGGAAATAATGTCATAGGAAAAGATTAGCCACTAAAATCACATTCAATATCAAGGCAACCAATTTTTGTTTAATATTTGAAATTTTAAAATTGAATGCTCAACTATAAGCATAGTGATTGGCGTGTTGCGCGGTATGTTACTTAGATGATCTTAGAAGGTAAGTTTTTATATTATAGGCTAGGCTTAAGATAATCAGCCATAAACTTAAAATTACATTGATTCAGGTACGAGTATTTTTACAAGCCAAACTGACAGGGACAAGGTAATCAGATAAAATCTGCCAGTAATCACTTGTTTAACGCAGAAACTATATGGAAATATATCCCCAAAAGAACTATACTAACTTAGTGGCAGAAATCAGTGCTGGAATGAAAAGATGCAGACCATTTGCACAATACAATTTTAAGACTGCAACAACATTTGGTTAGTACACAAATGGAGCTCTTGCCAAAATGCAAAAGTAATGTGTGTCCAATGTTTCCATCCAAATAAAAATGAACATAAATCCAGAACGTTTTATGGTCATTCACTGTTAATCTCATAACAACGAGTAAGAAATCGAGAGGTCAGTAAGCATCAGTTTAGCAGGTGATTTTCAAAAAGGAAAAAAAAAAAAATTAGTAATGAATTTTAGGGATCATTTCAAAACTGTCAGGAACATTTTATGGACGGTTCAAAAACATTTAAGGATAAAATCTTTTGAAATTGATATAGGCTTCTAACACAGGTATATTCTTTTCAAAGCTGGTTTCGATACCGGCAAAAAAAACTGCCAACTTTAAAAAAAATTCAACGTTAAACAACTTTTTAGCAAAATAACAGTTATATAATTAAACAATTATACATTTTGAAGAATATGCGAATTTGATTAAATATACTTTTCTCATCTGGAGGAATGGCGGAGTATTTTTTCGCGGGGGAGGATGATCAGATAATTTCCTGGTTTGCAATATTTTTTAGGAATTATCGAAATATTTAAGAACAATTTTAGAAAGTTAATGGAGAAATCAAACTTTAAGGCATATTAGGAGTTTTAGGGCGAATGCGACTCCTGAGTTTATGAATAGGCAACAAGTTTAAAGATAATTAAATGCTGCGAAATAGTGGTGAGTATTGGAGAACTACAGATGGTTACACTTAATTCTTTCCCATAATCACCATTAAGACGTTCTTAAAATTGTGTACTCTCTTGATTAATAGATTTTGTTGTAGAGAAAAGTTTAAGACAAATTAACTGGATGTTAATAATAAACATTTTGTATAGGGTGTCAGATTTCAGTGCCAGATCGTTTTAAATTATATTGTACCTTGGGAGTTCGTACGCAGCAAACAATGCCAAACAAAACCTTTTAAGCATGAAACATTTATCCAATGGAAGCATTAAAAAAGTGGCAGTTACCATAAGGGGTTATAAAAAAGGTCAGCTGCCAAAAGTAATTTTAAAGTTATATCTGAGGTAACTTGAAAGCTAAAATTAAATATGTAAATCAGTTCTAATTCCCAAAACGTTTTTCTTGGGATTAAGCCTATAATTTTTTCTACCAATTAAAACACAAGCACTAAATTGCCTCTAACATCATTAAGGTGCAGACAATTTTACTCATAGTGTAAATTCATGATCACAAATCTTAATCAACCAAAATAAATCAACAAGTTTCGATAATACTAAGGATACTATTTGCATAATACTTTGGGTGCAAACCTGAGCATTAAGATTGCTTAGAAAAATTACTTTTTTTTTTTACCCGTTCATAATTAGTTATTGTATTCCATTGTAGAGAAGAGTCACTGAGTTTTCTCAACGTGCTTAAATTGTAGTTTTCTCTTTTCTTTAGTGCTGCCATCCACTGTATAACTTCACAATTTGTCAAGATGATTGGACTATTTCTGTTTTGGAGTAACTTTGATTTCCAAACAAGTACCACAATGTATCAATGTAAATAAGCTAATAATCAGAAACGAAGGTCTTTTATTTGGTACACGATTTATCAATTTTGGTATGGCATGAAAAGGGAGAAAAAGCTGATGCCACAAAAATAACTATTTATAAAATGTGACCCTTATATATTTATGCATTTAGATGACCTAAATCTTGATTATTTATTCAACATCATACTTGTATACAACTGCTGGCAAGGAATGTACACCTTTAAAAAATAAAAATAAACCTTCGTGTCTTATCAAGTAGAAGGAAAAACCTTCTAATTTAAGTTTATTCCTTCTAGTTCGAAAACGAGGCTAAAATTAATGCCCAACAACAATTAGCACAATACAATTGCATGTACTATTTTCTTGGTTCAATGTATCTATACTCATTAACAGTTTTGAATCTTATTTTAAACTTAATTCTCCTTTATTTTGATATGATAAATTTAAAATAATAATAAAAATAATAATAACTTATATATAGTTTAATCTTAAAAAAAAAAAAAAAAAAAAAAAAAATGATGAATTTCAGCGGTAAATGAGAATGCTGTATCACAAGTTCAAGCTCGGTAATTACCATTGTAAGAAATCTATAGGACACAAGCCAAGAAATATTTTAAATATTTTATCAAGTATTGTTTAACTAAACCAAAAATATAGATCGTTATCAAAATAATGGAAACACCGGTGAATAAGTGACATTCAAGAAAGCTCTTTATAATCATTTAAATATAATCCTAGCTACCAGAATTTTTTTTAATAAGTTTTTTATTTGTTCCTAATCCCACTAGACTGACAGCAGCATAAAATCAAGTCCATGATCTCGTGAGCTTTCTGAAGAACCAAGATTACAGTGCAGATGGTCCTTCTGGCATCGGCATGACCAGCAGTGGCCTTGCAAAGAGCGTACACTTAATAAAAAAGTATTTATCATAATACGTATGATTAGTAACGTAGTATACGTCTTGGATTCCTTTCAAAAGCGTAAAATTTCAGAGGCTTTCCAAAAAGGCCAAATTGTAGGAGCTCGGCTAGCTGCAGCAACTGTATCCCGAAAGATTTCAGCTTTGAGGCGTTTTTAGAGGACGTGACAGCGTACAACACAACGCCGCAAGACAAGCTCAGCAAAGCGAAATAGTGGACGGTAGGAGAAGCTGAGTGAAAAAAACGTTTTGAAGCGGAATGTAATGTCTTAAAGGAAATGAAGATTATTCCTCCAAATACTATTCAGCACTTGTACGATTCGTTTTCTAGGCGAATCCAAGCTGAATTACATGTCAAAGACGGTCCTACGTCATGTTAGTGAACCAGATTCCTTATAAAAATAAAGGGCGTTCCCATTATTTTGATAACCACCTCTATTTCCTAATCGTTGGATATGGTCGAGTCAAATAGATTATCACTTTTATTTTTTATATTTAATTTAAACTTTCCACAATATAATTAAATTACTAGCAGTATTCTGTTAAAGTAACATTTGAAACTTAGGAGTGTAGAACATCGCACAGTTTTAATTATACAGGTAGTACTGGTCACATTTACATTTAAAGTGGAATAATGGTATTATCACTTTAATATTTTTATTCGTTTGAGAAAATGGACAGTTTGGTGATATTTTTGGCGATAATTCTTACATGGGCCATTAAAAAAATCCATCAGAATGGCAAATTTGGCGATATACTTTTAGATAATTCTTACAGTATCCTTTCTTGCAAGTGAAACTGAGAACAGGAGTCGGAGGTGGGGATGTTTAGAACACCTCAAGAGGCATCACCACAGCGATTTTAATCAAAATTGTTAGAGCCATTTTTTAACCATTGCATAAAACATTAATGCTGACTACGTATATACAAGACATATTATTTATAGACCACTTTTTTCAAATCAGGATCTTCTAAAACGTTGAGAAATGTAAAATAAAAATCGATTATTTTTTTTTTAATCGAAAACACTTTCATTGCTATATGTTAACTTATGGGTAATTGAAAGTAAAAATGAAATATTAAACTGTATTATAGTATCAACTAGCTTCTTTTAACAGGATCGTCCAGATATTATCGTAAATGTTACAGTATTATATTCACTTAATATTAAGAGATTGGGTTCGTTGAACTTTCTTTCACAAAAATACACATGGAAAAGAGTAACAAATTGATTAAATTCGCCGATTTGATGGACTGCGAGTAAACACCACTGAATAACTTCATATTCTTCACATAGCAACTTAGCACAATTCTTGAGAACTTTTAATTCAATAATGAGGTTTTTTTTTAAAAAAAAAGCTAAATAGTATTTGTCAATATTGTGAATTTACTTGATTTGGCACGGAACCTTTTTTTTTTTTTTTTTTTTTTTTTTTTAATTAGATACCATTCTCTTTATTGTACTGTTAACTATAGAAGAGTGGGAAAAGGAAAAAAAAACTTTTACAACTTCTCTATTACAATTTTTCCAAGAAAAGTTACAGAAAAAAAAAATTGTGTTTTTTGTTTTACAACTTTGCGACTTCTTCCGCTGTGTTTTCACGAAACAACAAAAAAGGTCCCTTAACTTTGTTTTACAACTTTTCAAAATAAAGTAATAGCGGGTAAAACTGGATGTCTCAAAGTTTCAAAACAAATTACTGTTACACACAACAAATCTCGCACATTTTATAACCTTGTAACACTTTTTCCATACAGTTGGATAATACGCATTTAGTTCAATGCTCTTAACACAGGGTTCCCACTGAAATCGTAGAATGAAAATCAGTGACTTTTAAGGACTTAAATAATACTTTTTAAGGACCTTCGAAAATTTGTTTTCTCTCATTAAAAAAACTTTATGTGTGACTTTACAGCTGCTTTTCCCAGAGAGTTAGAATCAAAATATTTCATGCACAATTTGCATTTTGCCTTAGAGTCATACACTGATGATGGTCCTTCATCTTTTGGCTTGCAAAACAAACACTAATCATACATGTTTGTCCCGGAGCACAGTACGTAACTAAAACCATTCGATTTCTACTTCACCAATCAGCAAATACGATACAAGTAGATGCATGCGTGACATAAATATACTAAAAAATTTTGATATTGTCGAGATAAGTGACAAACATTAAGGACTTTTAAGGACCTCCAAGCTTTTAAGGACATTTAGGCATTTTTAAGACCTTTAAAATAAGTAAAAATATATTATACACTTTTAATGACAGTGGGAACCCTGTACAATACAAGGATAGTTTGCAATACTGAAGAAATATATAACGAATGAGTTAAATTATGACTATTTTCAAACATATTTCTGCATACTTCTAATCTTGATATAAAAAAAAGCCCTCACTCACTGATTTATCGCTGATTCTCCTACTTCCCACACAGCTCTGAAATGTGGTAGAAACGTCAAAAAGACGAACATAAATTAAAAGTAAGCTATTTCAATTCGACATCCTTAAAAGAGTTGAAATGGGTGAAACATTTCAAATGAGGAATATACTGGTTTCTTTCTTATAAAGCTAGGACGCTAAAAGTTAGGGAAAGAAATATTTAAACTGCAAGACAAAGGGAAAACTTTCCTTTCCCTACAATCCCCAAAGGGATAAAATTTTCAAACGTGGAATATCTTAAAGGTTTAAATTCTCTTTGATCCCAGAAGCTACACTGTTCATACAGTAGAATTAAGCTGTCACAACTTTTTACGAAACACCCTTAAGGATTCAAATTCCAACAACAAGAATATTGCAATGTGCAAGAAGAGAGAAGACTAAAAATGGGTTCAGTTTTCCAAGCTGTACATCACTGCAAAACTGAGCGATTGCGACTAATCACACTTAAAAGAGGTCAGAAAAGGGTAAAAAGTTCTTGAAATACATTTTAATATCATATTTCCCATAAAGGTAGGATGATGTGCTGTAGAGGACTACTCATGCTTTTAAGGCATAGTGAAACGTTCTAAACCTGGAATATTCCAATATCCCTTTACATTCCAACGTGTAATCCTATTATGTACTCCTAAAGCAGTTCAGTTCAGTACGTATAATAAACTCAGCTCATATCCATCTTTAAAAGGACAAAAATGATGAAACGTACTTAACGATGAACATTTCATTATCTCATAATAGGGTGAAACGTTATAAATGAAGAATGTTCCAATATTACATAATGGAGTAAAACTTTCTAAATGTGGAATACATCAAGATCCCATAATGCCAAGTGAAAATTAATACACTATACTTATAGCCTAAACTTAATCAGTGGTATTGAAATGTTTACTATCCTTCCTTGAGGTTATAAATGAGTAAAATGTTTCAATTGTGAAATATTTTAATGTCCTGTTTCTCATTTGCAAACCCAATTTCAATCGACTATCTTTTAGAGTTAGAAAACGAATAAAGCGTTTCAAATACAGATGCAGAACAATCCTAAGTCCTTTTAGTAAAGCAATTACGCTGAAGATTGGTAAAATTTAGTAGCAAAGCATATGGCTTAGTTAATTTTTAGACCAACAAATTATGGCTTGAGAAGAATCCGTTAAAAATGTTTGCACCTTGTATATAAAAAATATATTTTTGCAATTGTGTTTCAATTGAAATGAAGCACAGCGAAAATCCAAATCCAAATGAAGCAGACCTTGGTGCACTTTATGCGAGTAAAATAATCCATGTACAAAGTTGATGATCAACATAAGTTCTGAGAATAGCGAGACCTAATAGAAAATGAGTTAAATAAATATTTTGTTTTCTTGATACCAAATGCTGTTTAGTAAAATTATTTGTGTACTGTTTGGTAAGATTTAAAAAAAAAAAAATTTTTACTGCATACAAAATGAATAACTTCAATTTTTATTTGAATTAGAAGTCATTTTTCTAACCTCAAGTTTTCTGCACAGACAACCTTATTCTAAATAAGGTCAATTTTAATAAGAAAGCATACTCTTTTTTTTTTAAAAAAAAAATACTCTTGTACTACTCGAAGTAAAGGCCCAAAATGTTTGTATGTCAATCTCACAAGCAATACGGCATAATCAGTCACAATCAGTCCGTTTCTGAAAGTAACCTCAAAAATATTATCCTGACAAATTAAATGTTTTTAGCATTGATCCAGCAATCCTACCAGCCATTGATTAGCAATCCTACCAGCCATTGATTAGCAATCCTACCAGCCATTGATTAGCAATCCTACCATTGATTAGCAATCCTACCAGCCAGAGTTCAATGCAAATAACAAAGAAAGATCTTTACAAGTTAAGATATTGAATCGCATACATCTCACCTGCGATGTTTCAAATTTGTCTGGAATAGAATCAAATGAAATTAATTCCACTCGCCAAAATTGACTCTTATTGAAATTTTGTAAAGGGATATAAAAAGTAATAAACACAATCAAAAGTGCATAAAAGAAAAAAAAAATTAAGATACAGCTATGTTACAATAAAGTTAATATTCCAACGAGCGTTTCCGTTTATGTAATAAGGGGTAAATAAATGCATAATAAGCGAGTAACTACTTTTTTAAATTTCACTGAAGCGTTAAATTATTAAAACCACAATTACAAGTTTTTATTTGATGAGCAAGCAAAAAAAAAGTTTATTAATTTCTCAATATAATAAGCTAAATGGTATGATTTAGGATTATCCAGCCTGATAGATAAAAAAAAAATTATGTCATATGTAGCTGAATACTTTAGCTGTTATATGTAACTGAACACTTTCGATAAGAGATAGCTTTGATTTTTAACCATAATGTACCATTTTATAAATCAAAATAGATAATCTCATAAGTACCTTTCAGAATCATCCAGTCCTATTAAATAGTCAAGAAATCATTTTTAAAGATTAAAATTCAACTTTTCTTAACGAACGTTTATTGAAATATTAAAATTTAGATAGCACTAAATGGTGTGATAGGATTACCCAGTCAAGTAAAGAAAGTCATTTTATTTTATATGTAGCTGAATAATTGCACTAAGGATTTTTTTTTTACTTTAATTTTGTAAATCAAAATACATCATCTCAGAAGTACCTTTCAAAATCATCCAGTCCTACCAAATAATCACTCAATTTTAAAGACAAAAAGTCTTAATTTTTTTAACAAATAATTTCTGAAATATAATTTTAATTTTAATATATTAGTGAAATTATTTCTTTTGTTATTGTATTAAAACAGCATAAATTGCAAAATGATTAAAATAAGGCAAGACACTGTATAAAGATAATGTGGTTTTCATTAGTAATTTATTTTTAAAGATTCAGAATTTTTACTTTTTACACCCACTGTCGGGGAGAAATGTCAATTAAGTGTGCCTCATGTCAAACCATGTTAATTGGAGGAAACAAATATTACTCTTTAAAACTAAGTGAATTATTGCAATTTTGAAACTTCGTGGGCTGTATCTTTGTTTAGAGAATTGAAATCATAATTGTGTATTGGTTAGAACTTTTTATAAAATCTGTTCCAACAAGAATTGTTTTACACTTATAATTAAAACTTTCAACTGAACTAAAGACTTGCTTCCAACAGCTTACGAAGATACAAATAATGCATCATCTTTCGAATATCTGAGACCCGAAAATAAAATATACTCGATTTGGTTAGTCTCTATATTACATTATCATCATGCAGCTCTTCTAAAATGGTATACACTACACTTATAAATGCGTTGTATTTCGGTGGATTTCAAATAAAGAATATTTTTTACAATAACTTTATAATAATTAGCTCGTGTTTAATAGCATAATGTTTTTGTTCACCTACTTCACTACTCAAGGCCGTAACTAGACTTTCATTTCAGTGAGGGGTCGGCTGTGGTTGAAAAAATATAAAAAGTTCTAACTAACCAACCAGTCATTTTTCAACCTCCCTTTCTTTTTTTTTTTCCATTAATAAGTTCAAAATTATATGCATGAAGAAGTTTTCAGAGTAGCCACAAAATTCACGAAAAAAGTTCCCTAACAATTCCCTGATAGATTTTTAAAAAATTTCCTGATTTTAAAGCTTTTTTTTTTTTTTTTTTAATTTTAATTTCGCCAATTTTTTCAGACGTGTAGACACTGATAAAATAGAACATGTATGCTAAAGAGATAATATGGCTTTTTTTTTTTTTTTTTAAATAGTTTTGGCGTTGATCAAAAGTTTAAATAATTCTGTTACATTAAACTTATAACGATTACTACCACAATTTTCCTCGTAAATGACGCCAAAATACGGATGAACGGGCAAACGCGCGTAAAATAATAGAAAATTTCCCCGATTTTAGTGAAATTTTAAAGTTCCCTGACGTTTCCCTGAATTTTTTTTTCAAGAATCAGAAAGCTCCCTGACAATTCCCTGATTTCCAGGTTCTGTGGCCACTCTGTTAATGTATGGGGTCATTCCGTGTCAAATCAACACACTTTTGGCAAAAATTTTCACTCGCCATCTCAGATTTTGATGAAATTTGGCAGAAAGGTTACATATATGTGGACTTAGAAATATGACATATTTTATTGAAATGTATAGACTCGTTTCGAAAATACAGCTGTTTAAAAACTGAAATTTTAGACAAAAATCACAAATTGACATATTTTCAAATTGCCATAACTGGTTTTCTATTTAAGATAGAGATTAAGATTCAGATGCCAATGTTTAGCATTTTGTATGACTTTTAAAATAATATGTAACGTAGTTGTGATTTAAATATTTTTTTTAATTTAAAATTCAAAAATTTCAATTTTAAATTTTAAAAAAAACGCGTCTTCAAAATTTTTCAAAAAATTCTAAAATTTAGTTTTTATTAATGTTTAATAATAAACATAGTTTCAGAGTGGGATGCTAAAGGGTTCATTGATTAAAAAAAATAAAAAAATAATGAGCACTTCATTAAATTTCAGGCATTTGAATAGGAGGGACAAATGGCCATAACTAGTTTTCTAATAAAGCTGGAGAGATAACTTGGGTGTCAATTTTTAGAATTTTTCGTGGCCTTTAAAATTATATGTAACACAATTGTGGTTCAAATTTATTTTTAAAAATTTAATTTAAATTTTTTAATAAGTTTTACAATTTTTCTAAAAAATAGTTTATACTAAAGATTATGATTTACAAAATGTAAGAGTGGGAAGGTGATCATGGATCATTAAATGCCTTCTTTGAAGGTCTCGTATCCCACCTTACATGAAAACTCTTAAGTTGAAACAAAATACTACAGAACATTCAATAATTATATTCATCTACTTCTTTACTTTCAGAGCACTTGTTCAATATTTCTATTTGGTAAAAAAAAAATGGAATTATAGTTCTGATTCTAACTTTTTACAAGTAAATGGTTTTGGTTTGTATTCTTTAATATTTTGGTACATAGTTATAAAATTATAAGTTTTGTAGCGCTCAATGGATAAAACATCTATATTGAGAAGACCACCCACATGTGTACAGAGGAGAGGATTTCTTGCAATTCCTTTCCATCCCACTCCATATTCTCCAAGATAAACAAACTTGTAAATTTCCTCTCCCTCCTTTTTAGGGATTACCAAAGCAGGCAACCTTTGACCTTGTGGGTGGGTGTCTTCAAAAGTCTGGGAATTTGTATATTACTGGTGTTACTAAGTTGGGGACCATAGAATTATTTATATGAGACTACATGGTTGAGAATAAGGGAGCAGTGTTGTTGTTTCCAGTAAAATTCTCTTTCTACTGATCTTTTTTTTTTCCGGGGAAGGGGGGGGGGGTACTTTTTCAGGATTTCTTTTATTCTCTATGTGAGTCATGCTGTAAACAATCATTTTCAGATGACTAAGCAGTCTTATTTCCAACTTGGATTACTACTGAATATCCAATACTACTTTTATTGTCTGTGAAGTTAAAAACCTGTCTGAAAAGGATGAACAAGTAATAGTAACACATGACATAGAGTAAAGAATTCATGATATTGCAATGTTTCAATCCATTTAAGAAAATAAATCATACTATTAAAGACAAAAAAAAAGTAGAGAAATGTTACTGATATGATGTGTAATTTGTTTTCTAAAATGCCAAAGACAGCAAAAATGTGTGGTACTTGTGGAAAAGAAATTAGTGAACCAAGAAATCAAAATGCTTCTTTACTCATCAATACCAGGAATCAAGTTCAGAATCGGATAACGATCCCAATTTTACTGCATCACCAGAAGTGATAAAGACACTAAACACTTCACTGCCAGAGCTAGGTGAATATCCAGTGGATAGGGAAAAAAATCAAATATAAACATTATGCCAGCAAGAAAGCAAAAAATATTGATTTGGCAGTAGAAAGAAAACTTTTACTGTTGGATGAAGATTCTTCTGAAAATGGTGAAGAACTGGAGGATTCAGTTCTAAAGAATCTTAAAGTCACCTTTTTAAAAGCCACTAGTAGAAACAAGAAGATAAGGATTTTTACTTGCCTACCTGAAAACTGAGGGAAAATAAAAATAAAGGGAGAGTTTAAAGCTCCAAACTATATGGTACGTCAATCAATAAAGCTACTTAAAGAAAAAGAAATTTCGGAAAGTCCTAACCTTAAACCAATTAAAAGTCTTTCTAAAGAAATGGTTGAAAATATTCACGAGTTTTACAAAAGTGATGAAGTCAGAAGAGTTATGCCAGGTGTTAAAGGCTGCATAACAGTTATTGAACCAAATGGAAACTAATTAAAAATTTCTGAAAGACTAATTTCTTGCAACCTTAAAGAGGCATATTTATTATTCAAGGACAAAATTCCAAATATGAAAATAGGATTTTCAAAATTTGCCGAGGTTCGACCAAAAAACTATATTTTAGCAAGTTCAAGTGGAACACACATAGTATGTTTTCACAACACATCAAAATGTTAAACTGATGATTGAAAATACCAGATTAGGGGGTTCTAACAAATGAACTAAAACTCCAACAAAGATAGTATATCCAAAATGATATGTAATCCATCATCAATTGAGTGCAATATGGGTAATTGCATATCTTGTCCCGGTGATGTGGAAATGCGAGGAATTCTTGAAACATCTTTTAAAGAAAATCTGATGGAAAAAATTACATTTAGACATTGGATTTCGGTAGATAGATGTAATTTACAGACTTAGAAAAAAATCATCAACCGATTTTATCGATTTATTTGCAACAAATTGACACTCCGAATTAAGACATTATTTTATTGCAAAACAGGCATCTTACATGAATCATGTTAAAGAAAATTTAAGATCTGAATTTGCAGTGACACTCGACTTCTCAGAAAATTATAGTATGGTTGTGCAAGGTGAGGTTCAAAATTATCACTGGGCTAGTGGACAAGCCACAATACATCCCTTTATAATTTATTATAAAGAAGAAAGAAAAGTTAAGCACTTAGCTATGTTGTGATTTCAGTTTCCCTTTGACACAGCACAGTTGCCGTTCACTCATTTCAAAGAAAACTTATTTCTTTCCTGACGGAAAAACTATTGGAAAGATATTATACTTTTCTGATGGGTGAGCATCCCAGTATAGAAACAAATTGGCATTTATGCAAAATGGCATTTTCCGGCAACACCACATGAAAAAGGACCACGTGATGGAGTTGAAGGGTCTATAAAGAGATTGGCAGCAAGAACTAGTTTACAAAGTCTATATGAAATACAAATATTGACCTCTCGCCAACTTTATGAATGAGCTGAAGAAAATATTTCTGCCATTCACTTTACTATTTCATCACAAGAAGATTATGTAAAGTTAGAATTATTCTTAAGCAATCGTTTTGCTCAGGCAATTAATTATCATCCATGGGACTCAACAATACCATGCTTTTATACTTATTGATGAAAAAAAAAAGTTCAAAACACAAGTGTTACATATCATATTAAAAGTCCTACAAATTGCTAAATATTGGCACCTGAACCACCTCTCCATCTTAAATAGAAAACCAGTTATGACAATTTGAAAACATGTCCATTTGTGATTTTTGGCTAAATTTAAAATTTTTAAATCGCAGCCATTTACCGGGTAGCTACCGAACCAAGTCGAAATGAACACTTCGATGGTTATAGGAAGTTCTCACGAGCGTGTGTTTTTACATCCTGTGCAGTACTGCCCACTACAGATCTGTACTGGATATGGGGTTGGTACAAAATGCTTGAAAGAAGCAGAAGTGCCTTAGTCGACATAGTCCTAGATAAGAACTGACCAACCAGTCACTGTCTATTATTTTCATTGAAAAGTTCAAAATTATATGCCCGAATAGTTTAATGTGTAGTAGTTTTATGTGGGAAGTTAAATGTATAATATAAAATGGAAAATAACTAATCTGAGGGGAAGGAGAACTCCATCTTCCTCTGGAAACGGCCCTATTATCACTGTTCGTATTTAAATAAGCAGACAAATTGTTTAATTCATACAAAGCCAGCAAGTAAAATTAAAATATTTCGGTCTATAATACATTTGATTATAATAGTTGGTTACATATACACGAGAAGAATGCAAGGTGTGTGGTTCAAGAAGTGTCATAATCAAAGAACAAAACATTTTAATAAATAATACCTAGCTAATAAGCACATGATAAAAAATTTATTTAGGAAAAAAAACAACGTGTAATTGTGTTGTAAGAGCTTAGTAAAGCAAATTTTGAATTGCTCAATTCCAGTAAGCTTCCTTGACGGGAAAGGGGGGGGGGGGGGGTGAGTTTTCCAAAAAAAATTAGATAGTAATTTTGAGGATAATTTCAAAAATTTCAGGAACATTTCAGGTATAAATATTTTGGGTGTGATTCCACAAATTTTAGGGATAATTCCAAAAATTTAAAGATATTTCTTTAAAAGCTGATCTAGGCTCTTAACACAGATTTATTCTTATCAAAGCATGTTTAATAAAAGCCAAAAAAAAAAAGGGGGGGGGGGGGAAAAAGCCAATTTTCAAAAATTTACTCCTCAAACAACTTTTAAACAAAACAACAGTCATATAATCAAACAATTCAGCTATTTTTGTTCTTCAATTAAATCCATTTATTTAATTTCTAAGTACTTTAAAAAGAATATTACTTCAACTTAAAAACTTAAGAGTAACACGAGTTTGATTACAATTTAAAATTGTGTATCAATAAATAATTATAATATTACTAATTAAAATTTCAGAAAACGTTTTCTCCTCTGGAGAAATACCCGAGTTTTTTCGCAGATTTTGGAGGAAAATCCGGGAATTTGAGGGTTTTAAATACTTTTTGGAATTATAGATCGAAACATTTAGGTACAATTTTAAGAATTTTAGGGTGAACGGGACTCCTGCCCTTGTAATTTCACAACAAATAACCCCTTATCTTCGGATAGTTCTGAATTAATATTAATATGTCTTTTTGTTTGTGTGTGTGCGGAGAAGGGGGGGGGGGGGGTGTTGCAGAATTCTGAAGTCACAGTAACTTAACCAAAATCATGGGCATACTGCGACATAAAATCGACCCGATGGTTTTAGATTAAGGACAGTACAAATTTCCAATACAATCATTACTCAAATTTTTAATGATTATTGTTAATAATAATACAATTCTAATAATTAAATAATTAATTTGAAAAATTAAACAGTTTTAACAATTAACATATTTTATTATTTATATATTTACATTTAATAGCTATAACAAGGTGGCCACAAAATTCAAGGAAAAAAAGTTCCCCGATCTTTTTATGAGATTTTAAAAAATTCCCTAACATTTAAATCCTTATTTTTTCCAGAATCAGAAAGCTCCCTCACATTTCCCAGATTTCCAGGTTTTCCCGGTTTTGTGGCCACTCTGTATAATTTCAAAAAAGGAACAGTTTTAATTATTATATCATTTAATTGATTGAAATGTTTTAATAATTAGTTTATTTTAATCAAATTTTCTGCTCATCTACTATTTATATCTCCTTTGAGTGAATTTGGTTTCCCAAAAATCATTGATAGTTGGTGGCAAAAACTAAGACAAACAAAAATCTAAAAAGCAAAATTTGCGGGTATACAACTAGCATATTTACTATCTAACTTTTTCCGTATCGGCCCATTTCCTACAGACACTGATCGTACCGGTCATTGCACCGGACTATACGTGATACTTACAAGGCCAAAGTCGACTGAACTTCAGGTTGGTTGGGTTGGGATTTTATGGCACAAGGGCTTCACTATGGCCATGCTGCGCCACTGAACTTCTGGTAAATGAATTCCGTTATGAGACGGCCTTACACCAAAAGTAATCAATCCAGGCAAAACTCTGGGTCCAGTAGTTAACCCAAATGAATGTTTTGTTGCATGATTAAAGTGATCTGTTGCACAAATGCTACTTAAGTGCACAAGTAATCACTCGTAACTGACTTCCCATTGCACAAATATCGTTTTATTGCATAATTAAAGGGGTTTGGTGACTATTGCACTTAGGTGCGCAATATAGATGCATTGGCAATTACTGGTAACTGTCTTCCCATTGTAAAAAGCTTGATTACGTGAAAATCTAGTGTAAAAACGCTTCAATTTTAATCGATAAAAAAAAAAACTTGTCATTAGTATTATGAACTGCTACAGTTCCAAGACATATTCAATTGACACGATACTTCAGGTGAGTTTTTTTATAATTGGATAAGATGAATTAATAAAAGTATAATTTTAATTTAAAGTATAATTTAGGTCATGCCATCGTAACACGGTAATTTATGTTTCCAGATTTTCTAAAAAATGTAAGTAGAAAGTTTTCTAAAACATTTAAGTAGAAATTTTAGGGATGATTTCAAAAATTTCAATAACATATATTACCGCATTTTGGTTATTCATACATGTGGCATTATAGCCGAGAGGTAGCGCATGAGGATGGTGATCGATAGGTCGATGGTTCGAATACCACCGGCACCCACTTTACTAAAGTTTAATTTCTATTTCTTGTTCCAGAAGAACCTTCTAGAACGTTCTATCATTTCCAGTACGACTTGTTTCAGGATGGATGTCCTAGTGCTTCTATGCAAATCCAACTTTACTTGTTTCCTGTGAATGTTCTGGAACTTCGATCTGGCTTTATAAGAGAGTCACTCGAGTGGGGCAGAGGATAGTTTCTTCTGCTACTGAACGTTGCGCTAGAATTCTTTCTAATAAATACTTTCGATACATAGCACCGACGTTGTATTTCTTGTGTACAGTTCATTATACGTGACAATATTAGGGATATTACCCAAACGTTTCAGGAATAATTCTTAAAATGTTAGGGATAGTTTTAAAAGTTTTAGGGATAACTTTTTAAATTTTAGGGTAAATTCAAAAGCATTTAGGAATATTTCTTTTGGAGCCGACATAGGCTCCCAACGCAAACATTCTTTCTAAAGCTTGTTTTCAATACCGACAAAAAAAACTGTCAACTTTCAAGTGCGCCCCATGTGTCTCATTGCGTTCTTAAAGTAACTTCACCATTCAAATTTGTTAAAAATTGAGGCATCATCAGACAATCTTTCAAAAGAAAATTAAAGTTGTCACACAATACTTAAATTCAAAACCTTAGAAGAGATAAAGAAAAAAAAAAGGTTTTCAACCGTGATCTGTCACAACATCAGCTCTTAAGAAAAGCCATTCGATAAAAAATTATCAAGATTGATGTTTTTTGCTGATTAATATTTGTGGATTAAAAACGAACAAGTAGTAGTTTGTTTCGATATTACCACATTAAAAGTTACCTCATACTACTTTCCCTTTACGAAATGTTGTCAAGAGTTAAATCTCAAATACGATTCATTTTATCATGATCATAATGATGCTGGTGATATTGATATTGATTTTTATTTATTTATTTATTTATTTATTTATTTATTTATTTTTTTTTTCATTGGGAGCAGTAAATTTTCTAAAAAGTTTTAGATAGGAATTTTAGGGATAATTCTTAAAATTTTAGAAATATAATTCTTTTGACGCTCATACAGGCTCCTAACACAGATATATTCTTTCCAAAGCTTGTTTCAATACCGTAAAAAAAAAACAAAAAAAAACAAAAAAAAACAATTATCAAAAAAATTTAACTTCAAACAACTTTTTAGCAAAATAATAGTTAAACGTAATTAAACAATGATGCTATTTTGACTAACATATACGCATTTAAACAAATCCACTTTTTTTTTTCATCTGGAGGAATATCAGGGTTTTATCGTGAGTTTTGGAGAAAAATCAAGGAATTTTCGGAGTTTTTAATTATTTTTTTTTTAGAAAAATTTAAGTATAATTTTAAGGAAAAAAAATAAAAATTAAATAATTTTAGGGCGAATGCAACCCCTGTTTTTTAAGAAAAAACACAGCACACATGGTGGAACATGTTCGTTGTTTACGGGAATCCCACGCATCAAAACAATATTGTTGATTTGTATATAATTCGATAGGATTTACACCAGACAAAATTACCGGTACAGTCGTGTTATCAGGTAACTTTTGCCGCTTTTTTTTTTCTTCTAAGAAATAGTAAATAATTTTCTATTGTAACATTTTAATTCCCACTTAAAAAAAAAAAAAAGCACAATATCATAATTAAACAATATCTGTCAGGTGTCACCTTGTGGCTTTAATATTTGTACTAAAAACAGTTACCCAAAGGCGCCAGGAAAGAATCAGTCACTAAATGCCTAAAGTCAGCCGCAAACAACTGTTTCAAGGGATTTTTTAACTTTTTAAAATTAACACCAATTTCAGTGACTTTCGAAATCTTCAAAAAAAAAATTACAACCTAACTGGAAAACACAGGCAACTCCATATGTCTGCTACAGCCAGTGGAGTAGATAGGAATTGTCCGAAAAGAGAGCTAGTGAAAAAACCATGATTCATAAATTCTGATTTTCCCTCCTTCCCTAAAATTAACAGTTCTATAAAGATCAATAAATTTCAAATGAAGTAAAATATAAATTTTAAGAAATTTAGTAATTAACTTTTCCTCAGAGCAAAATTTCATTAATTGGAAAATTAAAAGTTTTATTACAGATGGAATGTTGTTCAAGTGCTTGGGTGATACTTAAAATCCTGGGCAAAATTCGTTGTCTTCGCTAAGTAAAGAGTTACATTAACATAAATAAAGAGAATTATCAAAATGCACATCCTGGGAAACCTACGTATGCAGCAAAAGTTAAAAGGCAGACATTTCTTTTTGGTGGTGACTGCGTAATTGATATTGCATAATCCAGAATATTTGGAGAAATTCACACTATTTTTAATACTTTTATTTCTACAAGTGTATGTCGTTCGTGTGAGTTGGGCCAATTTAGCGCCCTTACTTATCTGAGTTAATAAATAAAAATTTATTTCATAATTTGTGTCGCGATAATTTATATTGTAACTACAAAAAATATGAAGTTGTTATGCATACTGGCATTAATAAATTAATATTAATACTAAAGATGTGTGGTATTGCTACTTAGTAAACTACAAAAAATATTTAAGAGAAACTGTAATGCTATATTATAACCAGGGGTGAAAACAGTCAAAATGTTGTTTTGAAATTTGTGTACTAATGTGTGTACACAACAGCAATGCAGACAGAATTTTTTTCTGAGAGGAAGTGGGGGATAAAAAAAGTGTATACTGATAAAACCCTATATATAAAAAGCGGAAATCCGAATAAAAATGGAAGTCTTTCACCACTGTGTAACACTACTATGTAAAAAAAAAAAATGTGACCAAATTTGACTACCATTTAACCAAGGCCAGCACAGACCTTAATGTGCTATGTGAGAAATTAAAAATTAAACTATACATTATATTAATATAAAATAACAGGAGATTGCATAAAAAGTTTTTATGTGGGCTTTTAATACATGAAAAACATCTTCGATTGACTATTAAACAGTTTTTACCGTATGCCACCTTATCAACTGAATCTTTTTGAAACACACATGAAATTGACTATTTAAAGACACTAATTTTGTTTTCTAAATAGTATTATATGCAGGAATACAAATGAATCTCATTGTTATCAAAAAGGAGCTACTTTCAATTTATATTTTACACGAGAAATACTTGTTTACACTAAAAAGGGATCAATGTGAGGTTTATCTTATTTGATGAGCTAATGGCTCTATGCTAGAAGTTAAGTAAAGGTTTACTTATAGTGAAGTACCTTTTGACCACTGTTAAAATAGTGATACTATACTGAAATTTTAACCACTGCATTGGTACGGATATGGAAAATGATTTTCGAAAGAGACAAAAAAAATCTTACAACTTTTTTGTACGATGTCATAACCATGGCCAGAGACTGACTTACAAATAGGGCATTAGGGGCACTTGCCCTGGCTAAACATTTAATAGGTACCCCCAAAAATGCAAAAGTTACATAAATTTACTAATTAATGATTTTTTTTAAACAATATATATATTTCATATATCTCTACTTCCATCCAATCTAATCAATTTCTTGTTTCTGCATGTCAACACAGTCACAAACTTGCATCAGTTTGTATTTGCAATGTAAACTAATTGCATTGAGATTTGTCGCTTAATGGTACTTTTTTTTTCTTATTCCCAATTTTCTGATATTGCCTGACCAATTAAACAACAAATAGATTTGCTACCAAATGAGTACGACCTGTCTCAAAAGTAAGAACAGATAAAGAAACACGCAAAAGACTTTAAACGTTGCACTATTGAATGTCAATTCTAACACATAGTGATAATCTTTAATTTAAAGTTTTTAACTTTTATATATTTAATTATATACGAAATAAGAAAAATAACAGTAATTTTTAAAAAATAACTTTCTGTCGCAGTTCAGTTTTATTTAAGGCGATTCATTCTACTGTATTTTAGGTTTTGCGCCTATAAATGAATTTAGCAATTTTATTCTAATGCAAGTCGAGCGAACCTAAGCTTGGTTAAGTCAATCCCTGACCATGGCAGACTTCCTTAAACATTCTATATCAGAAACTATAGCATGTAACATAGGTACAGATGTAGTATAGGACATTTCTTAGGCACAATTTTATTAGATTTTTTTTTTTCTTCCAATAAATGTGGTTAATGCCAACAGATTTTAAGTCTTTTTTATTCATTTATTAATTTTTTAATTCAACTTGTTTATTTTTTTTTCATTCAATTTATTTTTAGTCATTATTGAATTGAATTTTTTTTATTTATTATTTTTTATTAATATTATATATTTTAGTTGTTATTCATATTTAAATTAATTTTAATATTATTTATATTCATAATTGTACTTTATTTTCTGCGTGTGTTTGAAATTTTGGCGATTTTTTCTGATCGCCAAATGTCCCATAACTACATCTGTACCTTCCACTTTCCCTAACATTTCAGACTCTGAACACCTTCTCCAGTGGCGTCGGAAAAACACACTGGAGGCTTCCCACAAGCCTTGTTCCCAAAAGAATCTTCCCGATTCCGAGAATGCGCTACAGAATTCTCCCGAGACTCCTCCCCCCCTCTCCAACCTCCCCAAATCCATACCCAGAACATTTTTACGCAGAATTACACCCGAGCGACATCGGCGTAATGAAACGATGCATTGGAAGCGGATAGCAATGTTTCTGGAGTCGGGGTTTATGGGAGATGCACGACGCTGCGGGTGAAGTGATCCCAGGGTGGATGTGCGTTGCGCACAGTGTGCGTCTCGACCCTGCGAGAAGCAGACAGTACTCGGAACAGCTGTTCGAATACGAATGCAAGACAAAAATTTGTTTCTTCCTAGAACCCGATTTTGGTACATTATTGAAAAACATTTAATTTTTTTTTTTAATGAATAAGGAGAATACATTATTAAATTATTAATTACATTATGAGAGTAAATTTAAAGTAAAGATGCACTCTAGGGACCTGGCGAATAATTATGGTAACTTTTTTGGGACTAAAGCAAGTCACTGAAAACTACTTATGGTTTCTGTAAAACTTTCAATTTATGGTTACTGTACAAAATTAAAAGGTTATAAAAGTCAAGAGTACCAAAAAATTCACCAGGTTCCAATAGTACTGATATAAGATGTTGCACTCACCCTAACTCCCCGGTTAGCAGTCATATCTTCAAAAACTTACCACCAAGTATAGAAGCAACTTCAGAGAAAAGTATCTTCGGATCATGACGAGACGAATGCTACTCCCTGTGAATCCAATGATCATGATGTCCACTTGAAGACCCTAAGGAGTAAAAAGGAGCTTAATTTAAAAAAGGAAGTGTAAGGACCATTGTGTCAAGGCAGCGTTTCCTTTGAGAGGGTGCAAGGATTTGATGGGTGGGAGGCAATAATTAACCATATTTAGGGCCTTATTTCCAGCAAAGTATACATTGAATTAAAAAAATTGTATCTCTAAATATATTAACCCTTTGCACTCGTAATTATGCTTTAGAAAGTTAGCAAATAACTCGGAATTTTTTTTCATGTTCAATCAAGATGAATTTTTTGGATGGAAATGTGTTCCAATTTAACTAGAAGGTTTACCATCCTTAAATCGAAAATTTAAAAATATAGCCCCTGAATACACTCCTTGACCTAGGATGGGAATGTGGCCACATAATATTTTATTTTTCAACGTGTCGAAATAATTTATTGAAACTAATGTATACTTAATATATACGTTGGAATACTTAAGTATATTACACTACACCGCATTAACCCGTTGCATTCTGCTGTCCCCTCTCAGGTGACATCGTAATCTAGCCTATCACTCGGATGTGCCCTCTCAGGGGACATTAAAGTTTATTAGTGATTGCGGAGAATTAACTTTTTCCAGCACAACTTTTTGAGAAATACATGTTTCCCTGAAGTTTTCTCTTGAAATGGCACAAGAAATCAAATCAAAATATGGTAAAATTATCTATATATAAAAAAAAAAAAAACATTTCAGCGGGGTTTTGTGTCAAATGAGAAGTGTTGGTTCACGATGGTCCGAGCACTTTTCTGCGCCACTTGAAAGGAGCGATAAGGAGAGTTTGTCGATGGTTGGGTTAGTTGAAATTTACTGGCGCAAGGGCAACACTAGGGCTGAGCTGCTGGTAGCAGTGCAGAATGTTTCGGAGTGCAAAAAGTTAAAAATCTAAGAAATGTGATAATATGAACAAACTATATAAACAATATTTAAGGGCGAAACGCAATACCGGCACCTCCACCAAAGCAAATCATCTTAGAAATACTTCGAGCAAAAATGTTTTGGTTAAGTTATTACAGTTTGCCCAATACAGATAGGACATACGAGCACGATGGTAAAACGAGTGATGTCCCCCATACGGAGGAGACATACGAGTGAAAAGGGTGAATATTTATTATGATTTGAATACCCGCTTTAAACCAAAAGTACCTGGTTTAAACAAAAAAATAAACCAGGTTTAAACCGAAAAACCAGTTTTAAACCAAAAACACGTTTTAAACCTAATAACCTGTTTTAAACCAAAAAACCCGTTTTAGACTCGTTTTTTGGTTGTTTCAGATTATCTGGCGCCGTCAGCAACACGAGGGCTATAATGCACCGAAACATTCGTCATTAGACAAGCCAACATACATTTACAAACACCCATGCCTAACACGGTTGGTTGGTTGTTTTCAGATTATCTGGCGCAGTCAACAACACGAGGGCTATAATGCGCCGAAACATTCATCATTAGACAAGCCAACCATACATTTACAAACACCCATGCCTTACACGGGACTCGGAACCCGCAACCTCGTGGTTTAGAAGCTAGTATGCTAACCACTATACCGTTTGGTCGGCATGCATAACCCAGGATTCGAACCTGATACTTTAGCATGTGAGGCCTAATTTCTGACCTAAAGTCATCAGGTGACCCCTCAACTATCAGGATTGCAAAATAACTAAAGTTTAGAAAAATTAATTCGAGAAATCTACAAATTGTGCACTACTTAAGAAAAAGAATTTAAGGCAAGAATGTACATTTTACTATAAATTTGAATTAAAAATTCATGCATCAATTTGAATTTAAAATTCACAGAGCTAACAATCATTTCGCCAATAAAACATGACTTAGTTCGATTAGTTTATTTTATGGATGCAACTAGACTAATAAAATTTAGAAATAATCACAACATAATTCGTAGATTACATAAAGTAGTAAAACTTTTATTAAAAAAAAATCATTTGGTTTAAAAAGAGTAACGAATACTTTCGGCAAATACAGAATCCCTTTTAGAAATTAGAACGTCGGAATTCTTACGACGAACGAATCTGAGGATTATTATAATTACGATAAAAAAAAGGGTGTATATCATAATGAAATAAATTTGCAAACAATTCCCAGAATTCTATAATATCGCAAGTAGACAAAATATGTTACGACACACAAAACACAGCGAATTTAGAATACAATTCGTCTCATAAAAAAAAAAATTCTTTAAACTATAATTAATAACTTTCACAAAAAAAAATAATAATAATCTACTCAGCTGTGAACTAAAAAGAACATTCGAATTTAAACTACAAAACGGAATGAATCCAATCCCAAGATCGCTATTCCTCTATTCAAAGAACTTACCAGAAAGATCAAGCGGACACTAGACGTTAGGGTTAAGAACAGAACAAAGTAGCTTTTCTTTGATTCAGATATAAGTCTAGGGTAAATACTTTAAAATAATTTTTTTATCAGCCGTTAAGAAAAGAAATCGGTCCAAGATTTGAACATGAAAAAATAACTCCACAAAACGGATGAAAAACGTAAAAAAAATATTCTTACCCCGAAATTCTTTGTTTTAGAACATACAGCGCATCAAAACACAAGTCCAACATACACATGCTCTCCACTGGAATGAAATAAAATTTTCGCCAAAACGAATAGAAGCCGTCATTGCAACCCCAAAGTCTTTCCCGCTTTCTTGCTCACAACCAACCAAATCACTTTTCCACGCAAATAAAGAGCAACTTGTCAACATTGTAATTTATTGTATGACGCCAAATGATACAGCTTTAGTGACAGTTCTGGCGACTTATCACTCTGTAGAAAGAAACAAAACCGAAACTTTTAACCAATTCTCTTTTTTTCCCCCCAATTATGAAACCACAGTATGAAATGACATAGCGTCAGATGATTAATTGACCTCAAAGTAGATATAAATTGGTTGGTTGGAGTTTAACGGCACAAGGGCAACACGAGGGCCATACTGCGCCAAAGATATAAACTGAATTTTCCTTTTGTCATTTTGGCATAAAATCGCCAAAGCCTGACATATTTAGCTTTTCTTGCTGTTAGCAATGTCGTCGATTTTTTTTTTAACAAAAAGATATTACATGCAAAATTACAAGTATGAATTTTGACAGTAAAAGTTTATAAATGCACTTAATTCGAATTAAAATACCTTATGTGACAAACAATTTTACAAAACTTTCTCAACAAATGTGGTGGACATATAACGCATTTAAACTCAAGCTTAACAATTTAGTGGATGGATATATTCTTTTAAAAAAATAGAGACGATTTCGAAAGGTTTCTACAGTGTACTAACAATTTAAAAAAAGTTATTCATGTATATGAAATGTATTGTTTTAATGTATTTGCCATTCATCTCACTGGTTGCCTTAGCTTAAAATCGGGGCCGACCAAACGGTATAGTGGTTAGCGTGCCAGCTTCTGGACAGCGAGGTTACGGGTTCGAGTCCCGTGTAGGCATGGGTGTTTGTAAATGTATGTTGGCTTGTCAAATGACGAATGTTTCGGCGCATTATAGCCCTCGTGTTGCTGACGGCGCCAGATAATCTGAATACAACCAACCAACTTAAAATCGGGAAACATACGTTTGGAAATGAACCGTAGAACCTCAATTAATGGAATGCGATAAAACTTCATTGAAAAATATGCATATTTACGAGCATAAAACATACTTGCGCTATGCTATTACAATAAAAGTATCAGTTGTGACGGAATAAACAAGTATAAATTTGTTTCAAAAATTTAATCAAGAAGCCATCACGCGTTATAAAACTTTTTTTTTTCTTTGTGCATCTTAATTTCGAAAAGTGATTGAGAGTTGCAAATTCGAAATGCAACATACCTACTTCTAAAAATTCGATTCCTATGGATTTCCAAGAGTAAGTTTGTAATTCGAGTATTTACTGTCATAATTCGATGCGTTCAAGTTTCACATTTTGATGCACTTTAAATCATGCATCTTGTTTTTAGTTGATGCATCAAAGTCCATTCCAAATCCAGCTCATATCGCATTTGACAACTAACTTCCGATACAAAAATGAAATCGAAGACAATGCAATGGGAAATTGCAAATCAACAATCGCATATTTCTTGCAAATTGAGTCTTTTTATACTAATTATGGCCAGCAAGCGAATTGTTAAGTACTTATATTTTCGTCAATGGTTGGTTGTTTTCAGATTATCTGGCGCCGTCAGCAACACGAGGGCTATAATGCTCCGAAACATTCGTCATTAGACAAGCCAACATACATTTACAAACACCCATGCCTAACACGGGACTCGAGAACCCGCAACCTCGCGGTCTAGAAGCTAGCACGCTAACCACCATACCGTTTGGTCGGCTTTCGTCAATGCATTCGGTAATGTAGGGGGCATGTGCAGATATAGACCTCACAGTTTCCAGTTACATTGGTTGGTTGGTTGGTTTGTAGGCTCAACGAACTATTTTTACCCTCAATGACGACTAATCAGGCCGGGACCTACAGCTTAACTTGGATTCCGGACCACAACACGCATCCATCACTAACACCTTTTACATGCGAGGCCAGAGCGCTAACCCCACAGCCATCAGGTAGGCTCCAGTTAAATTAAAAAGCAGTAAGTAAGGATTTTTATCAGAAACAGTCTATGAACAACTGGTTTCATTGAAATTTTTTTGGACCCTCTCAACTTTCAAAGATCTAAAATGAAAGAAAAAGGTTTATGTTTTAGAGGATTATTATTTTACTAGCTGAATACCCGTACTTTTACCATATGCAATATTTTGGTTAGCTGTGAGGCCCTGCGTTGCGGAGATCCGTCATTGGTGTATAGGTCCCAGTTTTTGGCGCTTCGGTCGTAGGAAGGTTCATCGCTACGCAAAACCAAGCTTGTTGTAAAGTTCGTTGACACATAAGTGCAGGCTTAATTCACTCGTTGAAAGGTTTATTGCTGCGAAAGCCTAAGTTCGCTTCACTTACTAAAAACTAATTGCTACGTAAGCCCTTAATATTCAAAGCCCCTCCCCTGCCAAGAAACAAAAAATATATTTCCCTTTAATACAATAATATAACACCACCTTAGGAATATTTTAACACGCGTTTGTGAATAGACAAATTAGAAGGCCAAAACTACTTATGTTGAAAATTCCAGAACTGTAGCGCCGACCAAACGGTATAGTGGTTAGCGTGCTAGTTTCTAGACCGCGAGGTTGCGGGTTCGAGTCCCGTGTTAGGCATGGGTGACGAATGTTTCGACGCATTATATCCCTCGTGTTGCTGACGGTGCCAGATAATCTGAAAACAACAACAACAATCCAGAACTGTCGCCCAATTAGAAATCGTTCTGTAAAATATTTATTAATTAAAGAAATTAATTAAAAAAACTAAATAAAATTTTAATATTCCGTTTTTCAAAAGTCAAATTAGAAGGCTAAAACTACTTATGTTGAATGTTCTAGAGCTGTAGCCCTATTCGAAATCGTTTTGTAAAATATTTATTAATTAATTAAAAAAATTACTTAAAGAAAGCTAATCAAAGTTTTAAAATTCTGTTTCTCAAAAGTCCAATTAGAGGACCAAAATTACTTACGTTGAATATTTCAGAGCTCTGCTCCAATTTTAAGTAGCTTTCAATAGCTCCACAGACAGACAGCTTGTTATATTATTATATACTTCTCATTGACACATTTATTCTGAAGCACAAGTTGCATTTTATTTAGTATATATTCAATCTAGCATTGACGTTTTTTTATTATCTTTTTTAACCATTAACTATTTCCTCATCTTAAGACTGTGTAGTTAGAGCTCTGGCCTTATATGCTAAAGGTGACGGGTTCGAATCCTGTTTGTTATGGTTTGGAATCTAAGTTAAACTGTAAGTCCCGGCCTCATTAGCCGTTATTGCCCACTAAAGTAGGTCGATGAGCGTACAAACGACCATTTTTTGAGGGACGTTTCCATCTCTTAAAATGAATGATAGTCCCTGCTCTTTTCAAGTAAATAGAAGGCAGTTAAAGAATATTTCATTAATTTGGCATATCAGTCAACTTTTAATCGCTTTTTTGGAAGAGTGGTCTGAGAGGCCGTTCACACTAATTATGCGACAGTTTATGTCACAGCAGTTAAAAGTTAAATTCCTTATATATTTACCATAATTTTGTTCGTACCGACCGACGGAACAAATCTTCTGATGGCTAATTAATGCACTTTCCGTCAACCAATCGATCTAAATCTTGCCAGATAGACTCATTTTCGATTACAGTAAATTGTTTCAAATTTTAGGAGAATGCACACATTACTTCTTAAAAGCGTTTAAACGACCTTTTGTCTCGCGGCTAGGCACATGGAGGGGCAAATGTCCCACATATTCAAATTTTCGTGACAAACCATTAAATTTGTGACCAAATATCAAAGTAAGTGGCCGACCAAACGGTATAGTGGTTAGCGTGCAAGCTTCTAGACCGCGAGGTTGCGGGTTCCGAGTCCCGTGTTAGGCATGGGTGTTTGTAAATGTATGTTGGCTTGTCTAATGAAGAATGTTTCGGCGCATTATAGCCCTCGTGTTGCTGACGGCGCCAGATAATCTGAAAACAACCAACTAACCTATCGGGTGCAGTCTGATTTGGACAGGCTTCTTTTGTAACAACACGACATTCCGCCCTGATACGTGATCGGCAGCGAACGTGTTAAAATTCAATACGTAAAAGTTGGAGATGTGGGATTTACTGTGTGTTTCCAATGAGTTAGTTTTTTCAAAGTAGACACGGCATTTATATAGATAAGAGGTAGGAGGGAAGCCTTTCGATTTTTTCCATTCACAACTTAACATCCTTGTTGATAGTCCTCTCGGAAGGCATCTCCGCTTCGGACCTGCATCTAAAAATGTTCCGTAGCAGTATAGAACTCGTGTAGCGCAACAATCGAATCCTGTTTATGTTTGGAAATATGAGTAATAGTTGAGGTGCATGGGTAATATTAATCCTTGGTTAGTGGCCTTAGTTGACAAATATCCTCCACAATCAATTTCTCAATAGATGGTAACCCATGTTCAAAGCCTTCTTACAGTTTTTTTTCTTTTTCTTTTTTTTCTCTCAAGTTATTAATAAAAAAAACATCAATTTTTACGTTATTCGGTTTTGTTTTTCATTAAAATATCCACTTACTTTGATATTTGGTAGTGAATTTAATGGTATGCATGAAAAGTTTAACATGGGGGACATTTGTCCCCCACGCGGCTAACCGCGAGACATAAGGTCGCGCGCCTAACCATTGACCCGCATGAACGCATTAACGCTTTCAAAAGTTGACTCGGCCACAGTGAGGAAGTTCTTTCACTACAAGAAGGTTTCCTGCAAAATAAATAGCAGTCTGCAACAGAGTCAATCATTGAACATGAACTTTGAAAGAGTTAAAATTAATTACTGAAATAATAGCAAACATAAAAAAAAAAAAAAAAAAAGGTATTTTATACTCTATAAAAAGTGTCATTCCATATGAATCGACCTTCGCATCCACTTGTTCTTCACAATAACAAAACGTTGGCTGTCAAAAAACTGCTTATCAATGAATAAATTTCTCTTTTGCTTACCTTTTATATTCTTTTTAGTGTTCCCTATTTTTTTTCTTTTTTTTTTTCTATTTCTTTCATTAATTTGATAGAGGGAAGTCAAAGCTTCTCCCTGCTTAATGCCATTCAATGAATATAATTATGGACTAAGCTTTGTAAGCGCAATAAATTTAAATCTCGGATCTATATTTCAGTCCATGCCAATTTTTGTATCTCACTATCGGCAGCTTTGCATCCAAGAATTTTGTAACAATTTTTTTAACGTATAATTGGCATTTTAATGTGTATCTTATATACTCCAAAACTGTGGGAAAAAAAAATATTTTGAACGCAAATGTTTGCTAATATCAGTGTATTACATATACTAACAATTAGTATCTGTCTTGAAAGTCAGTTCAAATAAAAACTTAGTGTGAAAAATCGACTTAGGATCAGTTTACCTCATCGATATAGATAAACAACTGGATAGACTGCTCCATTGTCAATGCAAAGAGAAAAACGCGCCGGGGATTGAGAAGCTGGTGGGAAGATTAACCAATCACAGTTCACTTTTAGAGTTGGATGGAAATGCGAAAAATCTTGTAAAATGCTAGAGTATATATTTTTTGGCACATTATTACAAATTAGGGTCTACTATTGACATTTCTGCTTTGTACACAATTGTACAACCCACAATTTTATTTTCAATCCTCGGCAATCCGTATTTTTTATCCCACCAACGGCATCTGGCAACGGCTTCATTTCCCCCAGCGTTAAGCAGTCTATCCAGTTGTTTATTTTTATCGATGGTTTACCCTGGTCCTTAAGTTCAAGCTCATTACATAGTTTATTTATTTATTTTAGTTTTATGAAACATCGATACAACTGAACAATATCAGCATACATCTATTTTTATACAAGCATGCCCAACACAATGCCTTTCCTGCGCATGCCCAAACATTAAGTGGAGACGGACACAGGACCACACATTTGACCAATTGAAAACGATACCCTAGGGCTTAAGACCAAGGTAAGAAAAACTATTTTACTGTTGACATCTAAGTATAACATTTGTTTGTAATATAAAAAATTACTAGAATGATGTGTTTGCATTAAAAAAATAATTACAAAATTTACTCTAACGGGGCAAAAGGAAACGTTAGTCTAAATCGTGCTAACCCTCGTTTACGATACATTGTTTACTGAGTCATAATGTACGTAGTGAAATTTAGAGAGAAACATCAATTGGCGGTGCACACATGAAAAGCGATTAGCCTCAAAAGTAAAAGATAGCCAAGTGACATTTCCGAATCTCAGATCATGCCAAATCTTTTCAACATAATTTGCATAATCGTGTATCTTTCACACTTCAAATATCTTCCCACAACTTCAGCGTTGATCGCAGCGCACGTGGTGGCTGTATGATTAATGCTCTGGCTCAGGGCCGATCCTTTGGGGAAGGGGGGGGGGGGGAGGCGTCCCCTCACCCCTTATTTTCTCAGTCGCTAAATTGGGATTCTTTTCCTTTTTTTTTTTAAATGCGTCGTCAAATTATGTAAAATATGACCAGTTGTAAATTAAAATAATATATTTAACAATAAATTTCGTGCGAGAACGCAACAAGATAACGGCATAGCAATTCAGCTCCTCCAGCAATACAATTCACTTATTATCGTATTTACTTTTGAAAAAGATTTCCCTCAGCAGTGCTTTCTTTTCCCCAGCAGTTAAAAGAACCCCTAGGAAAGAGGGAATCCCGTAATTTGCCGCATCATCCCTTTCACCGGGACGGTTTTGTGGGAGTGTTGGGGTAATAATAGTGACACTTTTACAAGTTCCCATCCTCCTTAAGATTTCAGTGGATTTCTCCCCCTTCGACATTTATCAAAAGGGGGCTGGTGTCCGCGCCGTCGCCGGACCGTTGCTGTGTGTGCCCGCCTTGAGAGTCGAGTAGGTTGATCCTTGACCCCTTCAGCGGAGACATCACGAGGATTTCTTCCTTCGAAATCCCCCTTTCCTCTGGAGTTATCTAATCTCACCATCTGAAGGGAGGGGACACCTGTTTTTGGACTCTCTTCAATTTCCAAAATAGCCCAATTAAGAAAATAGAAAATACCCAACCCATGGAAACCGGAGCACATCTTCCACCCAAGAGACATAAAGATGTCACAGTCTATAAACATTCTTCGTTGCCCCAGAACCCCTTCCATCCCCCAGCAACTTCCAAATGGATATGCATGTGAGTAGCCCAACGGGAGGTCTTATTCACTGGTCCTAAATATCAACTGCAGGTGTTGTGGGATTGCTTTACACAAATTGGCATCTTTATGGATGGGAGGGGTGGTGAAAGTTTTCGGTGTACGACCTTCGCATCGAGTAAACAAAATGAAATCCGAGAAACGTCAAAAAGATCGAGTGAAGGCCATTCATAAAACTAACTCAGGCGGGTTGCCACCCACAAAAGAATTTCAAAGGATGGTGAGGGATTGATGGTGTGGAATGGATCATACTTCTTCAGATTGCAAACATATCCTGAGTGTCTAAAACATTTTTTAATATGAAGTCAATTTTGTTTGACTTTTAGCTAAACAAAATTTTGACTTGGCAATAAATGTCGTAAGTAAATTGTAGAATTTTTTCTAAAATTTCAAGTTGTTTAAATTGAAATAATTTTGTATACATTTAAAAAATAAAAATGTTTAAACCCTTTAAAATTTCAAGTTGGCTAAATTTAAATCATTTTTATATATGCAGTTTAAAGGTATTTTGCATTTTAATATTTATTTCATAAGTAAATTGGAGAATTTTTGAAAATTTACGAGCACTACAGTAATTTGAATTCTGGCTGTTTCACTAAAAAAATTTTAAATTTAATATGAAGTTAATTTTGTTTTTGAGTTTTAACCTTTTTTTTTTTTTTTTTTATTCAGACAATGATCACTTCACATTGCCGTAAGTATATTGAAGAATTTTTCTAAAATTTTGAGTGGATTAAAATTAATTTTTTGCATTTTTGAAATAAAACAGTACAAAGCTATTTCCAATTGTAATATATATTTCATAAATAAATTGGAGAATTTTTGAAAGTTTCAAGTTGATTAAATTTAATTAATTTTTATATACATTTTAAAGATAAAGCAGCCCAGAAAAAGCGCCAAGTCGTACCGTAGACTAGAAATTTTACAAAGAACTTGAATGGGGGATTTAAGCTATGACTTTATTTAAAAAAAAGTAAGGATTTCTTGTGTTTACAAATATTTGTTCCTTTAAATTAGCTGTAGGAAAGATCAGGGATTCGCGGCAGTATGGCCCTTGCGCCGTTAAACCTCAGCCAACCAACCAGGAATTCGCGCTTTGTATTCAAACTATAGAAGGCATGAAATCAATCTTTATGCATCCAATTTGGATTTTTTTTTTTTTTTTTTTGCCTGGTTGTAACTAAAGATAATAAATATTTTTCTTTACTTTAAGAGGACATGATTATTTTTTAGCATATATTTCAAAAAGAAAAAAAAAACAAATGTCTTTTTTTGGATGGATTACACAAAGCACAGACTTACGATCATCTTTGTTTCCCTTGACCTTGAGATTTCACATGGGAACTCTATAATCCATTTAGACAATGGAGAATGCTAGAAAACAAACCATTACAAAAATTACTATTTTTTAACTTGCCTTATTGTAATTTATTATTTAAGTACATTAGAAGTTATTTTTTTATATAAATTAAATGCTAGTATAATTGTAAATTTCAGTAAGAGATTTTAATTTTTTTGAGTTAAAAAAATTATCTTCTAATAAACAAATAGCGCTAAAAAAACCTTTTAAGTGAAGCTATCAGTCCAAACAAGTTATTAAATCTAATGCTTGCTGCTAAGCAGCCTTGTTTCACTTTATTTGCATTGGGGGGGGGGGGGGGGGAGTACTTTGTATAGAATTAAATTATTTTGGATTATTGGGAAGAACTCCTATAGGTAATTTTGGTACTGGGCAAGCAAGAGTTTAAAAAAAAAAAATCTTATTTAATCAGTTGTTAAAAGTTGCTCTAACTGAGATTATTTTGAAAAACTTTCAGTGATGAACCAAACCTCATGATCTTATTGAAAACTTCCTAATATTTTAAATCCCAAATATTAATATTATTATCCCAAAAAAAAAGAAATTAAAAAAAAAAAAAACATTAGTGGCCTTGTTTGTAAATGAATGTCATGCTTTTTAATTTATTTTTAAAGTATTGTTATCATATTAATTAATGTAAATTTAGAATGCAAACATATTTATATAATGAACAAGTTACACCTTTTTTTTACTTTAAATTAATTTAAAATATCAAGGTTGAAATATACAAGAATATTTGGGGCATCACTAATTTTAATGTAATAATTTACTCTCCAAAACCACATTTTGATGCTCCAAAATCGTATTTTTACTACTCCGACAGTGCTCCAAAATCACATTTTGGTACCTACATCAATGCAAAACTCAAACTATAAAAAATGGATTGGAAAAGATTTTTCTAATCTTCATCCCGCAATAAATATTCATGGTTGCATCTTTGCTGTTTGGTAGCATTTTATATTTTAAACTTCAGACAAATTCATTAATTAAAAAAAAGGAAGTTAAAAATTGCAATTTTTGTACCGACTCTGCGATGGTAAAATAGGGCCTTGATTTTTTTTTGTAATGTCCTTGAAAAAGGCCTTGAATTTCACTTCCAATAAAGTGTACGTACCCTGCTTATTTTACTCATGTTAGAACTATACATTTTAAATTAACATTTTAATTGTAACCTAAAATTTTATACTAACCTTAAATTTTTATTTCTTACTTGCCTTATTAATTTTAATGAAAATTCTTTTCAGCATGTGAAAACCAGATTAAGGCTCCTGGAAGCCCTCATTTCAAAACACGATCAAAATCAACTAATGTGAAGTGTTGAAATATATGTATACATTTTATTTATGCAAGAGGAAAGTCCTTGTACATATGAGAATCGAAAGGATCTTTTGACTGGCTCTAAATTGAAGATGGCTTCACCAAAATATCGAGTTTCTTAAACTGTTTTAGTTCTACGAAATTCATAGTTGGTTTTTGATTATTATAGCCTTTTGTATCACTTTCTATATGCTTAATACTTGATTATTATTAGAAATTTCGAGCACTTCATAACCTAGATTTTGTGCTGTAAGTGTTCTGTTTAAAGTTATAATTTTTATACTGTTTGTTATATACTAAATACAATGTTTCAATTTGTAATTTTTATTTTGATCTTTAAATCTTTGAAATATGCCGAGTTGAACATTTAATTTTTTTACTCTTAATTATTCTTGAATAATTGAAGGAAATGTAAAGCGTTTGCTGTATTAAAATTTTGATTTCAATCAGTTTTATAAAAAAAGTTCAGTACCCAAATCCTCAAAAGAAAATTTAAAGTAATTATATCAAAAGAAATTTAAAGGAAAACACAAAATTGAATATACCAATAACCAATTTCAAAAGCTTAATTTTTTGTACATTGATTATTAGTGTCATTTAATGCTGAATACAGTAAATGGAATACTGAATACTGAAACAGTAAAAAAAACTGCTGGAATTTCATACTTATTAATTTATTTGTTTACATTCCCACCCATGCTGAAAATCTCAAACTTGTGCTTCAGTCTTGCATCTGGTGAAAAGCTAGTGATAATGTGCATTGATTTCAATGCACGTTTTGGTAACATCATGCAAAAACATTATGAGTCGGATGTAAATGCCAGTTTGACGCTGGCCAAATTTTTCAATTATATTTATCAGACTTTTATTAATAATGACATTTTATTAGACTTATTATATTTGACAAAATATATTTTTGTATGTAACACTATATTTAAGAAGCATGAAATACATATTCCTTTGGTAAAAGTGCAAGCAATGTTGTATTTTTAAAATTTATACTGTCATTATTTAAAGTGCCCTTTGGACTTTTAACGTTCAGTTATGTGCATTTGATGTTAACTTTTGATATATATTTTCATCGGATAATCTGAATTTATTGGTACAAGAGCCAACTTGTTGAAAACTTTTAATTTCTAGAGCCGATGAATTTAAAATTTTGTAGCATTTAAACAGGATTCTTATATTTTGTATGATATTTGTACTTAGCTGGTTTACTGTTTTTTATAATCGATGCTTCTGTAGCGTTAGATGAATGCGTGGAATAACATTGTAAAGATGAATGATAATTAATGAATGATTCTTTAAGTTTCTCTGCATTATGTATTATATTCATGTTTCAAACAAATCATCTGTGTATTTATGTCTTATACACATTTATCCATATTTTTTAATTTTATAGAACTGTCTGCATTATCTTTTCTTGATGTTTCAATACAATGTACAAATATGATGTACAAATATAAGTGTGCTTATTCAACATGAAATGAAATAATTTTCTAGGATAGCAGCAAGCATTTAAAATATTTAGTAACTTGCTGTTTACAAAGACAGAACATTTTACCCTTAACTTTTCTAGAATTTCACTTAGCTTCATGACATTGTTAGTGTTGAAAAGTTGTCATTTGTTGTTTTCATACTAATATTACACATGACATTTTTTATGTTTAAGAATTTTATGTGTAACAATATTTCCAAATAACGAAACTTGTAGCATTAGATGAATGACTATAGCGTTAGATGAATGTGTGGAATAACACTGTAAAGATGAATGATAATTAATGAATGATTCTTTAAGTTTCTATGCATTATGTATTATATTCATATTTCAAACAAATCATCTCTGTATTTATGTCTTATAGACATTTATCCATATTTTATAATGTTATAAAACTGTCTGCATTATCTTTTCTTGATGTTTCAATACAATGTACAAATACGATGTACAAATATAAGTGTCAACATGAAATGAAATAATTTTCTAGGATAGCAGCAAGCATTTAAAATATTTAGTAACTTACTGTTTCAACTTTGATTTTTCAGAGAATTTCTTATTTGGCCAGGACAAACTCGAGGAATTTTCAATTCTGGAAAAACCATTAAATTTAAGGCTTTTTATTGTCAATGCAGTGAGTAATATCGATCAAACATTTCTGAAATCTGATATTCTAACATCCAGATTAATAACAACTATTAAAATGAGGGAATTTATCCATATGTGAGAATCGAGAAATTTTTACTGGACTTGGTTACCATCTGTGCAAATCAAACTCGCTTTCTGCGACTCGACTCCATACATCATCTAGACAAAGTCTCTAGAAGAGTCGTTCATATTCATGCGTGTAGCCCCCCTGCCCTCCGAAGTTTTTAGATTTTAGAAAAAGCAGTAGAAAATTAAAACCTAAATAAAATAAACCAATTCCTCCTAAATTATCTTCTAATAGGCATGAAATCAATCTTTATGCATACAATTTAAATTTTTTTTTCTTGCCTGGTTGTAACTAAAGATAATAAATATTTTTCTTAGTTCTTTAAGAGGATATGATTATATTTTAGCATATATTAAAAAAAAAAAACTAAATAAATGTCTTTTTTTTTTATGGATTACACAAAGCACAGACTAAGATCATCTTTGTTTCCATTGACCTTGAGATTTCACATGGGAACTCTATAATCCATTCAGACAATGGAGAATGCTAGAAAACAAACCATTTTCAAATTTGATTTTTCACAAAAATTACTATTTTCCAACTTGCCTTGTTGTAATTTATTATTTAAGTACATTAGAAGTTATTTTTTTATATAAATTAAATGCTAGTATTGTCAAATTTCAATAAGAGATTTTAATTTTTTTGAGTTAAAAATAAATTATCTTCTAATAAACAAATAGCCCTAAAAAAACCTTTTAAGTGAAGCTATCAGTCCAAACAAGTTATGAATTCTAATGCTTGCTGCTAAGCAGCCTTGTTTCACTTTTTTTGCATGGGGAGGGGGGGGGGGGAGTACTTTGTAAAGAATTAAATTAGTTTGGATTATTGGGAAGAACTCCTATAGGTAATTTTGGTACTGGGCAAGCAAGAGTTTTTTTTTAAAAAAATCTTATTTAATCAGTTGTTAAAAGTTGCTCTAACTAAGATTATTTTGAAAAACTTTCAGTGATGAACCAAAGCTCATGATGTCATTGAAAACTTCCTAATATTTTAATTGTTGGCAAAGAGGTTAATTATTTTTTTACCACCCATGTATTGATGGGGGGGGGGGGGGAAACATTAGTGACCTTGTTTGTAAATGAATGTCATGCTTTTTAATTTATTTTTTGAGTATTATTATCAAATTAATGTAAATTTAGAATGCAAACATATTTATTTAATGAACAAGTAACAAATTTTTTTTACTTTAAATTATTTTAAAATATCAAGGTTGAAATATATAAAAATATTTGGGGCATCACTAATTTTAATGTAATAATTTACTCTCAAAAACCACATTTTGATACTCCAAAATCACATTTTGGTACCTACATTACTGCAAAACTCGAACTATAAAAAATGGATTGGAAAAGATTTCTCCAATCTTCATCCCGCAATAAATATTTATGGTTGCATCTTTGCTGTTTGGTAACATTTTATATTTTAAACTTCAGACAAATTCATTAATTAAAAAAAAAGGAAGTTAAAAATTGCAATTTTTGTACCGACTCTGCGATGGTAAAATAGGGCCTTGATTTTTTTTTTAATGTCCTTGAAAAAGGCCTTGAATTTCACTTCCAATAAATTGTACGCACCCTGATATTACTTCTCACATTTTAAACTAAGTGTCAGAATTTCTTAAACTTTCATTGCATGCTTGGAAATCTTCACTAAATACTTGAGCTTCTTAAGTTCACTTGAAATAAATAATAATAATAAAAAAAAAATTAAACAAATTCTACTTTGACTGTACCAATAAAAGCAATGCCTATAACCATAACAGTTTTAAAAAATTTAAGTGTTGGTTATTCATTATTATTATAGGCAAATGCTGCTAAAATAATATTAATCCATTTATGGAAAATGAAACCAGTTTTATACCACAATAATTTTTCTATTATTCCTTAAAATGAAAGCTATAATAACTCAAGCTATTAATATATAGTCTTAATGAAATGACATAAATTAAAAACTCAAAAATAGAGTCTTATTTTATATTGCAAATCCGTACGTCAATACATATGCAGGGGCTTGTAATTGCTAGTTTAATTTTCATTTCTAATAGTTAGACTGGACTTTAAATGGAAATAATTTATGTCATTTCTTTAGGTGATCTTTCTCGTGCCCACTTCTGAATGTCAAGGTGGTTAAATACTAAGTAGTTTCTAAATGGCTATAGCAAGTAGAGGGAGTAGTCATTACTAAGACTTCCTCTTAACTTATTTAATTACTAATTACACCACTACAGGGCACCCAGCAGCCCTACTTTTTCAAAGTTTCTTTTATATAATTTATACTATGTGACAAGAGTGCACCATTTTTTTTTTTTTTTTTTTCTTCTTTGCTTGTGGTTTCTCTGAAAGCTGGGTTTTTTAATCTACACACAGTAAATGTTGGGTTTTGCAATCTACACATGGTCCACAATGTCTTCCGAAAAGCAGTAAATGAATTCGGGAATGAAATTGTGAATTTCGTTCCAGACTTGCACTACTTCTTTAAACAGTCCCCAGTCAGAGTTGAGAAATTTAAAGATTTGCGAGATGAACTTGGATTCAAGAATCTTAAGCTATTAAAGCTTGTTGAAAGTAGGTGGCTGACTCTTGGTTCTGCGTTAGACAGGCTTGTCAGCCAATGGCCCATGGTTTCGGATTTTTTTTTAAAAAGGTTGCCCAAAAGAGACCTAAAGATTTCTGAAAACGCTCGTTATTTGAGGATTGTGATGTGTCTGAAAAGGCCCAATACTATTTTGGTGAAAGTACACTTCCTTCTCTCCTTGGTGAATACCCTGCAACCAGTCTTAGCTCTTTTTTAATAAGAACCTTTGATACATTTTGTATAGGAAAGGATGGATTCCTTAGTACGAAAGTTGTTTGGCTGTTTCTTGAAGATAATGAAATTTAAAAAAAAATTAGTCTTCAAAAGCTGCAGCTGTTAAAGTTTCCGGCACTTGAACTTGACGATGATGAACTTGAAATTGGTGTTCAATCTCAAAAGTTAAGGAAACTCTTCAAAAAGAGTTGACAGTATTAATGGGAAGATGTCTCAAAAATGTAGCCCAAGAATTACTAGAGAAAACCCTTTCACTTAATATTGTGGTAAAGGAAACAAGGTGTCTAAAGCCAGAAAATATATCCAAGTCCCGGTCTTTAAAAGAAGTTAAAAATCTTTCATCCAATGTTCACCTAAGCCCTCCATTAAATGTTGACTTAATAGATGATGAGTGGAGGGTTTTGCAATGCGAGAGCATTCCAAAAGACTGGTACACGTACGAAATTGACGATGAAGTATTTCCTAGATGGATCGATTTCTTCTTTAACAACATCTTTTCTCTTCGGAATGATCTAGGACAGAAAAAATATCCCGAACTTACAAGATTGATTAAGGTTATCCTTCCACATGGAAATGCAGATGTGGAACGATGGTTTTCCCAAACATCAAACTTCTTGACTGACTCCAGAACGGGTCTTTCTCAACCTTCAATAAGTGCACTACAAACAACAAAATATGGATTAACAGTATACAACAAGTGTCATTTAGTCCGAATTCCTAGAGAATTTATAAAAAAGGGTGCAACAGCATATAAGTCATATGGAAAGAATTGAAGAAGATGAGAGGATTGCAGCTGAATTAAAACAAAGAGAACAAAAGGGAGAAGACAAGAAAGAGCTTGAAAGAATTGGAGATATGGAGAAAATAAACACTAACTCCTAAGGAAGCAATTCGTAAAGAAAGGTCATTAGAAAAAGTAGAAATGGAAGCAACAACTGAGATGGACATTACAAAACATTAGTTGATGAAGCGAATGAAAAAATAACTAGGGGTGTGGAACATCGCACAACTTTCAATTACACTATATTGCTGATGCGGATTTGTGTCATTTACTGTTTTTATATTTCCATCATTCGTTTAGAAAAAATGACCAGTTTGGCGATATTTTTTGTGATAATTGTGATATTGGATTTTCGCCAAAATGGAAATTTTAGGCGATATGCTTTTCGATAATTCTTATATTATCCTATCTTATAAGTGAAACTGAGAAGAGGAGAAAAAACGATCACTCATAGGCTATGTTCAAGCAAAGAGAACTCTGTGTTAAAAACATTCGTTTTTACGCCATTGAAGCATTCTTACGAGAATTTCGGAGGTGGGGATGTTTAGAACACCTTTGACGAAAACCTTAATGGTAGGTCCTTGGGCCACCAAATTTGAACATTGTTTGTCAATTTATTCGGGAGTTATGCTGACCACGTACACACAGACAGATATTTTTTCTAGATCGCTTTTTTGAGATCAGGATGTTACAAAACGTAGAGAAATGCAAAAAAAAAAATTTTTTTTTGACCGAATCCTATACTTTTATTACCCTAATTGAAACTAAAAATGCACTAAAAAATCAGGATTTAAAGTGTGTGAAAATTAGACAAACAATGCTGGAAGTTGCTTGCAAAAAAGTTCAGGAATTGACTTCATATTTAAAACAAATCAGAAATGATCAAAAGGAAATTGAAAAGACTAAAAGATTGATGAGGAATAAAAGAATGAAAGAACTAAAAAGAACAATGTTAAACTTTTTTTGCTCTAGTCAAAGTAAAAAACAAAAGAAGTGAAAATAACATTTTTAAAGTATGATTACTAATGGTTTGCTTTGCGTTAAATGTTCCTTCAGAAGTGATCCATGTCTGTTTTTTATTTTTAAGCTTAATTTTATATTTAACTAGTATAATCTATCCAACTCGTACTGAACCGCCGCTTTTCGTAAGAGATTCGCATTTAACTCTTTTTTTTAAACATTATATTTAATGTGCAATTCACTCGATCTCTAGAATGTTTATTTTAAAATTAAAATATTGTCGACAAATTAGTATACATTTGAAATAGACGTTTTTGTTTCTTTCTTACTTTAAGGAAAATAAATCCTACTTTTCAGCAAAAATGTCCTACTTTTTAAACTTCAAAATCCACTGGGAGGCTTGCCACCGATTCGAAGTTAACACTAAAACATAAATGTTGGGTTGCATACTTCTTGGGCCACCATTGGTCGTTTTGCCACTTCTTTTACTTTGTTCTTCTTCTTTGTCCGTTCTTTGTCTTTTATTTTTTATTGGAGGCTCAACCACAAAATGAAAATAACTGTAATTGTAGCTTCAATTAGACTTTCCGAGTAATTTAAGTAAAGATTCATGCTGTCTTTAAGAAATGTAAGAATTTTATGAATTAATCTTCCTACTTTTTAACAACAAACACCTAGAAAACTGCTGGTGTGGAACATCGCACTTCTTTCAATTGCACTACTATAATACTGGCCACTGCATTTAAGCCTGATGTGGGATAGTGTGATCGCCATATTTTCTTTTATTTGAAAAAATGGCCGGTTAAGCAATATTTTAGTGATAATTCATAGATGGGCAAAAAACCATCCCCAATTTGGCTATTACTTTTCAATAATTCTTACATTATCCTTTGTTGTAAGTGAAACAGAGAGGAGAAAAACAGTCGTTGATGAGCAATGCTGAAGGAAAGAGTACTCAGCGTTGAAGGCAGTCGTTTCAACATTTTAAAACTTTATAGGTGGGGATGCTTAGAACTCTTTAAAAGGCATCATCATAGAGACTACCCTAAAAATTGCGATATCTTCCAGTTTTTTTATTTATTTATTATTATTAGCAATAATTATAGTTTGGAACCTTCTAAATACGCATGCAAAATTTTATGCTGGATGATGTTCTTAAAAAATTAAAACTTAAAATCGATTTTTCTCTCTCCTTTTTGTTGACATTAGGTTTTCTGAAAAGCTAAGGCTTTTTTTTTTTCTAATTAATGAAGAAATCTTAAATTGTTAGAACATGTTGTAAAATATGTCTATTTTATAAATTTTCAAAATATATTGTGGTTTTCATTTCTTAAACATTAAATAAAATTATTTTAGATTTACTGAATTTTTTATTTTTTTATAATGATTAATCATTTATATTAAAATTAGTTACTGCGAGTATTAAATTTTTTATTGCCAATTCCTATATCAAAGGTTCCTCTGTTTCTTTTAAATAGAAGCCTCAAGGTCAGCAACTTTTCTTTCTACTCCTGTTTGTTACCATGGTAGTGACTGATGCTTTCCGACCTTTTGCCACCTCAGTCCAGAAAACTATATTTGCAAATATGCGGGTTTTTTACTTCCAAGTTACTGTTTGTCAGTAAAACTATTTGTATAAAATAAACGTAACAAAAAATGTCGGATTTTAATTTTTTTCCCTTAAGAATATACTTAATTTTTGTGTAGTCACTTACACAGTTTGAATAAATTAAAATTAAAACCGTGTCAATGCAAATGCATTTTGGCGCAAATTTGACGAATACAATTGATATTATTTCAAGCGAATTCTATTGAATAATCAATTAAGGACGTGTTTCCTTTTTCATTTCAAATGTTTTACTGACGTTAAGATTTTTTTTTAGTGTAAATTTTAATAATTCAAATTTTGTTGATATTTCAAAAAATGAATTGTAAAACCTAACTGATCTATATTCATATTAGAATTGTTGACATCTTTCCTTTCAAATTTAAAACTACAAATTATTACTACAAAAAAAATTAATTTGTAATATAATCAATAATACACTTTTATATGTAATGTTATATCTTTACTAGCAACATTGAACTCATTGTGTTTAGAGAGGGACAGGAAGACAAAAATTTACCTCGAAATCTATTTTGAGGTTTTTAATGCATTACAATATTTAAAATGCTATCTGCAAAATGGTATAAATTGGTGAACAAAGCATCATCTATTGTAAACAATTTTTTTTATTTTTTTTTAAGAAAAGCATATGTCAGCCTTTTCAAAAGTTTTCTAATATTACTGAGTAAAAAATTTTAAACCATTGCTATGAGAAGTTTCTGAGAAAAAGGTACATAAAAAAGCGTTTTTTAACATGGATTAGATTCTGGTCGCCCTTAAGATTAATTATATTTATACGAACAGTCAAAACATTCGTGTCAATCCAAAATATGATATTTCAAATGGTATAAAAATACATCAATTTAAAAAAAAGTACTTGCTTTTACTATTATTTATAATTTTCATTTCATATTTACCTTTATTATTTTGCTATTTAAACCTCATCCTCGCTTTCACTCTCCCTGAACATCTTGACTGTCACTGTCATCTTGTAAATTGATTACAAATCGTTGAATCATCTCATCTCATCTCTCACGCCTTCTTTCACAAAGTCGGACTCTTGCAATTTTTCTGAATGATCAACGCATTTCTTCCAGTCATTCACAGTCACACTTCGCAAGGCCTCTTCCAGAAGAGTTCTTACATCTCTTATTTTAAAAGTTGTATTTTTCCTTGCTACTTCACCTGTTACTTGAGCCCAAATAAGTTCAATTGGATTGTACTGGCAGTGATAGGGAGGGAGTCTCACAACTTCGTGTCCCATTTCGGATGCTATCTCATCCAATTCATACCCTTTGTATCTTTCTTTATTTTGTCTAACAATGAGCAACAGTATTTAGTGGATTATGGACAATTTGCTTGGTTTGCAACCATGCCACAATGTCCGCTTTTTTTGTTTAAGTTGTTGGTAGTATTTTTTTTTTTTTTTAGTTGATTGGTAGATCGCATTGTCCATGACGATCACACTTGGCTCTTCTAGTCCTCTTAACATGTTCACAAGCTATTCTTTAAATTCTATACTGTTCATCTCTTGATGATAGTCACCCGAACTTTTAGATTGGAACACAAGTTGTGCTCCATTAATGAATCCTTGGTGAGCTGATTCGGCGTGGCAAATTATCAACCGAGAACCTTTTCCCCTTTAAGGCCCCCTTTTCTTGTGGAATCTTGCCATACGTATTTTATGGAATGATTTTGATTAATCCAAGTACACAACTGGCCGAGGGGAAATCTCCCTTCTTAAGTTGTGCATTTTTCTTAAGAATATAATGCGTGCAGCCACAATATCAGTCCTTTCCATAAGAAAACTGCGTCCATCATTACACTTTCTATAATGGAAACCAAGTTCCTTAAGAATAATCCACACAGATTTTCTGCATTAAAACTTCTTTAATTTTGTGGCATGTAGGATACTCGCCACGGTCGTAAAACTCCAGAACTGTCCGACACAATAAGTTTTTATTGAAATCGTCAAGAGCCGTTACAGGTTTTGCTCGAGAAAAGTTTTTCTTTGGGGATTCAAAAGATGGCTTTGCTTCCATTGCAACCACCCTTCGGTCAGCTTCACCGCAAATCCTCTGAGTGGTACTGCGAGAAACGCCACACGCATCTGCCGTAGCTTTCTGAGTTTGTGAAATGACAATGCATCCGGTCTAGAAGCGGCTCGTGAGTAGTAAGAGTGAGGGGGCCCAAATTAACAATGACATGGTTTTTTTTTTTAAGGTGGAGTGAGTGCAAATTTCAAAATACACGAGTTTCATGCAATTAAATGTTATTCAAATGCACATAAAACAAAACTGTAAGAGCAGTTAAGGGGACTTGGTACCCCTTGTTTTCACAAAAAATAATGAAAATATAAATTTTCTAATTTTTGCGCTTTTATAATCTTTGAAACCTTTTATTCTGGCAAGTTTTTGAGCTGATCCGATGACTGCAATCGCAGAAAAACTATTTTTATAGAGAATTTAGCATTTGCATCAATAGCTCCTTTGATGTTTCAAACGCATTTTTCGCAGTTCGTGACTTTTGAAATTCCTAGGATTACCTGGAGAAAATGCGCCTCTAAATATTTTTTTAAAAAATCACGATTCTGTTTAAAAATTCATTTATTAAGAAAAGCTTACGCTTATATTTGAAATATAAATGGAAAAATTAAATGATCTTATCGAGTTTTTTGTTGAAAAATTCATTCCCTTTTCACCACGTGTAATTGTAGCTTTCTGTCTATTTTCTCTGGCTCTCCCAATTTAATTCACCGTCATTTCCTTATACCCTTGCGCTGTAGAAATTTCCAACACCTCTTTTGACAGTTCAAGCTGGAGTTAGAATACTTTTGCCCAACACACAAAGTGGACCATTCCTTTTAGAACTGCAGTAAATTGATACTCATGTAGGAGAAAGAACGCCCTCCCCCGCAAAAGCACATGAAAGCATGGACCTGGTTACAAGCTTTAATCTACAGGGTGTCCAGAAAAGGACTCCCTGATTTCAAAATTAAATATCTCGAAAACAAAGATCGATAGAGGAATGCAGTAAACGGTATGTTTATTGTGAAAGATGCAAGAATTTTATACAGCAGTTTGAAATAATAGTTACAAAAGCTGGTAACAGATGGCGCTGTAATCGCCATACGTAATGCCTAATATAAATAGTGATCCGAAGCCCAGAGCGATCAGTTCCACTAGTGAAGCGTGAAAGGAGGCTAGCGTACCGAAGGAAGAGATTAAAACCATGTACTCCATAGAACAACGCGTTTTTCTGGTGCTAGAGTACCACAGGTTAAAAGAGAGTCCTACGGCAACAAGGCGCAGTTTTCAAGCACGATTTAATGTTCCAAAAGCACCCGATGCGAAAACCATTCGTACGCTCTTCGCCAAATTTCAACGAACAGGTAGCGTAACTGATGATCTAGTGGGGAATGTTGGCCACAAGCAAACTGCAGTTACGCCTGAAAATGTCGCCACAGTTTCTGGAATTATTCAGCAAAATCCAATGTCATCCGTCCGTAGAATTGCATCTGAAACTGGTTTGAAGCGTTCCAGCATGCAGAAAATACTGAGAAAGAGCCTACACAAGTTTCTATTCAAAATTCAAACTCACCAGGCCATATCCGTACGAGCTGTGCAACAAAGGATTGACTTTTCTAATCAGATGCTCACAATGATTGATAGTGAAGGATTTGATGTTGGCTGCATCTGGTTTACAGATGAAGCACACTTCCACCAGTTCGTGAATAAACAGAAATGGCGATTTTGGGGTTCCGAAAATCCATATTGGTGTGAAGCGAAACCCTTGTATTCTCCTAAAGTTACTGTGTGGGCTGCAGTATGTAGCAAAGGCATTATTGGCCCTTTTTTCATTCGAGAAACGGTCACTAGTGAACGTTACGTTGCAATTTTGGAACAATTTGTCGCCACACAGCAAGTGTTAGAGGATCGACCACGTACTGAATGGTTTATGCAAGATGGAGCCAGACCACATCGTACCGAACAAGTGTTTCGCTTTTTTAATGAATACTTCGGGAATCGAGTCATTGCTTTGGAATATCCCAAATTTACTGGTGCAGGCATGGATTGGCCTCCATATTCGCCGGATTTGACTCCCTGTGACTATTTTTTGAGGGGCACATTGAAAGACATTGTCTACCCGAAGCATCCCGCCACGCAGGACGAGCTTGAATCGGCGATTTGTGTGGCATGTGAATCCATTTCTGTTGAGACACTACAAAATGTGATGGCAAATTTCATTCTTCGTTTGCGCCACCTCTGTACTGCCAATGGTGAACATTTTGAAAACATTGTGATGTGATTTTTTGCCAAAAATGTTTTCATACGATTATTTCATTTATGTATGCTGATAATGAGATGTACAGAGTACAGCGCCATCTATTAGCAGCTTTTGTAACTATTATTTCAAACTGCAGTATAAAATTCTTACAGCTTTCACAATAAACATGCCGTTTACTGCATTCCTCTATCGATCTTTGTTTCGAGATATTTAATTTTGAAATCAGGGAGGCCTTTTCTGGACACCCTGTATGTTCTTTTCAAGGTGTCCGAGAAAGGGGTCGTTTATCCCTCAAGAATTGCGTCCCCGCGGATAGACTTCAAGGTAATTATGACAAAGTCTTTAAGAGAAGGGATGGATGGAGTGTGTTTTTAATACGCTTTTATTAGCTTCAGACGTATGTATGTATGTTAGTAAGTAACGGAATCTTTGAACATGATTTTGACCCCCTTCAAAATGTCGGATTAACTCGAAATTTGGCATACTTATTAAGGACCGATGACAATTCAATAAGTTAGTCGCTTTATCACAAGGATTAGCTCGTGTTGCCCTTGCGCCGTTAAATTCCAAAAAACCAACCTTCTCCGGAATCGAACACTGGTGTGCCGTTTGAACGACAGTTATACAAAGCGTGTTTTTTTTAGTCGCATTATCCTTACCAGGATCTTCAGGATTAGTGATTTTTCATATTCAGAGACACGGTAGTGTTTTGTGCCAAGTAATACGGTGTGTACTAAGGCATACACACGACTTAAATTTGAGACAAGCATGTGACTATTGGCAGAAACAACTGGAGAGTTTTGTACACTAACTAAAAAAAAATTATAGTTTACAGAAAAAATAATTAATAGTTTAAAAACTAAAAAAACACGCTTTAATAGAAAACCAAACTAAAAAGTAGAAAATAATTAATAGTTTAAAAAACTAAAAAAATACGCTTTTATAGAAAAGTGAACTAAAAAGTAGAAAATAATTTTAAATAAGTTTGAAATAAGAATAGAGTGATTAACAAGAAATATTTATTTTATCGTAAAAAAGCGTGGGGTGCTTTTTAAGATATTTTCAACAATTGACATCAAGCACCCCACGCTTTTTTACGATAAAATAAATATTTCTTGTTAATCACTCTATTCTTATTTCAAACTTATTTAAAATTATTTTCTACTTTTTAGTTCACTTTTCTATAAAAGCGTATTTTTTTAGTTTTTTAAACTATTAATTATTATTGAAATGGTTGCTCTTGATTGACATTTTCCCGAGTTTGTGGCAATAGAGCTATTGCTCCACGCAAAATAGTTAAAAATATAATAACTGCTTTAATTTGTCTTGCATTTTAAAAATATTTTACAGAAATTCCAAAACAACATTATCAAGTATATATAAGTGGGACCAGGGTCCCAAAAACTGAGGGGCCCCCCAGCACCATCCGCCACTGCAACCAACTCTTTCAAATAGCAATATACGCTATAGACAATTTTCTTGGACGGTTTCCTAACATCAGGACTCGACATCATCAAAATAAGAGTTGAAAACTCAATACAAATTGAAATTAAATGAAAGCAAAGCAATACGACTGAACACAAAAAGCACCAAAACTGAACTGGGGTGTAAAATAAAGTCCCCGAGCCGAGTGCGGGGGTGCTACCATGGTAACGAGCGAGGGTAGAAAGGGGAGTTGCTGATCTTGAGGCTTCTATTTAAAAGAAACAGAGGAACCTTTGATATAGGAATTGGCAATAAAAAATTTAATACTCGCAGTAACTAATTTTAATATAAATGATTAATCATTATAAAAAAATAAAAAATTCAGTAAATCTAAAATAATATTACTTAGTGTTTAAGAAATGAAAACCACAATATATTTTACCAATTTATAATATAGACATATTTTACAACATGTTCTGAAAATTTAACATTTCTTCATTAATTAGAAAAAAAAAAGCCTTAGTTTTTCAGGAAACCTAATGTCAACAAAAAACAGAGAGAAAAATCGATTTTAATTTTTTAAGAACATCATCCCATCATCCAGCATAAAATTTTGCATACGTATTTAGAAGGTTCCAAACTATAATTATTGCGAATAATAATAACAGTAAAAAATAAAAAAAATAAAAAAACTGGAAGATATCGCAATTTTTAGGGTAGTCTCTATGATGATGCCTTTTAAAGAGTTCTAAGCATTCCCACCTATAAAGTTGTAAAATGTTGAAACGACTGCCTTCAACGCCGAGTACTCTTTCCTTCAGCATTAATCATCAACGACTGTTTTTCTCCTCTCTGTTTCACTTACAACAAAGGATAATGTAAGAATTATTGAAAAGCAATCGCCAAATTGGGGATGGTGTTTTTTTGTGTGCCCATCTACGAATTATCACTAAAATATTGCTTAACCGGCCATTTTTTCAAATAAAAGAAAATATGGCGATCACACTATCCCACATCAGGTTTAAATGTAGTGGCCAGTATTATATTTTAATAACTCAGCCTAAGCCGGTCCCAAGCCCAGTTGAAAAAGGAGGAGGGTGCCTAAAAGCTGCCATGGCATAGTCTGTTACTACCCTGACAATCTGCTGATGGTCGTAAGACCTAGGTAGATAAGACGGATGTGACAGATGAACGGCAACCAAAATCCAAGGTGTGGATACCGTGCTTAAGAGAATGTCACATGGCAACCAGGGTTAAAGGTTGTCTCTAACGGTTCACCTCGTGAAGTGGCGAATCACGTTGTATTTAGCCTTCCGCCTGCACTGAGGGTCCATACAGGTGGTGACTCAAACTTACCCTCAGTCCTTGATAACACATGGGAAATAAAAAACCGGCGGGTCAAACCGCAAAACAAGTTTGGAGCAACCCAAACCCGGCCAAAGTGGCTCTTCTAAGTCAACCACTGAGGTATGCGGCGAAGTTGTTCCGAGCACCAAAACGTCTGTCGATAGTGGTCCTTCGGGGCCCGCGACAAGCAAACAAACATCTGTCGATAGTGGTCCCTCGGGCCCCGCGACTAATCCAACCGGAGGCTCTCTTAGCTCTCTACCCGAATGGTCAACTATGACGCGTTCTCAAAAGAACAAGCATAGGAGGCAAATGGCTCGTCAGCGTCTTAACCCTGAAACTGGAGACAACGCTGCTCAACATCGTAGCACAACTCCAGCGGGGAAAAGAGGTAGGGTCAGTGATACCACCCCTTCCCCATCCACAGGTGCACAGGCTAAACGGGCAAGGAAGGCTGAGTCCCCATCCTATAGCCAAGCTGCCACCGGAGTAAAGATGGCAATCGTCCGAGATAACTTCCCAGATGGTACACTGTCACCCGAAGATGCCCTGATTATACAAGGTGACATCAACAAGGTCATTGACACAGAGGATGTCGCCCGGGAGGCCCCCCCCAGATTTTAAATTCGGGTGTGCTCAACGGTGCTTTGATGATCCACTGTGCCAATGACTACACCGTTGCTTGGCTGATCAAGAACTACGATGGTAGGGTAGTAAGCGAAGATATAAAGGTCCAGGTGAGAAAGGCATCGGACCTACCGAGACCCGTAAAGATGGCTCTAAAATCCCGGGATATTCTCACCACAGATGGGGAGGTCCTGCTCAAGCGAATTGCCCGCTTGAATTCCGCCTCAACACTGCTGAGTGGAAAATCCGGGAGAGAAAAATCGTCGGTGATCACGCATACATGAGGTGGATCATCGAGATGGATCTCAAGTCCTCCAAATACATCAAGGAGAAGAATTTTGAGATCTTTACGGGGAGCTTTGGAAAAGGACTATTAAAGATCATCAGCGACCCCAATGTTGCTCGTGTGTCTCCTCCGTCTGCTACTGTGGGTAAACCACTGGCGGAATCCAGCGATGTGGCCCAACAGCCCGCGTTGGAGACCGCCGTAATGAAACCTCCTGTTGAGTCTGATGGTGTGGTCGAAAGGCCCGCATCGGATGACGCAATGGAGGAATCATTGGCACCTTCAGAGAAGGACGTACGGGTGACGTCAGTGGAACCAGCCACAGATGCTATGGAGGTCGTCCAAGATCCAGTGGAAACGACCCCATCAGTAAGTACCGGAGCGGAGGTTCAAAAAACCCCGTCTCCTTCTAGTCCTATTAGTGATTATTCTGGGGATCACTATATAAAGTTTTTGGCGATCTCGATTTCTCAGATTCGGGATCCGATATTACAATTGTGTCTGTCTCCCCCACTAAGGAGGACACAGTACTAAAAGAGAAGGAATCTTCTGATTAGGGTGACAGCTTTATTAATTTTAATTCATGTCCGAAACCCAAAAGAAGTCGAGCAAAACACTCACGGTTGCTCAAATTAATCTTCATCATAGCCGGTCAGCAACTGCTTTAGTCAATAAAAGACTGGTAGAAGGAAGGATAGATATTGCCTTGATACAGGAACCCTGGGTCAACAAGGGTAAAATCCTAGGCCTAGGCAACTGTGGGAACCTATTCTTTGATCGCTCAAGTAGTAAACCGAGAGCTTGTATAATTACAAATAAAAATATTAATGCTCTTCTTATAGCCGACCCACTGGATAGTGATAATGTAGCTATCAAGTTAATCAGCAAAAACGGAGATATTACTTATATTATGTCAGTATGTCTTCCATACGAGGATGAAATTCCGCTAACAACTTCAACCAGAAGCTTTGTTGAGCGTTGCTCACATTCTGGGATGAAGGTAATTGTGGGTTGCGATGCTAATGCACACCACACCATATGGGGCAGTACTAACTGCAACAAAAGAGGTGAGGATCTAATTGAATTTTTCTTAAGCAATAATCTGTATATCCTCAATACTGGTAATAAACCAACATTTGTTACTTGCAATAGAAAGGAGGTCATTGACATAACCTTCTGTAATAATAAAGCAGTCAACTGCATACAGGATTGGCATGTTTCTGAATGTATTACACTATCAGACCATAAACTAATCCAAATGTCCATTACAGGCCCTGCACTTATAACTCAGCAGGGAAGGCGGAATCCCAGACACACCAACTGGGATTCCTATCGGGAGGACCTTCGGCTTCTCCTAGAAGGTAAGAGCTTTAATTTTCCTTCACTGGTGGACCTGGAGCTGGCGGTTGACTCTGTACAACGGTCCATCCTTCTAGCCTACCAGTTAAATTGTAAAGCTGTCACAACTGGGATACCAAGGCGAGTTCCTTGGTGGAACAAAAACCTCAGTATAATACGTAAAAACTGCAGACAGCTCTTTAACAAAACCAAAAAAACAGGTGAGTGGTCAAATTATAAAGATGCACTCACCAGTTATAATAAGGCCATTAGGAAAAGTAAAGAAGAATCGTGGAGAGACTTCTGTGGCCAGGCGGACAATATGTCCAGTGCAGCTCAGTGGCGGATCCAGGATTTTCCTGAGGGAGGGGCGCAACAATTTGCCGTGCCTTAGTCAGGATGAAATTGAATTTTTAAAAAAAGTTTTTTTTAAAGAAATCCAAGTAGTGTTCAAAAAATATATTTCAAGATCATCCATATCCATCGATTGACCCCCCCCCCCCCCCCACCTCATTCATCACATCTCCGACTTGATAGCTTAGCGTAGGTGGTTAACATTGTCCTTTTGTTTTTTCATCAACTTTTTTATTTAATAAAAAAATTGTATTCAAAATGTACCGTACATATTGAACATTTTAGCAAGCTACATTTCCGGAGGTATCGATTATACTGAAGAAATTACAATGAAAGCGGGAACTTACTACTTCTATTTGTGACTAACTAAGTATAAACCTTACATTATACTTGCATCAAACTGGGAAATCAGTAATTGTACAGCAAAATTTAACCTATTCATAAAATATTAATGCAGTGAGCTTAATAAGTAAAAATACGTAGTTTTACTGGATAATCCATAGCTACTCGAGTATTCTAAAGTATATAAGGAAAAATTGTTTTCCAAAGAGAATGTTTTACTAATAATTATAAGTAATATTTTTAATAAGGGAGATAATACTTTTTGCAAAACTGTTTGCAAGTCTATTTCTTATAAAAAAAATTGGCATACCTTTCCACTGTGGTGTTGCAAAGGAAGATTTTTAATCTGAACTCAAACATGGCACTTATTTACAAGCCGAAACACAAGCACGAGCTAGAGCTGGACGAGTTCTTATGCAGTTTATAAACAACCTTCTTCCTTTCTATCAAAACTTTAAAGTTTAGCCAATTACCATGTCCAGCTGAATGAAGGTAGCAATTTCCGAGGAGGGAGATTAACCCAAATGGTCAACCTCTCATCCTCCTCCCCCCCCCCCCCTAGTTGGCGTTGAACATTACGCATGTGAGAGTCAAAATCTCTTCCTCTCAGCCAATAGAAAAAGGTATCTTTGGTCCTGAAGGACGGGAAGAATATTTATTGATAATTCGATCCCAGGAAACTTTTAACAGAAAGGGATGTGTTTTGAAGTGTCATGAAGATGTCTTCAAGATCAAGGGGGTGGAGGTTTGAATGCTTGTACAGTCTTTCAACGTCCGTTTGAATGAGAAGGGGGAAGGCTATAAAAAGAACTTTGATTGAAAAATAAATTTTTTGTTTTTCTGTTTTTTTCGGAAATTAGATGAAGGTCGAAATATGTTTGTAACGTGAACTTATTTTAAAAAATATATAGACTCAAGCTGAGGGAAGGGCGCGCGCCCCCTGGCTGGATCCGCCATTGTTATGCCGTAAGCATTATAATTACTTATAAAGTGCAATATTTCTTGCATTACTTCTGCAATAACGAAAAAAAAAAAAAAAAAAAAAAAAAAAAGAATTTGAAAGTATGTCCAGGTGAATATTTGTACAAAACTTTTCAAATTATCGTAAAAAACATACACATTTATTTTGTTAATTCATTCGTTTAATTTCGTACAGGGTTTGAAAGCGATATTTTTTTTAATAATTATTTCTGCTACTGTAGTGCTACTTTACACAGATAATACTACTTACAAAATTGTTTATAAATCTATTTTATGTAAAAAAAAAATCAATTGGCATACCTTTCCAGTGTGGTACAAGAGAGGATTGTTAATCGAAATTCAAATATGACGCTTATTTACAAGCCGAAGCAGAAATTAGAGCTGGACGAGTTCTTATGCAGTTAATAAATAACCTTCCTCTTCCTTTCTTTCAAAAGTTTTAAGTTTAGCCTATTACCATGTCCAGTTGAATGGGGGTGGCCATTTTCGATAATAGTCCAACCTCTCATTATTTTTTTTTCCCTGGTTGGCGTTGGACATTACGCATGTGAGTCAAAATCTCTTCCTCCCACTCGACAGAAAAGGAATCGGGGTATCAGGGGTCCAAGATATCTTCAAGGTCAAGAGGGTGGAGGTTTGAATACTTGTACAGTCTTCCAACATCCGTTTGAATGGGAGGAGAGAAGGCTATAAATAGAACCTTGGTACAAAAATAAGCTTTTTTTTTTGTTGCTTTTTTCGGAAATTAGATGAAGGTTAAAATATAATTGTTGCGTGAACTTATTGAAAAAAAAATAATTTATTATTAATATTTATTTCTGTAAATTGTAAAAAAAGACTCCACCTGAGGAGGGGGCGCGCGCCCCCTGGCTGGATCCGCCATTGGTGCAGCTAGACTGACCAAAATACTGTCAAAGGACAGTCAGTGCCAACTGGGTTCCATCAGGAAGGACGATGGCACATATACGGAAGATAGCAAAAGTACACTAGCGGAAATGCTTTAAAGTACACTTTCCTGACTCCACAGTCGCAAAATCAAGTGACATGCCTGCCATTCCCAATCTTACACTATCACGTAGTAAAAAAAAGAGGACTGGGTTATGGCTAAGAGTATAATTACTCCAAATAGAATTGAATGGGCTATTAATTCATTCAAGCACTTCAAATCACCTGGAGCTGATGATATTATACCAGCTCTACTCCAACATGGCAAAGATATTATTATGCCACACCTATGCAGAATCTTTAGATCATGTATAGTATATGGCTATATACCACATGCATGGAGAACCTGTAAAGTTATCTTTATACCCAAACCAGGAAAGTCATGCTACAATGAAGCCAAAGCCTTCAGACCTATTAGCCTGACATCTTTTCTCCTTAAGACTCTGGAGAAATTGATTGACAGGTATATCAGAGATGAGGTTTTAAAAGCTAAACCCTTATCAAGATTTCAACATGCATATCAACCTGGGAAATCTACAGAAACTGCCCTATACGACCTTGTTACGGTACTAGATGGGGCAGTCAATGGAAAGGAAATAGCCATGGTAACCTTTCTGGATATTGAGGGGGCTTTTGATAAAGTTCCAACAAATGTAATCGATAATGCCCTTCTCAAAAGAAATGTTAATTCAAGCGTATGTACCTGGATTGAAAATATGCTGAAACCAGATTGGCTCAAGCCTCCCTTTTGGGAGACTCGCTCACTGTGGAGAATTGTAAAGGATGCCCACAAGGAGGAGTGCTGTCACCACTACTATGGAGTCTGGTGGTTGACGAACTCTTAAACAGGATTAATTTTTTGGGCCTGCATTGTCTAGGTTATGCTGATGACATAACACTGGTCGTAAGAGGTAAATTCCAGAATACTGTAACTGACCTCATGAGCACTGCTCTAAAAAAGGTAGAAAAATGGTGCAAAGAGGTAGGATTGTCGGTTAACCCCAACAAGACCAACCTAACAGTGTTCACTAGGAAAAGAATACATGATATGCAAACCATAAAATTCTTTGGGAAACCACTTGCATATTCAGATGAGGTTAAGTATTTAGGAGTTATCTTTGACAAAACCTTGACATGGAAGCCACATCTCCAATACAGCACCAGCAAAGCCAAACGAGTGTTCTGGGCCTGCAGACGTGCTATTGGAAATAACTGGGGCTTGTCACCAAAAATGGTGCTCTGGATATATACAGGAGTGATTACTCCAATGATATCTTATGGGGCCATTGCCTGGGGAAATAGAACCCATAATGAAACTGTGAAAAAAGAACTCACTAGTTTACAAAGAATGGCAACCATTGCAATTACAAATGCAATGAGAACTACTCCCTCACAGAGTCTAGAAATTCTCCTAGATTTTCTACCACTACACATACAAGTGGAATTTGAGGCTGTTTTGTGTTCACGACGGCTAAAACTCATGGGTTTATGGAAAACATCCTATGAATTACCTTTGTTTAAAAATATTCAGACACAGGTAAAAGAACATCACTGTCTAACTATGAGATCTGACTGGATGTTAAAGCAATATTGCTTTAAAGCCAAATACAATATCATCTTCCCGACCAGAGAGGACTGGAGATTTCCCTCCAATCTGACTAGGAGAGGAGATGAAATTTAGTATACAGATGGTTCAAAGACATCTTATGGCACTGGTTCAGGTGTCTTCTATCCTAACAGAAAAATAAAGCTATCTTTCTCTCTGGGCAAGTTGGCTACTGTATTTCAGGCTGAGGTTCTTGCAATTACGGCATGTGCCTACAATTGCCTAGATAGGGGGGGGGGGGGGTTGTTAAGAGGGTCATAAAGATTTTCTCTGACAGCCAGGCTACACTAATGGCTTTAAAGAGTCACTGCTTTACCTCTAAAGCAGTGTGGGAATGCAACAATGCACTTGAAGACCTAGCCGAGGGTAACAAGTTACTCTTCTCTGGGTCCCTGTGACATTGAAGGTAATGAAATGGCAGACCAACTAGCTAAACAAGGATCTGAATTATCCTTTGTTGGTCCAGAACCTGTTTTGGGTCTGCCCCACAATGCGGTCAGGAAAACTATCAAAAGCTTTTTATTGACTGAATCCTATCAAGCATGGCTTGAATCTAAAGATCAAAGACAAGCCAAAGAGCTCAATCAACAGTCACCCTGGAATAGATCGAGGGAGCTAGTAAAATTGAGCAGAAAAGAGATCAAGGTTGCTGTAGGCCTTTTAACTGACCACTGCACCTTAAATAGACATCTTAATCTGATAGGTGTTATAGATGACCCACTATGCAGAGGCTGTCGTATGACAGAGGAGAGCTCTACACATGTGTTATGCAATTGTGACTACTACTCTGCCCAAAGATTTGAACATCTGGGATACCATTGTATCGACCCCTGGGAATTGTCAAATGTTCCAATCAGGTCTATACTGAAATTTATTTCAGCAACCGGTCTTCTTTAGATCAAATAGGGGGTTTCAGTACAATACACTTCAGTCGCAGTGCTGGTACTCGATAGAGTCACCCCCATTCACAAGTCATTATATTTTAATTGAAAGTAGTGCGATGTTCCACACCAGTAGTTTTCTAGGTGTTTGTTGTTAAAAAGTAGGAAGATTAATTTATAAAATTCTTACATTTCTTAAAGACAGCATGAATCTTTACTTAAATTACTCGAAGTCTTATTGAAGCTATAATTACAGTTATTTTCATTTTGTTTTTGAGCCTCCAATAAAAAATAAAAGAACAAAAGACAAAGAAGAACAAAGTAAACGACGGGCAAAACGACCAATGGTGGCTCAAGAAGTATGTAATCCAACATTTATGTTTTAGTGTTAACTTCGAATAAGTGGCAAGCCTCCTAGTGGATTTTGAAGTTTAAAAAGTAGGACATTTTTGCTGAAAAGTAAGACATTTTTGCTGAAAAGTGGGATTTATTTTCCTTAAAGTAAGAAAGAAACAAAAACGTCTATTTCAAATGTATACTAATTTGCCGACAATATTTTAATTTTAAAATGAACATTCTAGAGATCGAGTGAATTGCACATTAAATATAATATTAAAAAAAAAGAGTTAAATGCAAATCTCTTACGAAAAGCGGCGGTTCAGTACGAGTTGGATAGATTATACTAGTTAAATATAAAATTAAGCTTAAAAATAAAAAACAGACATTTATCACTTCTGAAGGAACATTTAATGCAAAGCAAACCATTAGTAATCATACTTTAAAAATGTTATTTTTACTTCTTTTGTTTTTTACTTTGACTAGAGCAAAAAAAGTTTAACATTGTTCTTTTAGTCTTTTCAATTTCCTTTTAATCATTTCTGATTTGTTTTAAATATGAAGTCAATTCCTGAACTTTTTTGCAAGCAACTTCCAGCATTGTTTGTCTAATTTTCACACCACTCCTGATTTTTTAGTGCATTTTTAATTTCAATTAGGGTAATAAAAGTATAGGATTCGGTTAAAATTTTTTTTTTTTTTTTGCATTTCTCTACGTTTTGCAACATCCTGATCTCAAAAAAGTGATCTAGAAAAAATATCTGTCTGTGTGTACGTGGTCAGCATAACTCCCGAATAAATTGACCAACAATGTTCAAATTTGATGAGCAGGTTGGTGATGGCCCAAGGACCTACCATTAAGGTTTTCGTCAAAGGTGTTCTAAACATCCCCACCTCCGAAATTCCCGTAAAAATGCTTCAATGGCGTAAAAACGAATGTCTTTAACACAGAGTTCTCTTTGCTTGAACATAGCTTATGAGTGATCGTTTTTTCTCCTCTTCCCAGTTTCACTTATAAGATAGGATAATATAAGAATTATCGAAAGGCATATCGCCTAAAATTTCCATTTTGGCGAAAGTCCTACATCACAATTATCGCCAAACTGGCCATTTTTTCTAAACGAATAATGGAAATATATAAATAGTAGTGTAATTGAAAGTTGTGCGATGTTCCACACCCCTAGTTATTTTTTCATTCGCTTCATCAACTAATGTTTTGTAATGTCCATCTCAGTTGTTGCTTCCATTTCTACTTTTTCTAATGACCTTTCTTTACGAATTGCTTCCTTAGCAGTTAGTGTTTATTTTCTCCATATCTCCAATTCTTTCTTGCCTTCTCCCTTTTGTTCTCTTTGTTTTAATTCAGCTGCAATCCTCTCATCTTCTTCAATTCTTTCCATATGACTTATATGCTATTGCACCCTTTTTTATAAATTCTCTAGGAATTCGGACTAAATGACAGTTGTTGTATACTGTTAATCCATATTTTGTTGTTTGTAGTGCACTTATTGAAGGTTGAGAAAGACCCGTTCTGGAGTCAGTCAAGAAGTTTGATGTTTGGGAAAACCATCGTTCCACATCTGCATTTCCATGTGGAAGGATAACCTTAATCAATCTTGTAAGTTCGGGATATTTTTTCTGTCCTAGATCATTCCGAAGAGAAAAGATGTTGTTAAAGAAGAAATCGATCCATCTAGGAAATACTTCATCGTTAATTTCGTACGTGTACCAGTCTTTTGGAATGCTCTCGCATTGCAAAACCCTCCACTCATCATCTATTAAGTCAACATTTAATGGAGGGCTTAGGTGAACATTGGATGAAAGATTTTTAACTTCTTTTAAAGACCGGGACTTGGATATATTTTCTGGCTTCAGACACCTTGTTTCCTTTACCACAATATTAAGTGAAAGGGTTTCCTCTAGTCATTCTTGGGCTCCATTTTTGAGACATCTTCCCATTAATACTGTCAACTCTTTTTGAAGAGTTTCCTTAACTTTTGAGATTGAACACCAATTTCAAGTTCATCATCGTCAAGTTCAAAGTCTATTGCCGGAAACTTTAACAGCTGCAGCTTTTGTAGACTAATTTTTTTTTAAATTTCATTATCTTCAAGAAACAGCCAAACACCTTTCGTACTAAGGAATCCATCCTTTCATATACAAAATGTATCAAAGGTTCTTATTAAAAAAGAGCTAAGACTGGTTGCAGGGACAAGGAGAGAAGGAAGTGTACTTTCACCAAAATAGTATTGGGCCTTTTCAGACACATCACAATCCTCAAATAACGAGCGTTTTCAGAAATCTTTAGGTCTCTTTTGGGCAACCTTTTTAAAAAAAAATCCGAAACCATGGGCCATTGGCTGAAAAGCCTGTCTAACGCAGAACCAAGAGTCAGCCACCTACTTTCAACAAGCTTTAATAGCTTAAGATTCTTGAATCCAAGTTCATCTTGCAAATCTTTAAATTTCTCAACTCTGAGTGGGGACTGTTTAAAGAAGTAGTGCAAGTCTAGAACGAAATTCACAATTTCATTCCCGAATTCATTTACTGCTTCTCGGAAGACATTGTGGACCGTGTGTAGATTGCAAAACCCAACATTTACTGTGTGGTAGATTACAAAACCCAGCTTTCAGAGAAACCACAAGCAAAGAAGAAAGAAAAAAAGGAAAATGGTGCACGCTTGTCACGTAGTATAAATTATATAAAAGAAACTTTGAAAAAGTAGGACTGCTGGGTGCCCTGTAGTGGTGTAATTAGTAATTAAATAAGTTAAGAGGAAGTCTTAGTAATGACTACTCCCTCGACTTGCTATAGCCATTTAGAAACTACTTAGTATTTAACCACCTTGACATTCAGAAGTGGGCACGAGAAAGATCACCTAAAGAAATGACATAAATTATTTCCATTTAAAGTCCAGTCTATCTATTAGAAATGAAAATTAAACTAGCAATTACAAGCCCCTGCATATGTATTGACGTACGGATTTGCAATATAAAATAAGACTATTTTTGAGTTTTTAATTTATGTCATTTCATTAAGACTATATATTAATAGCTTGAGTTATTATAGCTTTCATTTTAAAGAATAATAGAAAAATTATTGTGGTATAAAACTGGTTTCATTTTCCATAAATGGATTAATATTATTTTAGCAACATTTGCCTATAATAATAATGAATAACCAACACTTAAAATTTTTAAAACTGTTATGGTTATATGCATTGCTTTTATTGGTACAGTCAAAGTAGAATTTGTTTAATTTTTTTTTTTTATTATTATTTATTTCAAGTGAACTTAAGAAGCTCAAGTATTTAGTGAAGATTTCCAAGCATGCAATGAAAGTTTAAGAAATTCTGACACTTAGTTTAAAATGTGAGAAGTAATATCAGGGTGCGTACAATTTATTGGAAGTGAAATTCAAGGCCTTTTTCAAGGACATTAAAAAAAAAAAATCAAGGCCCTATTTTACCATCACAGAGTCGGTACAAAAATTGCAATTTTTAACTTCCTTTTTTTTTAATTAAGGAATTTGTCTGAAGTTTAAAATATAAAATGTTACCAAACAGCAAAGATGCAACCATAAATATTTATTGCGGGATGAAGATTGGAGAAATCTTTTCCAATCCATTTTTAATAGTTCGAGTTTTGCAGTAATGTAGGTACCAAAATGTGATTTTGGAGCACTGTCGGAGCAGTAAAAATACGATTTTGGAGCATCAAAATGTGGTTTTTGAGAGTAAATTATTACATTAAAATTAGTGATGCCCCAAATATTTTTGTATATTTCAACCTTGATATTTTAAATTAATTTAAAGTAAAAAAAAGGTGTAACTTGTTCATTATATAAATATGTTTGCATTCTAAATTTACATTAATTAATTTGATAACAATACTCAAAAAATAAATTAAAAAGCATGACATTCATTTACAAACAAGGCCACTAATGTTTTTTTTTTTTTTTTTTTTTTTTTTTTTGTCATCAATACTTGGGTAGTAAAAAAAATAATTATTAACCTTTTTGCCAACAATTAAAATATTAGGAAGTTTTCAATGACATCATGAGGTTTGGTTCATCACTGAAAGTTTTTCAAAATAATCTTAGTTAGAGCAACTTTTAACAACTGATTAAATAAGATTTAAAAAAAAAAAAAAACTCTTGCCTGCCCAGTACCAAAATTACCTATAGGAGTTCTTCCCAATAATCCAAAATAATTTAATTTTTTACAAAGTACTCCTTCCCCTCCCCATGCAAAAAAAGTGAAACAAGGCTGCTTAGCAGCAAGCATTAGATTTAATAACTTGTTTGGACTGATAGCTTCACTTAAAAGGGTTTTTAGGGCTATTTGTTTATTAGAAGATAATTTTTTTTAACTAAAAAAAAATTAAAATCTCCTACTGAAATTTGACACAATGTTATTCCACGCATTCATCTAACGTTACAGAAGCATCGATTATAAAAAACAGTAAACCAGCTAAGTATAAAAATCATACAAAATATAAGAATCCTGTTTAAATGCTACAAAATTTTATATTCATAGGCTCTAGAAATTAAAAGTTTTCAACAAATTGGCTCTTGTATCAATAAATTCAGATTATCCGATGAAAATATATATCAAAAGTTAACATCAAATGCACATAACTGAACGTTAAAAGTCCAAAGGACACTTTAAATAATGACAGTATAAATTTTAAAAATACAACATTTCTTGCACTTTTACCAAAGGAATATGTATTTCATGCTTCTTAAATATAGTGTTACATACGAAAATATATTTTGTCAAATATAATTATTAATAAAAGTCTGATAAATATAATTGAAAAATTTGGCCAGTGTCAAACTGGCATTTACATCTGACTCGTAATGTTTTTGCATGATGTTACCAAAACCTGCATTGAAATCAATGCACATTATCACTAGCTTTTCACCAGATGCAAGACTGAAGAACAAGTTTGAGATTTTCAGCATGGGTGAGAATGTAAACAAATAAATTAATAAGTATGAAATTCCAGCAGTTTTTTTTACTGTTTCAGTATTCATTTACTGTATTCAGCATTAAATGACACTAATAATCAATGTACAAAAAATTAAGCTTTTGAAATTGATTATTGGTATATTCAATTTTGTGTTTTCCTTTAAATTTCTTTTGATATAATTACTTTAAATTTTCTTTTGAGGATTTGGGTACTGAACTTTTTTTTATAAAACTGATTGAAATCAAAATTTTAATACAGCAAACGCTTTTCATTTCCTTCAATTATTCAAGAATAATTAAGAGTAAAAAAATTAAATGCTCAACTCGGCATATTTCAAAGATTTAAAGATCAAAATAAAAATTATAAATTGAAACATTGTATTTAGTATATAACAAACAGTATAAAAATTATAACTTTAAACAGAACACTTACAGCACAAAAACTAGGTTATGAAGTGCTCGAAATTTCTAATAATAATCAAGTATTAAGCATATAGAAAGTGATACAAAAGGCTATAATAATCAAAAACCAACTATGAATTTCGTAGAACTAAAACAGTTTAAGAAACTCGATATTTTGGTGAAGCCATCTTCAATTTAGAGCCAGTCAAAAGATCCTTTCGATTCTCATATGAACAAGGACTTTCCTCTTGCATAAATAAAATATATACATATATTTCAACACTTCACATTAGTTGATGTTGATCGTGTTTTGAAATGAGAGTATAAAAATTATAAATTTAAACAGAACACTTAAAGTACAAAAACTAGGCTATGAAGTGCTCAAAATTTCTAATAATAATCAAGTATTAAGCATATAGAAAGTGATACAAAAGGCTGTAATAATCAAAAACCAACTATGAATTTCGTAGAAGTAAAACAGTTTAAGAAACTTGATATTTTTGTGAAGCCATCTTCAATTTAGAGCCAGTCAAAAGATCCTTTCGATTCTCATATGTACAAGGACTTTCCTCTTGCATAAATAAAATGTATACATATATTTCAACACTTCACATTAGTTGATGTTGATCGTGTTTTGAAATGAGAGCTTCCAGGAGCCTTAATCTGGTTTTCACATGCTGAAAAGAATTTTCATTAAAATTAATAAAGGGGAGTAAGAAAAAAAAATTTAAGGTTAATATAAAATTTTAGGTTACAATGAAAATGTTAATTTAAAATGTATAGTTCTAACATGAGTAAAATAAGCAGGGTGCGAACACTTTATTGGAAGTGAAATTCAAGGACTTTCAAGGCCTTTTTCAAGGACATTACAAAAAAAAAATCAAGGCCCTATTTTACCATCGCAGAGTCGGTACAAAAATTGCAATTTTTAACTTCCTTTTTTTTTAATTAATGAATTTGTCTGAAGTTTAAAATATAAAATGTTACCAAACAGCAAAGATGCAACCATAAATATTTATTGCGGGATGAAGATTGGACAAATCTTTTCCAATCCATTTTTAATAGTTCGAGTTTTGCAGTAATGTAGGTACCAAAATGTGATTTTGGAGCACTGTCGGAGCAGTAAAAATACGATTTTGGAGCATCAAAATGTGGTTTTTGAGAGTAAATTATTACATTAAAATTAGTGATGCCCCAAATATTTTTGTATATTTCAACCTTGATATTTTAAATTAATTTAAAGTAAAAAAAAGGAGTAACTTGTTCATTATATAAATATGTTTGCATTCTAAATTTACATTAATTAATATGATAACAATACTTTAAAAATAAATTAAAAAGCATGACATTCATTTACAAACAAGGCCACTAATGGTTTTTTTTTTTAATTTCTTTTTTTTGGGATAATAATATTAATATTTGGGATTTAAAATATTAGGAAGTTTTCAATAAGATCATGAGGTTTGGTTCATCACTGAAAGTTTTTCAAAATAATCTCAGTTAGAGCAACTTTTAACAACTGATTAAATAAGATTTTTTTTTTTTTAAACTCTTGCTTGCCCAGTACCAAAATTACCTATAGGAGTTCTTCCCAATAATCCAAAATAATTTAATTCTATACAAAGTACTCCCCCCCCCCCCCCCATGCAAAAAAAGTTAAACAAGACTGCTTAGCAGCAAGCATTAGATTTAATAACTTGTTTGGACTGATAGCTTCACTTAAAAGGTTTTTTTAGGGCTATTTGTTTATTAGAAGATAATTTTTTTTAACTAAAAAAAAATTAAAATCTCCTACTGAAATTTGACAATTATACTAGCATTTAATTTATATAAAAAAATAACTTCTAATGTATTACAACAAGGCAAGTTAAAAAATAGTAATTTTTGTAATGGTTTGTTTTTTAGCATTCTCCATTGTCTAAATGGATTATAGACTTCCCATGTGCAATCTCAAGGTCAATGGAAACAAAGATGATCTTAAGTCTGTGCTTTGTGTAATCCATCCAAAAAAAGACATTTGGTTAGGGTTTTTTTTTTTTTTTTTTTTTGAAATATATGCTAAAAAATAATCATGTCCTCTTAAAGTACTAAGAAAAATATTTATTATCTTTAGTTACAACCAGGCAAGAAAAAAAAAATCCAAATTGGATGCATAAAGATTGATTTCATGCCTTCTATAGTTTGAATACAAAGCGCGAATTCCTGGTTGGTTGGCTGAAGTTTAGCGGCGCAAGGGCCATACTGCCGCGAATCCCTGATCTTTCCTACAGCTAATTTAAAGGAACAAATATTTGTAAACACAAGAAATCCTTACTTTTTTTAAATAAAGACATAGCTTAAATCCCCCATTCAAGTTCTTTGTAAAATTTCTAGTCTACGGTACGACTTGGCGCTTTTCCTGGGAATTGGCTACAATAAAAGAATGACGTAATATGCGTTTTCCCGTTTGTGGCCAAGTCAAAATCATGATCCAACATCGAGGGTTGCCAATAAATCATTTACTAATACTCACCAATCCTTTCACCTAATCACCACAGCAAGTTCAAATCCCGTTTTACCGATGACTTAGAAATTAAGCCCAGAAGTGTGTGGGGAGGGGGGCTATCAATTGGATTTTCTTTAAGCCTTAAGAAAGCTATGTATTTCTTAATTATTGAAACCAGGCAAGAGAGCAAATCTAAACCAGATGCACTACGATTGCTTGTGTGAAAAATACAATACTTGTATTCTATTTTTAGCACGGAGCCTCAGTAAAAAAAAAATCTAAAAATAATCATGTATTTTATAAGTATAAAAAAATAATTTTAATTTTCTAAAAACTAAAATCAGCCAAGAAAACAGATTTAAATCAGATGTACACAGATTCATTTACTACTTCCTTACAGTTTGAGAGCGAGGAAGACGATGACCAGGACATGGAATCACCACCCAGGAGAAATCCCCTAGACGCACCCGAAGAGTTCCTGCTCGGTACCCGAACTAAAACTGAGAGACTTAAACCCCCAAGAACTTTAAACTCTAAGTTTATGATTGTTATTATTCAGTGTTTATATATTTAGGCTAGCTTTCAAACTAAGTTTTCAGTTGTATATTACATTATTAGTATTAGTTATTCCTCTAAATCGAGGACGATTGTATGCCAGGATGTCGAATGTTGGCATCACTTATAATTAGATGCACGGGCTCATGTTAAAATAGTGTAAGATATTGATAGAACAAGACAGTTTAAGTGAAGTATGCAGAGCTGAAGTTGGTGCGTAAGAAACAGGCAATAAAATTATATCTTCAATACCTTATGTAGCATTTATTTATTAAAGTTTTAACAGATTGAGGTAAGAATGGAATGATTAGAAAGTGCAAGTTTGAAAAGTGTTTTCGATGACAAATACAATTCAAATTCAAATTAATAAAATACTTTCCACTTTTCATGGAGGAGTTCAATCGAACAAAAAAAATTTGTACAAAATATACATTTAAATGAAGGTGTAACCTTTCTTGGGCTTTAAAGTGTACATAGCATTGATAGCACTTCATTCAAATTAATCAAACTGTGGAATTGTTGTTTCATCAAAAAGTTTGAATTGATGATAGTTTACATAGAGTACAAAAATTAGAATGTTAAAAAAAACATTTTCAAACAAAATAATATTTTTACTTTTTCACATTACCTTTTGGTAGAATCACAGTCATTCAAGGAGGCCACATTTTAGGAAAAGAATAAGACATATAAGAAGAAAAAAAATAAAAAAAATTCAAGTTTAAAAAAATGTTTTAGTTTAAAATCTGAACTTAAGTTCAAGCAGGCATAATATTAGGAAATTTTTAAAGTGGTTGGATACATTTTTTTGATATTTGTTTTAATTATTAATAAAAAAAAAAAAAAAAGGAAAAAAAAAAAAATTAAGAACCAAAAGAAAAACATTGTATTCAATTAAAAACTATAAATTATTAAATCAATCAAATCTCAATTAAAAAAAAAAATTTATTCCAGATTAAATTTTTTTTTATTAAAATTGGGAATGAAAGCACGAGAGCTTAACAATTACAATTATGTGTCAAGTCAGTGAAACATCCTAATACACAATTAAAAATTATTAATTTCTATTAAAAACTCCAAATAAGATTATTATGCAAAATATCTTTAAGCTGCTTTATCTTTAAAATGTATATAAAAATTAATTAAATTTAATCAACTTGAAACTTTCAAAAATTCTCCAATTTACTTATGAAATCAATATTACAATTGGAAATAGCTTTGTACTGTTTTATTTCAAAAATGCAAAAAATTAATTTTAATCCACTCAAAATTTTAGAAAAATTCTTCAATATACTTACGACAATGTAAAGTGATCATTGTCTGATTTAAAAAAAAAGAAAGGTAAAACTCAAAAACAAAATTAACTTCATATTAAATTTAAAAAAATGTTTAGTGAAACAGCCAGAATTCAAATTACTGTAGTGCTCGTAAATTTTCAAAAATTCTCCAATTTATTTATGAAATATATATTACAATTGGAAATAGCTTTGTACTGTTTTATTTCAAAAATGCAAAAAATTAATTTTAATCCACTCAAAATTTTAGAAAAATTCTTCCATATACTTACGACAATGTAAAGTGATCATTGTCTGATTAAAAAAAAAAAAAAAAAAAAAAGTTAAAACTCAAAAACAAAATTAACTTCATATTAAATTTAAAAAATGTTTAGTGAAACAGCCAGAATTCAAATTACTGTAGTGCTCGTAAATTTTCAAAAATTCTCCAATTTACTTACGAAATAAATATTAAAATGCAAAATACCTTTAAACTGCATATATAAAAATGATTTTTTTTTTAATTTTTAAATGTATACAAAATTATTTCAATTTAAACAACCTGAAATTTTAGAAAAAATTCTACAATTTACTTACGACATTTATTGCCAAGTCAAAATTTTGTTTAGCTAAAAGTCAAACAAAATTGACTTCATATTAAATTGAATGAAATGTTTTCAGCTAGTTTTCATAAATTCAAATTACTGTATTGTCTTTTTTATTGCATCATTTTTAAAATGCATACACAGTTATTAAAATTTAATAAACTTGAACTTAACAGGGTGGCCACAAATTTCAGAAAAAAAAGTTCCCTGATAATTTCTTGATTTCCCTGACAGATTTCTAAAAAATTCAATGATTTTAAGGCAAACTTTTTTTCAAATTTCCCCAGTTTTCTAGGTTTTCAAGATGTCTAGACCCCCTGATCAAATAGAACACGTATGCTAAAAAGATACTATACAATTTGTTTAAAAATAGTTTTGCTGGTAATGAAAAATTTAAATTATTCCTTAACATTAAACTTCTAATGGCTTACCACCACAAATTTCCATGTAAATAGCGCCAAAATATAGATGATCGTGCCTTAAACAATACAAAATTTCCCTGATTTTCATGAAATTTTAAAAAGTTCCCTGACATTTCCCTGATTTCCAGGTTTCTTCGGTTCTGTGGCCATTCTGCTTAAGAAAAATTCTACCATTTACTTACGAAATACATATTAATACATAGAAAAAATTCTCCAATTTATTTCCAAAATTTTATTTTTAATCTATGTCTGATTTTAAACAAAAACAATAAATATTTTAACCAATAAACTGAATAAAAAAAATTTACTTCATATGAAATATAAATTTAAGGATCTGATCAATAATTCAAATAACTGACTGCAGTATTTTCTCTATCTAGTAAACCATCCAACCTAATATACATTTAAACACCTAAAAATTACAGTTCATTTACACAACCAGTTGATACTTGGTTGTGGACAATATAAACCGCTAAAAAAACCATCGTCAGAGCTTAACTTCATGTAATATGATTTTTCTCTTGTGGCTGCAGCCGATTGGTAGAGCTCCGGCCCCGCAGCTGACCAACAGCAAGTCTGTGCTACAACTTGACCGACGAATGGAGCAGTTGGAGAGGTACCTCCATAAATCCAATACTGTTTCAAAGTCTTCCATGTTATAGATGCTTGGATAGTGAGGTGCCAGCTCAAGTGTAGACCTCCCCTTGAAAACAGCCCACTAACTGCAATGCGCAAACCACGCGCGCCCGTGCTTCGCACCATCAGGCAAGTTGGTGTGATTGGGCTGCAGGCAAACCTGAAACCGCTTCGCGTTTTCTCTTTCCTTGCACGTTGGAATGAGTACGAGACCATCGAGTCTTCACTTCTTTTCCTTCTTTGGGGTTTTTCTCATTTTATGAGTTGTTTCGCGAACCAGGGAGATCTGGGATGGGATGTATAAAGTGGAAGAATTACATTTGTTATCTTTGTGGCTATTTCATTCGCATTCGTGTAACATGAATTGAGCATGAATTTTCTCTTCTGTTGAATTCAACACTGAAGGAATGAAGTGACGAATGATATTGAGATGGGATTCTCTGAGCACCGAAAGGGTTTTGAAGATGACGTGGAAATTAGGATAATTTTAGGGATTTTTTTTTCTAATTTTATTAAAGTAGTGGGTCGTGTTTTCTACTGCTGGTTGTTTCTACAAACAAACAGTTTATTTACAAACTTATTTTTTTCAGTTTGAAAACAAACTGATTGTTTCTACAAAACAATCAGCATTTTTGTAATCTATTCGCACACTTTGTGCTAACTTTTAAGATTGAGATTCTCTATACGAATTTAAACCTTTTATTTGGAAAAAAGACAGTACTAAAAATGTATGTAATTCTTTCTCATTAAGAAATAACCCGATTCAATTGAGTTCATAAAGATTTGAAGCTAGTACAAAATGTGCTCGTAAGTCGAGACTCATGGGTATGGTAATATTTAAGTGCCTATTTTTTTCTCAAAATTTAGTAGCCAGTACTGATTGTCTGCAGCCTATAATACTTGAGTTCACAGTCACGTGAAGATTTGATAATTTGCACAAAATATTAACAAAGTCCCTTTGGGAAAGCTAATCCGTGGCGACAGAAAATTCAAAGTACCAAAATGCCTTATTTTCCCTCACACTTTGAAACCAGTAGTTACAGGTATATACCATAATTTTCCCAATTTAATATGAGCAACCAGATAATACTGAAACTACCAACTTGTGCAAAATTTGCATGAAAAGTCTGAAATTTCATCTATGTAGCATTCAAAATCAAGCCGCTAAAATGCCAATTTTTTATTTACAGCACATACAATAATTTCACAATAAAAAATGATCAATTATATAACCTTTAGTGACTCCTTTAGTGCAAAATTTGCACCAAAGGGATACATTTTAGTGAGCTAACAAAAGTGCCAAAATGCCTATTTCCTCAAACTTAACATATACGATAATTTTCTGACTTAATATACCTACTGAAGCTTCCAACCTTTTTAAAATGAATTTCATATATGTAGTTGTAAGCCAAAATGAATTCCAAACTTCAGTATAGAGTGGTTTGAGCATACAAGATTATTTCCCAACTATTCTTCCAACATGAGCAAACTGTGAACGAAAGATGGGAAATTCATCTTTATAGTTGGCAAAGAGCCAAAATGCCTATTTTTCATCAAACTTTAGAGCAAATTCGATCATTTTACCAACTCACAGTGAGCAATTAGAGAATAGCTAGCAAATCTTTTAAGTGCAAAATTTACCCAAAGGTTGGACATTTTTCATTTTAATTAACGAAGGCAAAGTGCCAAAACGCTTATTTTTGCTCAAGCTTTACATCATATACAATATCCTGACTCACAATAAGCAATAACAGAATAGCTACCGACTCTTAAATGCAAAATTTACTCAAAGGTCGAAAATGTCATATTTGTAATTAACAAAGGTCAAGTGCCAAAATGCTTATTTTTGCTCAAGCTTTACATCAAATACAATGTCCTGACTCACAATGAGCAATTAGAGAATAGCTACTGCCAAAATTTGTATGAAAGTCTGAAATTTCGTCTATGTAGAAGGCAAAATCAAAGTGTACGGATACATATACGATAATCTCCAAGCTCAAAATGAGCAATTAGAGAATATCTACTGATTCTTCTAGCAAGAGCAAAATTTGAATGAAAAAAAAAGGTCGAAAATTCCATCTATGTAATTGGCAACAGCAAAGTGTCAAAATGCTTATTATTGACTAAGCTTCATTCATATCATATACAATAATGTCCTGCCCCACATAATGAGTAATTAGTGAATAGAAAAGAAAAATCCATAAAAGTCGGAAATTTAATCTGTGTAGTTGGGAAATCGAGGAGCCAAAATGCTAATTTTTCATGATACTTTAAGACATACCCAATAATTCCCCAATTTAAAATTAAAAATTATCCACTGGCTCCTGTAATTAGTGCAAAATTTGCACGAAAGGCGGACATTCAAGGGGGCAAAACAAAATCAAAATGCTAAAATACTTATTATCACAATATTTACAGCATTTACCATAATTTTCCTACTCACAATGAGCAAATAGAGAAACCAACTGACTTTACTAACTTATGCAAAACATGCATAAAAATCGGAAATTTCATATATGTAGAAAGCAAAATCAAAGTGTTATAGTATATACGATAATCTTCCAGCTCAAAATGAGCAATTAGAGAATATTCACTGACTTTTCTTGCAAGTGCACAATTTGCACGAAAATAGGAAAATTCCGCTATGTAATTTGCAAAAGCAAAGTGCTTATTTATCCTCAAACTTTACGGCGCATACAAAGTCTTTACTCACAAAAAGCAATTACAGAATATCGATTAAATGTTCTTGCAAATGCAAAATTTGCACAAAAGTAGGAAAATTCTGCCATGTGAAAGTGCCAAAATGCTTATTCTTTCTCAAACTTTACAGCATATACAATGTCGTACAGTGTATACAGCATATATTAGTGTTTGAAAATCGTACATATCATCTATGTAGTGGCAAAGTGCCAAATTTCCTAAAACTTGGACCATTTTTCCTTAACTTTTTTTACATTAAATAGGTTCTGTACAGACTACATTTCCTGAATTTGTACATTTAGTAAGAAATTTCGTATTTTTATTTCTGGAGGTGGCAAAATTATGGAGCACAAATGCTGAATTTTGATTTTTTTGCTGAACTTAAAAAGGCTGCAGAATATCAGTAGGCTCCTAAACATAATCAAGTAGAATAAATAATACGTAGGCAGCTATTTTTATTTTTGAAGTTTTTGTCTTTTACTTGGGCAAAATCGGCTAATTCACTTTTCCCAACCATTCCTAATTTTATTTATTTTGCTCTCAATGCAGTTGCCGATTAAAAAAAAAACCTTATCTTAAGAATACTCATCTCGTATAATTTAGAAATAGCTATTTCAGAACAAAAGTGACCACAGCGACAGAGACTCGCTAGATAGTAAGAAACACTTTTTTTTCTAACACCAACAGCCAGTCATGGAAAACTCCAATGAAAATAAGTCATTTGAATAAACCGTGGAAAATTTATAGAAAAAGAAAATACGCTGAAAACAAACGCACAGAAAAAAAAGGATGTAGAAGCTACTCACACTTGATGAAACAAACACAAGCATTTTGAATTATCATAAGCAAGTTAAATGACATGTTTGAGGTCAGTTAAAACTCGTATCAAAACACGTTAGGTGTTAACAGCAAATCTTCTCTAACCATATTACTAGTTTTAAGAAAAAATGGTGGAATAATATTGGAAGTCATACAAAAAGTTGTACCAAAAAAGTTCCAACCATTAAGTTAAATTGAAACTCATAAAGGATTGATCACACAATACAGGATGTGTTTAACGTACATTGTAATGATATCAAAATTTACACTGGTAAATGAGGCATTGTTGGACAGTATTCCAAAACATTTGTGCTCTTTAAAGTTAACAAGGGGAGAGGAACATCACACAACTTTCAATTACACTTAAATACTGATCACGGTATTGAAATTTGGAATTCAAATGTTCATTATTTTAAAAAAATGCCAGTTTGGCGATTTTTTGGCTATAATTCTTGCATTGGAGCGGGGAAAAAAAAACGCTGTCAGAACAGTGAAATGTTCTTCAACAAACATTACGTTATTCTTTCTTGAAAGTTCAACAGACTAGAAACAAACGTTGATTGGTGACGCTCAAGGAAAGAGAACTCTGTGTTAAAGACATTTGTTTTTCGTCTTTTTACGCCTTTCCACATTTTTACGGAAATTTCAAAGGTGAGGTTGTTTAGAGCAACTTAGAAGGCGATAATAGTGATTTTGATCAAAATTGGTAGAGGCATTTTTTGGCAACTGCCGAGAATTTTTTTTCAGTGAAAGCTACCTTATGAATATGAGCAATTTTGATGGAAACCTTAAAGCTAGGTCCTATGTCCACCAGTATAACCTGTACACTTAATTTGAACATCGTGGGTCAATCTGTTCGGGAGCTATGTTGACCATATACATTTTTTCTAGGCAACAGTTTTGAACTCGGCCCATTCCCAAACGTGGAGAAAAGCAAAAGAAAAAAAAAATCAAAAATCGTTTTTTACCGAATCCAATCCAATACATTCATTATTCTATGTTAACACATGGGTAATTGCAAATAAATTATGAAAAAGCCCCTCATCTATATCCATAAAAAGTAGGTACTCTGCAATCTATGGATCAGCCTACAAGTGAATAGTCTGACTTTTAAATGACAAACGAAAAATCATTGAAATTCAGAGGTTGTTTTCAAATTATCTTTCTTGTTCAATATAGTCACTAACTTTCAAAATAACACTAAAGTACGGAGCTAGTTCATAATGGTCAAGACGCACAGCTGGAAAGTATACTAAAAAAAGTGACGTATGAAATTTTTTAAAATAAAATTGAAAATACTTCTTCAATTTTACACTTTGAATATGTAGCGATGTGCACTAACGGAGAGTCGAACCAGACTCCAAGATCAGTAGACAGGAGTGTTAACCACTAGACAAAAGAAATATCTAGTGTCTAGGAGTTGTATCTGATATTTGACCACGAGACCACCACATAGCCCCTTCCCAGTGAGTCGCGAAAAGGCGAGCGATTGAGTTGCTTTTGTGCGCAGCGAATCGCTGGAGGTTGCTTGCTGTATGGCAGTGAGTCGCCAAAGATGCTGAGATGGTAGTGTGGAAGTTGTGCAGTTTTTTCAGAAGGTGGCGATAGATGGCAGCAGGATTCAGTTGTTCGGTAGTCACAAATGTAGCGACGTGCGCAAACGGGAAGTCGAACCTTTGACTCCTAGATCAGTAGACAGGCGTGTTAACCACTATACAAAAGAGATCTCTAGTGTCTAGGTGTTGGTATCTGTTATTTGTACACGAGATCACCACAAATATTATGCTGAAAATGCAGAAGCCCCCACCCATTAAAGAATTATAAATTCAATGACTGGTAAACTTTTTCAAACTAAAGAGACAAAAACGCAGAAACTAAAAACTCATAACAGATCACTTTCCAATTACTTGATCTCAAAGTTTTATTACAAGAGGGTCTACAAAATTCAGGAAAAAAATTCTGACAGAACTCTAAAAAAACCTCCCTGATTTTACGACAAATATTTTCCCCCCCTTCATATTTCCCTAATTTTTCCATATGTGTAGATAAATAGAACATTTTATGCCAAAGAGATAATATACCATTTTTATAAAAATAGTTTTGTCAGTAAAGAAAAATTTAAATTGTACTGTAATTTGAAACTTCTAACGGTTACTACAATTCACTGGGAAAATGGCGTCAAAATACGAATGAAAGGGGAAACGTACCGTCAAAACAATAGAATTTTTTTTTCAATTTCTGCAAATTTTTTTAAAAATTCCTTGACATTTTCTTGATTTCCAGGATATGTGGACACTGTATTGTCTTCCTAATCTTACTGTCACTGATGAATCATTCATTATAGACAACAAAGTAAGATAAGACACCTTTCAAACCAATTAATTTTGGAGAAAATTTATAATTTAAGAAAGCATCAAAGTTACATGTCAAAATAAATCAAACACAAAAACAAAAGAAGCGAATTCCCACAACAACCCAACTATACCTCGAGACGACATTTCTTGTACCTCGAGTTGTAGGACGGATCCTTCCGAGTCAAGATACAGTTCCGCACAAATCGCAACTTTTATAGTAATATTGATAACACATACTTTTGTATCAAACTTAAATACAGGGTGCCCACAAAATACAGGAAAAAAAAGTTCCCTGATAATTCCCAGACAGATTTCTAAAAAATTCTCCGATTTTAGGGCAAACTTTTTTTTTAAATTTCCCCAACTTTCTTAGGTTTTCCAGATGTCTAAACACCTTGATCAAATAGAACATGTATGCTTAAGAGATAATATGCAATTTTTAAAAAAAATAGTTTGGCTGGTAATGAAAAGTGTAAATTATTCCGTAACATTAAACTTCTAAAGGCTCACCACTACAAATCTCCTTGTAAATAGCGCCAATATATGGATAAACGTGCCTTTAACAATACAAAATTTCCCTGATTTTCATTAAATTTTCAAAGTTCCCTGACATTTAACTGATTTCCAGGTTCTGTAGCCACTCTGTAAATATATGTTGATAACGACAAGAAAATAAGCGCTTTTAAATTTAAATATTTTACTTTTCTTACCTAACCACAGATGCCATAAGAGTTTTAATGAATCGGCCACTCAGTCTGCCAATCAAAGCGTAGTAAAACCGGTTCACACATCGTTGCAGCGTATTCAATGATCTCAAGTAAGCCAATGTATAACATCTTAATGGTTGGTTGGTTGGTATTGGACATTCTATAATGCAACAACATCGGTAGATCAATGTCTGTACAGAAGGTGGCATTTGTCTATGCAGGTGCCACACATTTGTGTCTAGAATGGGAGAAAACCCTTTAAGGAGACAGAAAAAAGGAAATATGTAAGAAAATTGCGATTAAGAACTCCCCGGAGTTGGAAAAGGGTATTGAAATCCACAAATGTAATGAGTGACTCTTGCCACCTAGGAGTTGTAAGTGATAAATTTTCTATTTATTTTATCAAGAGGCTAAATGGTTTAACAAACAATGCATGTCAAAAGCAGTCGAGTATTTTAATCAATATAACAAACTTCAAAGAAAGTTTCCTAAAAAGTAAGTTTTAAAGTCAAGCTGTGAGAGTACAGAAAATTTTAGTATTCTGATACACAAGCAAAAAAAAAAGGCTGAAAGATGAATTAAACTTTTGATAAGAAAGCATATTTCTGTACTGCAATAAGCAAAACATTAATAGGACATGTTCATGAACATATCAAATTGCAGTTTTCAAGTGTTTTCTAACAATGAAAAAGCAACTCAGCTAAGTTTGGAAAGCGTTAATGACTTCACAAATGGCTCATTTATCGTTTTTTTAATAAATGAATTTTGGCCAAGAATGTTCTTTATATTCTGTATGAATTCTAAAAAAAGGGAGGTGGGACTTCAGAAATAACATTGTTTAGTACATAGAAAATATGAATCCTAATGATTTTCAAATAGTCGAATTGTGATGTCTTTGCAAATCATTCAAGGTAATGATAGGTTATTTATTTTTTTATTCAAATTTTTTATTCATTTCTGAGAAAGCAATGCAAGCAAAGGCTGAATTTAATAGCAAGAAGAGAAAAAAAAGAGAAAAAAACCACGCTCCTATTCTCGGATACAATATTTCATATTATAGTTGTATTGGTGAATCTTTGGCAACTCTAATGAGTTAAATGCACAATCTAACGAACATTCTGATAAAAAAAATCTTATAGTGCATGCAATAGCTATGTTTGGAAAATCTGAATACAAAGTGCGAAATTATTTATTCCATGTATGGTTGCGTCTGACAGGGTAATTATGCAGAAAAAGGATTTGATGCATTTAATTATCTTTCAGAAGGACATTTTCGTGATAATATCAAATTGCAATTTTCATGTGTTCTCTACCATTGAAAAAGCAACTCTGCTAACTTTGAAAAGCATTAATGATGTCACAATGGCTCATTCATCGTTTTTTTACCAAAGACCCTCAAGAGCAAAGAATGAGCTCGTGTTGAATGAAGCACATTGAGAAAGGATATTTGGTTGAACCACAAGAGCACTTCTGAGCATTTCTCAATAATTTTTTGTTTTGTACATCCGTAATACCCGACAGAGCAAATTTTGGGTAGGGAATGATGTCACTGACACATTTATAATGGACGTTTTGATTACTTTACCATGCTAGGTTGGCAAGTTATGTTGAAGTGTCATTCAAGGCTATGTTCAGTACATGAGAGCCTTCTGGGACAGTGTAAGATAGTAATCATTTGCGCATGCGCTTTTGCATACTAATAATTGGGGCCAGTCATAGATGAACTGAGAGTAGCATAGATGAGGATGGAAGTGGGAGCCCTTAAAAATATAAAGATCTTGTTTCTCGTGGATTTGATGCAGACAGGTTTTCATTGCTTTCACACTCAAACGTAAGCACATTCACACCCAACATAAACTCACATTCAGACCCAACAAACACATTCACAACCAAAGCACATTCAGATCCTCCCCCCCCCAAAAAAAAAGATCCGACAAACACATTCAGACCCAATAAAAGCACAAATTTAGACCTAACAAACACATTCAGACCCAACAAACACATTCACACCCAATAAAAAATCACATTCAGACCCCCCCCCCCAAAAAAAAAAGATCCGACAAACACATTCAGACCCAATAAAAGCACAAATTTAGACCTAACAAACACATTCACACCTAATAAAAACTTGCATTCAGACCCGATAAAAGCACACATTCAGACCCAACAAACACATTCACAACCAAAGCACATTCAGACCCCCCCCCCTCCAAAAAAAAAAATCCGACAAACACATTCAGACCCAATAAAAGTACAAATTTAGACCTAACAAACACATTCAGACCCAACAAACACATTCAGACCCAACAAAAACACGCACGCACGCATGCACACACACAACATAGCAATGAATAACCTGTGTGCATCGAAACACGAATGAAACATCTTTATATTAGATTACACGCATGAATGCCAGCAAAATTATTTGCAATGGAAGGTACAAGATGACCAGAGTTTACTTTTGAGAGGCCTTTTGATTGTTTAATGAAAATTGAATTTTCTGATGAAATGTTAATAATTATGCAGTAATTTTCTGCTTAAACAGATAAATAAGAAACCTGTTTTGTTTGAACTTTATTTTTGATTTCAAAAAGCCGTAGAGGGGAGAAAAATCCCCAACTCCTCCTTGGTGGAATTTATATAAAGATTTTTGGAAAGTCCATTAATTTTTCTAGGTCAGTAATAAAAATCCAACTAAAGATATTCCTGATAAATGTCCAGGATTTTGCAGTGTATTTTTGCAGAATTTGCAAACTGATCCAGAAAAATAAATTATTCGTTGCAATATATAACTTGACATACATGCTCCTATAGTTTACTCGTGTAACAAAAATGAGATTAATAGTACAACCTGTGGTTCAGAACAAGAATTTTTAAGCAAAAATTTTAAGCATTTTTAAGCTGAAACAAAAAGCTTTTTCATGACGTTAATTCATTTTCACTTTTACTTTTTGCTCAAGAGTTTCAACTCGATAGCAAAATGAAAAAAATTCCATACAAGTTAGAGAAACAAAGCTTTTCTAGACGCCAGGGTGGCCACAAAATTCAGGAAAATTTTCCCCCCCCGACAGATTTCTAAAAAAATCCCCGATTTTACTGCAATTTTTTTTTTAAATTTCCCCAACTTGTCCAGATGTGTAAACATCCTGATAAAGTAGAACATATATATACTAAAGAGATAATACGCCAATTTTTAAAAAAATCGTTTTGTCAGTAATGAAAAGTTTAAATTATTCTGTTTAAACTTCTAACGTTTACCACCACAATTCTACAGGTAAATGGCGCCAAAATACATATGAACGGGGAAAAGTACCTTCAGATCAAAGAAAATTTCCCCGATATTTGTGAAATTAAAAAAATTCCGATATTTCCAGAATCAGAAAGCTCCCTAATATTTCCCTGATTTCCAAACCTTCCAGGTTCTGTGGATGCTCTGTTCCTACAGCTTTTGAAAAGTATAAAAATAAGTAGGGTTTTTTTTCGGACTGTTTCATTGACGTTACAAATTTTTTAAGGACGTCTCGTAATTTTGTAACAACAAAAACTCGAAAAATTATCGTTATGTTACTTATAAATTCATCAAAATTGACAAACCTAAAACAATTTTAATAACTTTAAAAGGGATTTTATTTATAACTTGGGGAGCTTCTTTTTTCTATGTCTAACAGAAGTCATTAACACTTGGAAGTAAAATTAAAAAAAAAAAAAAATGTGAAGTGATCGGCAATTTGAAGCAACTTGGAAGAAAGATAAAACAAGTTGGGTCCAAATTTGAGAAAAACAAATTAAAATAAAATCAATAGGTAAGGACGAAATGAAAAATGAGGGTTCTTTTATAAGTACCTACCAATAATAAGTAGTTCTTAAGGAAAACCTTGTTAAATGGTGATTTCTACAAGGATCCAACACATGGTAAATAATGTACAATTTTTCATGAAAATTAAGCTTAATATTTTTTGAAACACTAACAGAAAGGTAAACTCTCACATAATCTAACAACCTGCAATAACGCTATATAACCTTTATGTTGCACTTGCATCAGAAGAATCAAAACCAACCAACCAACCTGCAATAACAGATGTACTACACGAAATTGCGGAGATAGAAACTGAACTACAGTCAATGAGGGAGAAACTAAACCCATAACAAATGATTTAGTCGGTAAAAAATATAATACGTAGGAAGGTCAAATAATTGCCTAATGCACCTTTTGAAGTATGGTTTTGAATAACTCATTTGCATTGTCAAGTATATTGCAAGCTTGAAGAACATGGCTTCATACTTAGATAAGATAAACCAAGTAGTAAGTGGTATTTCCTCTATGGGAGATAAAAATAAAGATTCAGTAATGGCCATGTGGATTATCAGAAGTTTGGGGTAACATAGCATTGACAATATATGTTTAACACACCTAGTTCCTAAATACAGCTGTTAAACAGAGACTACAATTAGAAGCGGTGGAAACGACATCCATTTAAATAAGAAATGGTTTTTCTAACCCATCTACAGAATGTATTAACTGACCAGATGGTAAACGGGAATTTCTGATTCGGAAACAATGCATCATATAACAGCACATTTAAACTACAGGGTTGACACAAAATTCAGGAAAAAAAGTTCCCTTATAAATTTCTAAAAAATTCCATGATTTTACTGCAAACTTTTTTCAAATTTTCCAGATGTGTAGACACCCTAAATCAAATCGAACATGTATTATAAAGAAATAATATGCCAATTTTTTAAAAATATTTTTGGCAGTACTGAAAATTTTAAATTATTCCATACAAATTAAAAAAATTAAATTATTCCACTTCTAACGATTACCATCACAATTGTCCAGATAAATGGCGCCAAAATAAGGATGAATGACGAAAGTACTTTCAAAAGAAAGAAAATTTCCCTGATTTTCGTGAAATTTTTAAAAACTCCCTGACATTTCTGTGATTTTTTCAATAATCAGAAAATTTCCTGACATTTCCCTGATTTCCAAGTTCTATGGCAACTCTGCAACTAACATGAAGAAGTCAACCAGCATTACAACACTTGGAAGTGCTAATGAAACATTAGTTCAATTGCACAGAAGAATAACTAATTCAAATTTTAAGTACTGCCAAAGAGCATAAAAAATTTAAAAAGGGACCCATAGGTGTCAAAAGTAAATCAGCGATAAAAGAAAATTAATAATAAATTACTGCCCACAACAGAAAAGTAATTTGGTACCAATAAGGAATCGTCATGAAAAAGGAAAGCTACTTGAGCTTAAGCTGGGAAAAACACAGACTCTCGAATAAGCAGTCCCTTGGTTAAAAGATCATTCAACAATCCCAACTTCAACTTACAGAGAGATTAGTCAATTTTCTTAAATGTAGACATTTTAGAGATAATTAAAAAAATGTTAGAAACTTTTTAGAGATAATTCTAAAATTTTTAGAAATAGTAATTACGAAAAATTTTGAGACGTTTCTTTAATGGCTGACAGAAGCTCATAAAACAAATATATTCTTTCCAAAGCTTGTTTAAATACAGGTAAAAAAAAATGCCAATTAAAAAAAAAACTTCCAACAACTTTTAAGCGAAACTGTAGTTATATAATTAATTGCACTCAAAGAACTTTAAAATGCTTCAACTTAAAATTCTTAACAGCATGAGTTTCACAACAATTTAAAAGATTTATTCAAAAATAAAAATTTCAGAAACTATTTTATTTGAGAATATAGGTAGGTGTTTGTTTGCGGGTTTTGGAAAAAAATAAAGGAATTTCTTGTGTTTTTAATTCTTTTTAGGAATTAGCGAAAAATTCAAGGACAATTCTAAATATTTTAGAAAGAAACAAAAATTTAAAGAATACTGGGAATTTTACGACAAATGCGTCCACGAGGAATGTTGGTGTATGACTGACCAGGAAAATTCAAGCTACGTGTAGTATGACCTCGTGATCTCGAAAGCCGAACTGCGGTAATCGGCTGACCGGGAAAACTGCAGCTACGTGTAAAGTGACCTCGCGACCCAGAAAGCTGAACTGCAGAACTCGGCTGACCGGGATATTCAATCCAAGTTATAGTGTGACCTCGCGACCTGGAAGGGCGAA